>VZTI01000835.1:719424-937768 GCA_013397865.1 Struthidea cinerea
AAGGAAAAAGAAAGAGAGAGAGAAAAAGGGAAATGAATGAAATGAATGTTGTTGCTATTACCTTGGTTACTTGCACATAACAGATGGCCAGTTATATTCACTACTTACCTACAGCCAAAACAGGTATTTGAAATAGCTTTGTTTACTAATCCTAAATATAGGAGTGGCTGGTTTTATACAGTAGTAACTTTTAATTAATTAGATTCTGATTGCTGAAATTATTTTTCACTCTAGTGCTATAACTGATGCAAATGTTTCACTTTGGAAAAGCTCATGCATTTATATTATTTGAAAAGTGTAGTATTTATTTGTGTTTTATACAAAATAAAGTCAAAAGCTTATGGATTAGGGTAAACAACTAGATCAAGAGGATATTTTATAAGTGCTGTAATAGAGCTTTCAGGAGGCTTGTAAGACCTCTGCAAGCACTGCTTGCAGCATCTAAAATTCACTCTGAATATATGATGTTTAAGTTGTAAAAATCCCCCAACAAACAGTTTGTTCAAGTTCTGCTACACAGAAACATGCAGGAAAACATGATTATATAGAATACCGTCAAATCTAATTAAAAACAGAGGGAGAAAGCCAGTAAAATCAGGCTGGTGAAATATTAATGTACTTAATGCTGGAATGAAGCCTATATATCAATGTGAGATTTAATTCCAGAGTGTAGAATTCAAATGCCTGAAAAACGGACTCAGTCTATAGAAATAGAATTAGCAATTCCAATAAAAAATAGATACTCCAAAGGAAAAGTTTTCTGTCCTTGGCTTGAATCCATCTAGGCTGGTCTACACCGCTCTTCAAAACCATTTAAACCAGCTAAATGTTCTGCTAAATTCCCATTACACTGATGGTCTCATTAGAAATGCAAGGCAGACCTCTCCAAGGGATACAGCCATCACTCTCTCCTATGAGCAGAAGCTGAAATAAGGTTTCTTCTGCAGCAGCTGCCCCGGTGAGTGACTGTGTTCACCCTGGTGATGTTTTTCCCCTCATATGAAAGGGACAACAAATGCAATTGAATCATACCCTGAATTTTCCAACTCCTTCGCAGGGTGGTGAGAAAGTGCTCCACAGATCACAGCACTTCCTGAGAATGATGTTTGGGCAGAAGGACCAAGAGTACCTCCTTAAAAATGAGAGAAATTCAGGAAAGCAAGGAAACAAACCCCTGTGAGGCCACTCCCCGACCAAGGAAGCCACCAAAAAAAGCATGAATACTCAGAAAGAGGGAAGACCGGCAGCTCACGCCTAAGTAATCCAATCACTCTGAGGGCTTACCAAAGTTTCATGGCTAATCATGCTCTGTGTGACAGGAGGAAACACGTTTGAGGAATAAAAGTTTTGAATGCGCTGCTCTCAATTTTCGAATCCATTTCTTGCCTCCCTGCCCCTGCACCCCCTACGCCTCTCTAGGTGTGATTAGCAGTTATTTACTAACGCTCTCCCTCTGATTTCTGAGCCATTGCTGATGCTGCCACCTAAAAAATATTCATTTCAAACGTGAAATGAAGCAAGAGTGCATGAACTGCAGTACTGCCTATGTGTCAGCCACTGTGGCAGAAATCTTGGGGAATTTAATGTTTCTGAGACAGAGCTGACACTGCCAAGTCTCCTCGCTGAATCTGCAGCATCTGATTTTGTACTCAGTGATTATTTCCTTACAAATGATCTCCTACTGCCTAATCCCAAGTACTACAAGCATCTGTCCTTATGCTGGAGTCATCATGCGATGAGCTTTACGCCACATTTCAAGGTACATCACAAAAGACCCTCAGATTTTGCTAGCCAGTGGTCTTCCAGCCAGCGTCTGTATGGTGACATGCAAGGTCTGAGGTGTATGGATACTTCTGTCTAGGGTAGCTGATTTTAAATAACTTATGGTCTCTAGACACTGTTCAGCTTCCTGTCTGTTTAATAGGCAAACCTGCTTTTTCTCATGTGAAAAACATATTTATTGACTCTAACATTATTACAGCTTTAATACTTCCAGCTAATAAGGGGCTATTGCTAGGATTTCTTTATTGTTGTTTTTCATGTACCTTAAGAAACTCCATATTCTCACTGTCCTTCAGCTTTCCTCTATTATCATCCATTCTGTTTATCCATCTTCAGTATTTTACATTTTCTTTTTTACACTATGTTTCATGGGTATGTATTCATATTGCATATATTTTAAATTTCAAGTCTATTGCACAGATTGCTTTTTCATTTCTAATTACTATTTCTACTTGACCACTGAAGCTGAAGTCGCTTTCAGTAGTTGTTTTTTGTCTTGATTGTGGAAATGCAGCCTTTTGCTAACCTAACAAACTCTGCTTAAAAAATTTCAAGCTTCCTTTTTTCTAGGCTTTTCTACCCCATCAATTTATGGTCAACAATTTCTTATGCTTTGGGACACTAGCCTTTCCTTATTGGGACTGTCCTTTATTTGTCTAGCTTGAACATAATAAAATCATGGTCTGGTTCACAGGCAACCATATGCTTCCCATCCACTGACCAATTAATCTTTATTCAAAGAAGGGGTGAGAATGTCTGGTGAAAAGTTGTCAGTGCTAGAAAAGTGCCACAAAGACCATCTACAACCTTCACTCCAATTTCACAGCTGTCTGTGCTGGACCTCTGGTGATACCTTCCAAACCAGGACCTCTGGAATCCACCTGATTAACCTGCTTTTCCTTTCCAGATTGATGCTGACGGAACACCTGTGTCCCCTCTTGTAACTGGAGTTGATATTCAGTTGATATTCTTTCTCTGGGATAAAGAAGAAGTTTATTTGACATCCTGAGCTGGAGCTTTCCACATCAAGAAAGGATAGAGGAGGAAAGGAACAATTCCCAAAGGCACATGACTGACTGGCTGATACAGAGAGGCTATTGCTGAGTATATACATGGCACAGGACCATATGGGAACTATACCTCCTCCATTCCCTCTGCAGCTCCAGCCAGTAGAAGCACATCTGTGAAAGACACACCAGGACCCCCAAAGTTTTCAGCATTTCCTTTCAAATACTTTGCCTAGCCATTTCCTGGAAAGTCACTAAATGTATTTTACTCAGTCCTGTCTGCAATACTTATAGCTTCATTTAGTTTTAATATAGTTATAAATGGGCTGTAGCGGCCTGCTTTTTTTAATAACTAAGTAAATGAAACCCTGTCTGTAATAATAAATGAACCATCCATCTGGGAGGCCTCCAGTAAAAATTTCAACAGGTATTTATTGCTCCTTTATGTAAACAGCACTCTGGACAATACAAGTGATTATACTCTCTGTCAGCCTTGTCAGGAAGGAGACAGTATAGTTTTGGATGAAGTTCCATAGCATACACACTGAATTTAGAGGTTTATTTGACTAGATGGAGAAAAAATGATTAAAACAAGCAAATAAACAGAAAAGAATCCAGTTGGCTACTGTGAAAGGAAGCATACCATTTTATTTAAAGATATGGGCTGCGAGGATAATCTATAGAAAATTGACAAGTCTGTAGTGCTACAGACTTCTCACAACTCCAGATGCTACACAGACAGCTCCCTAAACAACCCCACCCCCTCAAAAGTGGAAGGAGTTTCACTGTAAAATCAACACTTCACAGTGACTTTAAAATATATTGTGCCCTTATAGGTTCATATATTATGGAAGAGCAGTGCCTTGAGAGACTCTCCAACTGGAGTGCAAGAGACTGAAAATCATGGTATCCATCCCTGAGGGTTATCCCTTTCATTCACGGACACTGTTCACACACTGGAAAGGGCAATAGCATGACACTATTCAAGTAATGACATTTTAATTTAAAAAAATCTTACTGCCAAAATCATCTTCATACCACTGTTATATTCCGGCTCCTAATTACACACCATTACATTCCACTATTGTTGGAATAATACAATGTCAGAATAAATTGTCAAATAACTAATTCAGTGTGTGGCAAGAGGGGGAAAAAAAGAAAGAAACAAGAGGCAGAAAAGACCTGAAAGCTCATGTATGGCCAAGGTGATGTGCTATCCCTCGATGCTGAGGAGTGAGCCATAGGGAGTTCTGTGCAATAAATATGCAGGGGCCATTGTGATTTTTGTCAAAATTTCCAGCCCTCAAATTTCTGTGGGAATGGGCTTAAAGCTCTCCCATGAGCAGATTTCTCAGAGCCTTTCATTTTCAGCCAAGATAGGCACAGGGAAAAATGCATTTTTTTCCTTCTGATGCAGACTGTAAAAGGCAAATAAAGCTCTCCACCGAACACCAGGCAGATTCTGCCCCACGGCGCAAACAGATTGCTGCTCCTTATGAGACCTGCACCCTGTGTGCTCGGCTCAGAGACAGAGGTAGCACTGCTCCTGAAGCTACCTCCATGGCCAGGGTGTTTCCAACAGGGTTACCAAGCTTATCATGCTTAACTTACTGGGAGATAGTGTGTTAGAGATAGTATTCTCTTGACTCCTCTCTGCTTTTGATATGTTGCAAGATGCTGAAAGGAGAAAAGATAATCCCAACAAGGCAGACATCTCTGAAGTGACAGCAGTTCCACCAAAATATAGGAGTTCTCAGGTTTGCTTGAGGATGGGCTGAGGGCGGGAGGGAGGGGGCTGCTAAGGGAGTGCCAGGACATGGTGCACAGGCTCTGCAGTGACAAGGAAGCTGTAGGCTGGCACTGGCACTTGGAGCAAGCTCATGGCTTCACTGCTGGGGCAAGAAAACATGTGCAATCTGCAGTGGTCAGGTAATTCCTTTGCTTACCATGGAGCAGCAGTGAAGGGATGGTTACTCACAGGGTCCCATTAATTCAAACTGCACCGTGCAGCTCCAGTCGAGGTGTGCGTGGGCTTGTTTGGGGGCTTCCTGGCACAGACCCTCAGCTGCCCTGGGGCCTGATGTCACCATGCGCTTCTGGCCTGCTTGCTTCACTTCGAGATAACCCCTTCTAGGGTGCAAAACGGGCTATTCCTCTTTATTAGAAATAATCTCCATTGGACATAGCAACAGCAAAAATAATCAGTTGAGGGCTGCTCCTTCGGAGAGAAGAGTTTTATTCCCAGCATTCAGATGCATGTGCTGTGCAGAAATATACCACCTGGACTCCAATATATATGTATTAAAAAAAAAAAAAGAAAAGAAAAGGTATTTTTTCTTAAAAACACTCTTTGGAAAAAATTATGAATTTAGCTCTCAAACAGTAAACCACACTGTATCTCCTTTCTAATGTCTCTTTTTAAATATACACCAGGGAACAACTCTCATAACTCACTCGACACACACTATCTTATGAGTTACAGGTCAGTCTTCCATGCTCAGAGCGTGTGTTGCACTTCCACATAACCTTATGAATTTTCCATCCCTCATCATTCATATCATGTCAGAATATCTATTACAAACCCTTGTTTGCAAGAAGGGCTTCTATTTTCTCCTTTCGTTTTATCGCTGCTCTTAAATTTTCTTCTGGACACCAGCTTGGCATGCTGGCAGTGCCATGCTGGCAGTTTCTGAGAAAAAATCAGTCAAAAATTGTCAGGGTCGTAATGTCACTTGCAAAGAAATATCCTTTTTTAACTAATAGGAGTAGTGTATAAAAATGAATTAGGCACAATTGTATTCTGATTGCCAACTTCTACCACCCAGCTGCTAACTACCACAACCATCTCATAAAAAATAATCATCTGGAAGTCTAAATGATGTCTGATAATGCTTTCTGCCATCCTAAATCTTTGGAAATGTTGAATCGTCTTGAGAAAAATGTCAACAATAATTTTTCACAAAAGCTCAAGCATGGACAAGACTAACTAGAGTCTTGTGTGAGGGATTTAGAGCTGAGGGGAATTTTCTAACATATAGTTTGGCCATTAAGAACAATGTGAGGACCAGCCAAAATGCTTGGCAATTGCTAGATTTTAGCACTGCTTTTCCCTAAATAAATAAAGAAGTTTAAATTCTATGTAAAATGATAAATTTCAACATTTCTGAAATGCTGTACTTTCATTTTCTTCTTTAAAAACATTACTTTGAAATATGCTTGTACCTAGTACTGAAACAAGGCTGCCCAAGCACTTTCAGGAGTAAGGTATCCTAAATGAAATTATTAGCCCTGAATGTACTTATTTTTCATTTTGCTGAAAAAATTAACAAAACTATTTTAGTTTTATTAATCATTTTTATTAATTATTTTTATTTATTTTCAGTTACCCCATATGATGTTTATCGTATTAAGCAAAATATCAATTACCCATGCTGATTCAAAACCTAATTTAATTCAGCTTGCAAAGTTCTAAACCTAGATTTGTTTTGAGTTTCATATGGGTCCCCAATACTTACTGGCTTCTTTCATTTTTTCCCTCTCATTGGCAGTTAATTGAAACTTTCAGTGAAATATTTTTTTTTTGTCATCAGTTGTCAGACTGCCATTAATAGGAGCAAACATCCTTAGTGGTGTTGTGAGCAAGAGCTGGTATGAACCAAGCATACAGGACATGGATTCTCAGATTGCTACATGACTAAAACAGAGGGATTTGTGTTGCTGGCTTTTTAGTTTTGTTTGTTTCTTTTACAAAATCAGATGGGAATGAAGACCACTTGCTCAAATCTACTCCATTATATAGGTGGTTATTTGGTTTGTATATTTGACATTTATGATTATCTGATACAGAGTTCCCAGGAAAAGAATTCTACGTAGGCTCCTACAGGATCTACCTATGGCCTCCACCTTTGAAAAAATGGCTTTAAGCATCACTCAACTTGCTATTATTTGATGTCAGCTTGATTCCAATCAAAACAGTCATTATTATTTCAGAAGTACTTTTGGGTGTGAAAATAAAATATGCAGGACTTAATATTGACAGAGCTGTGGATAATTATCTGTTTGATACTTAAGTAAGAATAAAACCCACAGATAATAATGTGTTAATTTAGTACAACTGCAAATGGTTTGTGATCAAATATTGTGTCTATATTATGCAATATATGTTCAAAAAGTCATATACACAAGGAATGACACTTGATTTTTGAAGAATTCAATTTAGTAGTAACACTGTTAATGGTCAAAAGTACATCTCCTGAACTAAATGTATTGGGTTATTGTCTTGGGGTGACCGGGACAGTTACTTTTATCATCAATGTTACTCTAGTAAAACCAGTTTCATCAGCAATTAATTTAGCTCACTATATTACCTTCAAGGCAAAAGATTTTTACTGATAAAATAAAAAACTTCAGATGTACATATTATATCAGGCACTTAAACACTTTTAATGCTGACGACAGCAGAGATGGCTGATAAAAATAAGAAATAAAATAGGCAGAATGTAGGAGACTGACAATAAAGAGCTTTCCAGAAGTTCTACAAACCCTTAGACTATCTCCAGCAGAGTGTTTATTAGTCTAAAGAAATAATTGTGTATTTTTCAGTGTACAACAGAAAGGTTTTGCCTGTTCCAAGACGCAGCAAACAGCCCTCATTACATCTTTATAAATGTCTTGAATGCTTCAAGTTTATTTGCAGTTTAAAGAGGCGCCAAAGAAGAACAAGGAATTAGAAAAGGTCTGACAATTTTCTTACTGATACTTTCTCCCACTCTTCCATCTAGCTGAACACCAAAGCGTGAGGACTTACCCTCCTCATTACCAGGATCATTAACTAGTATGAAATAGGACCCATCCTATCAAGCCAGGTACCAGTTTGCTACTGGGCTTCATCCTGTGGCACTGTTCTCTATTGAGAGATCCCTGCGTAGGAACATTTCCCAACGCCCTATGAAACCAGAAGTAAGCAAACCCATGATAATTCCCAGTCACTGAGAAAGAGGAAATACAAGCAAAGAGATTCGCTGTTTTTAAACAAAGTCACACTACACTGTTCAGTCAGATTCAGAGCTGGGAAGGAAACTCCAGGTCCTGCTGGGAAGACATAGGCACTGCCTCAGATGTACCCGTGACCCAACATCTTACACTGTTCACTCTCTACTTCATCTTTGGAGCCTGCGCTAGGAGAAAATTTTAAGTGAAAGAAAGCCAAAGACAAGGTGGGAAGGTGAAGAGGTGCTGAAACAGAATCTTTCCCCATATAACAATATCTCTTCTATCAGAGTTCAGCAGAGCTACCAGAGCAGAATATGTCAACACTGAAGAATCTCTAATTCTCTGGCAAAGAGGCATTCCTGCCTGAGACTGAGCAAGAAGGTTTTATGTAAAGAATGCATTTATTCATCTGTAAAATGTTGCAAATAAAAAATAAAATTGGACTGGACGATTTCAATTTCTTCCAGAAAAACCCATAACATTTGACCCATTTTGGTATTTTAAATCAAAATTTGATTATTTTAAGCTACATGTGAGAGATCATTCATTCCAAACAAGGATTTGTTATATTGCTTGTATAGAGCAGGATTAAATAAACTTTTATCACGCTGGGACTGTTAACTCCTGGTGTTCTTTACTGCTACACTCATGCAGTTATTAACCCCTAAAAGTCTTTGGTTTGGGCTGTAATTCCTTCTTCCATTAGTTTTTGTGAGATCTGAAACTGCACTCAGAAGTGCCCTTTAAATACTTGTTTTTTGGTGGAGTTTTCCCCCCATCCTTGTAACAGCCATGACAATTGGGCTGCTAATTATTATCACGAGATATTAAAAACATTTCAGCAGACGTGTGAAGGAGCAGCAGATAGACGCCTTCTGCACCCCTGCTTGGGACCACTGGGGCTGTGCACGGGATGTCAGTACAGCTGGGATGATGGTCCCTACCTGCCTGTCAGCTGGGGAGGGTCTGCTGCCAGCATGGCTTTCTGTGGGGGACTGGCTCTGGCCCAGCTCAGCACCAGCATGGCTCTGCGACCAGGCAGGCAGGCAGGCAGGCAGGCAGGCAAGCACACCTGAAATCAGCCCAAGCCAACGCCATACTCGGAGGTGTCCTTTGTCACAGCGAGAAGGGGTGGCTCAAAATTATCTTGGAAAGGATGGCCATGCGCTCTGGGGTGCTCTGGGGTCTGGTGGCTCGGAAATGAGGGGGAGTGGTGCCCATAGCTTGCAGCAGCTACCCATGCACAGGTCTTGGGGCTACTTCGGCTTCTGATGCAGCTGAAATACCAAGTATGGAGACTTTGTCCCACAGCCCCAACTCTCAGGCTCACAAAGGGTTAAATGGAGACACAGGAAGTGCCCTTCTCCAGATGCTTATGGCTCAGGGTCAGTCCCTGAGGAGTTCTGGGATGGTACTCTGGGCTGGGGTGAGGGACACTGTCACACATGGCCCAAGTAACCACACCAGGGGCTGAAAATGTTGAAGACCTGGGTGAAAGCACACAGAATTAGTTCCTAGCTATTTAACAACAAACATGGATATTTAAGACTGAAACCCAGGCCACAGCCCCATTTTGGGGGTTCAGGCACAAGATTAGCCTCTTGCATCTCTGCTCCGACACCACTCCTGAGGTGTGAAAGCCCTCTGACACCCAACAGCAAGAGGAGGTCAGGGAGCAGGCACTGGCACACCCTGCAGGGCATCACTCCTGTGCACTGTGGCCACGCTGGTCCTGAGCTGCTCTCCCTCCTCTGAGGACTGTGCTTCATCTACTGTGCAAAGGTTGGAACCAAGGCAGGAATAAGGAGGAAAGTCCTAGTGAGAACTCACTTGGTGGTTTCAGCTGTGAGCATCTGCAGTGCACTTCAAAGATGGTGATGCTGCTGCATCACATTAGCCCCCTGTACAGGTAACGAATGGAAGCTGTATAATGTGAGCATTAAATCATCAACCTCAAAGAGATTTAGGGGAAAAACATCATAATACACACTGAAAAATAAATATATGCAGACTGGGACATAGAAAAATGTCTTTTCTTTAGAATGCTGATTAATGTTGCATCAAATCACAATAAAATAGCCCCCAAGGCTCATTTTCCTATTTGTAAAAGGGTAATAACGATTAGCTTTACCAATGTTTGTAGCAGGCTTCGAGGGAGGTTGTGTGTTCAAAAGAAATACTAATGACCTGAAGAGGTCATTAGTTTGGGGATATTCTTTTGGACTGGCACCAAATCTCCTCTGACTCTGCCTAACAAATCATACAGCAAAGAGTGAACTTTCATCTGCACTAGCTTCAGGCATATTTGAAATTACTTAAATGAATGTAATTGCAAAGTAATTCTATTCCACTGTTTTATAGCAGTTTTCCTGTTCTGCCAAAGGCAAGACTGGCAAGCCCTTGAAGGACAGGAGGCTGCTGAGAGGATTATATTTTGTCAGGACTTCTCAGCACCAGAGGACTCACCTCATCTCAGCCAACAGCCCATCACACAGGACCACCACCATGAGCCCCACCGCCAGGTGGGGTACCCCTGATTTACACCACTGGCACTTGGTCTGAGCACCTGATGAGGTGCTAACTATAGCAGGTCTGTGTGACATGACTATAGTCCTAGAGGTAATTTCCTGCACCTTATTACCACATAATAATGGCCTCTTAACAACCAGGCTAATCAAGAATTAATGAGGCACTAAAACACTTTTAGGAACAATGAAGGATTTAAAAATTTCTCTTATGTGTTTTATTTAAAAAGCAATTAATTTAACAGTTACTGCCCTTACTGTGGAGTCATATAAAAAGTCTTGGTACTTATCAAATGTATCAGTTGAAAGGTTTTATTCATTTATCAGTTATTTACTTATGTGAGGCTGCACATAACCTAAAGAGAGTAGAACCAGATCTGGGCCCTGTCTGCCTCCCTCGTGTAACTCCATTTGTCTGCTCAGGCACTCCCTGGCTCTCACACAGGGAGCCTGTTTGTCCAACAGTACAGTACAAAACCAGAACAAAGTCAGCCCAAATTAACACTACCGCCAAAAAGGTTTTTTTTTTTTTTAATTATCTCTGGAAACTAGACTGTCAGGGTTTTTTTTTTTGCTTTGTTTTGTTGGGTTTTGTTGTTTGGTTTTTGGGTTTTTTTGTTTTTTTTTTTTTTAAGGAAGGGAGGATGCACTTCAATGGGGAGACATCCTTGACGGAAGTTTTTGAGAAGCTGAGTGAAATAAATGGGGGGAAAAAAGTATGGATAATTTATGCTGCTAAAGGATTTCATACCAGTGACTCAATGCTGAATTAAAGCCTGAAAATATGTGCCTTTACCATCAGCCTGGAAGGGATAATTAAAAAAAAAAAACATGTTCAAATTTGACTTATTTTTTAAAACTTCCTTCTGTGGTGTAAGGGTGGGGGATATATCCTGGTTTGCTGAGAAAATCCCCAAATAGATCATTCTGTGACAGATAACAGTTATGGTTATTAATTCCACTGCTGACATTGAAATTATACTGATTCCCAACATAATGGATGAGTAAATAGCACATTAGAAATTCTCAGATGCTTCCACATTTCCTATGCAATCAAAAAAAAGAACTCCCTCATTAAATAATACACTGTCAGAAAAGGCAATTTGATTAAATAAACCTATCTGTCAATCATGCCTAAAGTTATAAAAGGAAAACATTTTGTAGCTAAGTAAAACTTTTCTCCATATTAATCTCTCCCTCTCTCTTTTTATTTTCTTTTTCTTGTGTGATTCTTAAAAGAGAAGTAATGGAAAACTATGTGCCCTAAAGGAAGATTGGAGCAATCTTCCTGGGCACCTGACAAAGGAGTTAAAAGTTAGTCTTTACCATGAAGCAGAGATGACATGATGGAAAAATCAAGGGGGAAAGGAGGCAAATGATGATATGCACTAATCCAGAAACCTGAGCTACTGTGGGTGTATTTTTTGTATCCCCTGTTACATGTATCTCTTTATTTCTTTTCTGTTTTTCAGGAAACATGGAGACATGTTTTGTGGGGCCGAAGTAGAAAAGGGGAGGGCCCACAGAGGTGAAAAACAGTAAGAAATGAGGCTGCAGGTGATGGATCCTGACAAAACCAGGGATGGGATGGTAGGAAAACAGCAGAGAGGGTGCAGCAAGAAAGAAAATGAAGGGAAAAAAAGCAGAAGTGGTGGATGGCAGAGGATGGACAGCAAATAACAAGACTGGGAAAGAAATCAGAAATCATCCTGTGCATTGGGCCTAGTGGTGCCCAAGGGTACCTGGAGAGTGGACAAGGACGTGGGGCTGTTACCCAGGTTTTTTCTACTGAGGTCCCCTCTGCCCCATCCACAGAGCCACACTACCAAAGCATCAAACACATATTCTCCTGTAGCAGCAAATGAGGCCACACATTACCCAGCTGCATTAAAACAACAGTGGGGTTAATTTTTCATGCTACTTAATTTCATCAACACTGTGGGCTGGGGAGAGGGGAAGAGTTGTGTAACATGGTGTGATGGGTGGAAAGTCTCTGAACGTCACTGTGTCTGGTGGCCAAAGACGGAAACAGGGTCTGGCGGCTTCCTCTCCTTGGCTTTGGGAGGCAGCAGCTTCTTAGGACATCAAATACTTAATTAACTGAGCTGCAGAATTGCAGGATAAGATTCATACAGTTCCTTCTCTGATGGGAGAGTGTCAGCCTGGACCGTCCTGTTCTTGGTGAGTCTTTAAAGCTAATGCAACTCATACAGAAGACATTCTTTGAAAATAACCAGAGATTTATTTGAATAAAAATCTGAGTGGATGACAAGTGCATGCAAAGCAATAAGATGAGATTTTAATTTCATTCAAGTAGAAAAACATAAGCGGCTTGAGCAGGAGGTATGTGCTTTCCAGCTAGGCACCCAGGCTTTTATGTTCTTCAGTGCACAGAAAGAGTTGTTCTTCTCATAGTGAATTCATAGCTCTGCAATGTCATTGAGCCAAATGGGATCACGGTAAAGAGATATTTGGCCATTTCTGTTAGATAAAGATAAATCAAAATAATTTTAGAAGGAGGGCTGTCGCTTTATATAATCTTTCCACAAGGCCTGGAGATGATGGTTATTAAGTCATCCACCTACTTTTGTCTGAGGGAAATATATACAAATTTGGATTAATATCAGTATTATAGGTCCTTCTACAAATCTGACCTTTAGCATCCGGCTTTCTGCCCACCTCTCATTGTTTTCCTATTTTGTATGTCTTTATATTTGTTTTGTCTTATGTGTTACATATAGTAATGAAACTCCTAAAATCCTGGATGAGAAGTCTTCTGTTACCCTACCTCTGATCTTCCCCCTTCTCTCTTTATTCCACTGTCTCCCAGGCTTCAGAGCTGGAAATTTGGTTCCTGACTCCTGCCTACTCAGCATCAGTCACAGGATGCTGCTGTGGGTGCTGCAGGGCTCCTTACCAGAGCATGCCTGCTGAAGAGTGGCGTTGGCCAGCCGCTCCCAGACAGTAATGAAATCCGTGTAAAGGGCTCAGGGAGAGGTTTCTTTCTCTTGAATACAAAGCCTGCTAGAGTAAAACTCTTCAGGGGAGGACAGGACATCCCTCCTAAGTTGACCATGTGTCTCCTCGCCTCGGAGCTGGACTGCTCACCCACCAGAGCCATGCTGGGATCACTGCGCTGCAGGATGTGATGCTCAGTGTGCTCATGGCAGCTGTGAGGGATGTGGAGGAGAAGCAGACCTCCACTCTGACAAACACAGGTCCCTCTTTTTTTTCCCTTGCTCCTTCCATGTGCAGTCACTTTGTAGCAAGCTCTTTTTTAAACATGCGAGTCATCCCGTTTTAATGAGGCTGCTCACAGTAAAGCCTGCTGCTCTCAGGGAAATGCTTTTGAACTGAACTGGAGATGGGCAGCACAGCACAAGCAAAAATCTAGGTACCCACAGGAATTCTCGGTCTTTCAAACATTAAGACTGAAAGAAGTTCTGCTAGAAGACATCATGCTTGTCTATAATTATTTATGAGATCAAAATCTTCCTGTGTGACAGAGGAAAACCCAGATTTTTTTAACAGTTTGTAGCAAAAGGCTTCATTGTTTCCTCCATAGAAGTGTATAGAAATTGATGTTGCCTACAGCTATTACAAGTATTAAAGTTTGTGTCTCGTATTACATTTTTTCTATCAGTTATAAGTAAAACGTGAATTTTACATGAGCAAGGACCTGAATTGTTTCTTAAGACCAACAGTTAAAACCAGTATAGACCAGAGTAATGAAAAATTGCTTTTGAGGTTACGTCAATGATGTTCTGGGGTTCCCGGCCCCAGACCTTTTCCTTGCTCTTTGCTGTATTTAGCCTCCATCTGAACTACATCAAGACGGGACACACATCTGGAAGGCTGCCTCATCTCCCTGGGGGACTTCAGAACAGAAGTCCCCCTCTATGCCTACCTAAATGCCACAAAAATTGGTCATCAAACCAGGTACAAAAGGACAATTTGCTCATTCTTTGTCTGTATCGTGCCATTAAATACTTTCAAGATATTATTTGTGCTGATTTGTCTGCTTTGGTTTGATAGTAGGAAAGCTGATGGTGAATGTACAGGATTTTTACCCAAATCTGCACTAAATTATAATACAATTAAATATACAGTAAGTTCACATGTTTATCAGGTAACAGATTAGCTCTGTTTTAATTTAGTCTACCTGATCTATCACACCTCCTGGAGTGTGTCTCTGAAGAAGTATGTCGAGAGACTCCTTTTCTCTACTGACAATTGCTTACAGTTTATGCCATGAAAGGGGGAATCAGCACAAATGAATCCTGACAAAATATCTTACAAAACTAATAAAAATCAACACGCAGAAATACCAGCTGTAATTGCACTATTTTGCCATAAAAGGTCTGTGGGCCAATCAAACCATGTGGTTGCTTTTTTTTTTTCTTTGGAAAAACTAATCTTTTATCTTTGTAAGTCAGTGGTACAGTTGCCCTGATTTTGGAATGATCAGTAAGTATAATCCTTTTGAATTTCAGGAACAATATAACTCATCCAAACCTTTGTCCTGATTCATCTCCAGCTTTGATAGCTTTGGTGTGTCACCCTGCTTGCTTGTCAAATCTATCATCAATTCTAAACTGCCGATAAATATATTCCACATCTCTTCTGGGAGATGAAGCTTGTCTGCATGCTAAACAAAGAACAGAATGCACAAAGCCAAGATACACGCTGAGATATAATATTCTCCCTCTTAAAATACCACAGGTGAAATGATAATGTGGAAATATTCTTACCCTGAGGAAGGCAGACTCCAGTTGTAGCTTAGCAAATCAAAGACCAGAAAACTTGCTTGCAATAACATCCTAACAAATCCAAAGGGTTGCTTTTTCCCCAGTTAAAAAATATCCACACTCTGACTTTTAATCCAAATCCAAAGATTAAGGCAGAAGAACTTCAATAATTTGTTTAGTTAGGTATGAAAAGTAATTTGTCATGAAACTGTGGCCAGCCTGCCACTATAAAGGTTTAAAAAAATCATAGCTATTCATGGCTGAACAGTCGGACTTTTCCACACAGGAAAATTCATCATAATTTCAGGTTTCAGTATCTTTTTGTATTTTGCATGGCAAATAAAAAGTTGTCCACCAAGCTTGAATGTCTCTTTTTTTCGAGTTGGTCACTCTGTGGGAGAAGCAGGCGCTTCTTTAGACTCCTTTAATTTGTTCTTCATAGTCATAAAATAAGTTAACAGCAAAATGAGGCAGCTTCTCATTCAGAATCTCACTTTCTTGTTATTAAAAAATTATATCTGTGTACCAATAAAGTAGAAACCTAAGGCACTTCAGATTCAAAAATCTTTCCATTCCTGGACGAGCTTTAGTGTTCAAATGTTAATAGGATGCCTGCATTTAGGGGGAAAAAAAAAAAAAAACCCTAAAAAACTTGGCCTGTATTCAGGCTCAAGAGTCTGTGAAACAGACTTTTTCCATACTATGACCTCAGTCTTAGGATTTCTCTTTTGCAAAATGTTACTTATTTTTCTTGGCAGGTGGCCAGAACCCTGTATCTCTCTTTCTTCCCCTCTCACCCTCCATCTCTCCCCACCCTCAGGGCACACACACACCTCTCTTCTTCCCATCACCCACAAATTCAGCCCTGAGGCGAGGTAACCCCCACATCTTTTAGCTGACAGGACATGGTGTGGAGAAAAGAATCAGGTTATGACATCCTGAAAGTATCCAACGCTCCCCATCGCTTTTCTCTTCTTTTGGACCCATTTTGTTTTGTCTCCCCGCCCCAACCCCCTGGGCAAAGCCAGCAGCCCCCCACCCAGCAGCGGCGGTGCCCCCGCCAAGCATCAGCTACAGCGGGTTTCAAGTTGCAGCAGCTTTCACCCAGGGTAGAGAATTTCCAAAATGTGTTACCCTGGCAACCAGGAATTTTAGCCCAGCAAAAACCACCACCATGCACACCGCGACTCCAACGTGCGAGACGCTGAGCTTCCATTTATCATTTTCTTCAGAGAAAAAATACAGAGTGGGGTCGATGGTGTCTGCCTTCTTGGAGGCATTGCCAATGAAACAGACTTCTTCCCAGGTACTTGCATCTCCTGATTTTCCTGGCAACCCCTCTTTAACCACTGTATTCCGAGCTAATACAAAATACATACAAAGTTCCTAATTAGTCGCTTACAAATGACAAAGTCCAAGGAAAACAGTGCTTAAGAGAAAAATAATATGCTTTCACTGTAATACAGGAAAACATTTCCTCAAGCATGATGGTATTTCATCCGGTTAAGTTGGTCAGCTTTATTCTAAATGGCATTCAATGAACACTGGTGATATAGAAGCATTTTTTGACTTGATATAAAATTAGAAATAATGCTCTGCATTATAGTAAGTTTTCCAATGGGACAAAAGCTGCTGTTTTGGAGTGAAGGTTTCTCCTGCATAAAACTACTTTCCCCTTCAGCTTTGAGCCAAGGGTGGCATCAAAACGAGGGCAGCTTCCTGCAGCTAATTATTTTTCCCTACAGTGTGCAGAGTACAGGCAGGTAGTAAAGGTGAAGGTGCTACACAAGAGGACCTGTATCAAGGGTACTTTATAAATAAAACTCTGCACTGAGCCATAAGGGTGGTTAATGCAAGCTATTTGCTATATCTGGTAAGAGACAGGGATAGCATTTAAAAATAGGACAGTGAAAGCCCTTTCTCACTCCATCTAAGTCAAACAAAACTTCCCTGGACCTCAGTAGTACTTTTATTTAGCATTCACCTATCCCCGTTTCTGTTGACATCTCAGATAATGCTTTTTTTGGTCTGACTCGAAATTAACAGAAGCTCAATTCTGTCCCAGGAAAACCACAGCTGCAATTAAGGTCAGATTGGGTTTCCATATGTTTTCTTTCTAAACCAAACAAATCAGCTCCAACTCATCTTCTTTCAGGGAGCTCATGCTTTTGCGATCTTTTTTATATGACTTTAGGTGCTATTTAAAGATTATTTTTACTTGTATCAACTTTGACTGCTATGTGTCTGTATTTTTTACATGGCAAAAAAAAGAGACCAATAGTACAAATTTATTCTTTCTCCTAAACTTTGTAACCTTAAAGACAGATTCAGTCAAGATCTGTGTGAGCAAATGTCTTCCAAGAAAATGTCCTTATAACATTTGAAGAAAGCAGACTTCTTGGTATCAACTTACATAGGGTTTTTTTTGTGAACTATCAGCTGCATTGTTCTCTGTAAACTCAAAAAATCTGTGCTCAAAAAAGGTTAGGAATTGGCAGGAAAGGTTCACATCAGCATTGTGACAATACCACAGTGGCTCTGATGCATCCCACAGGTGAAATCACTTTGTTTCTGGGAGTGGGAAGTTATGGTAGAATTACGTTTTTAACAGTCTATACATTTAACACACAGAGAAACACTCTGTACATGGGCTAAGGGTAATATTTCAGGGGAAGGGGAAGAAAAAAGGAACTTTTTCATGGAAATTTGAGAGCTGGGGGGGGGTGGTTAAAATTTTAGCTGCCCTTGCTGGACTGGCTGAGTGGAGTGAGAATCTGGCAGTGTTAGGGGTTAGCTCTGCATGCTGAGGCTCAAGTAAACAGGTGGAAGAGTGCAATGAAGCCAGCCTTCTTCTTCTGCCAGAGACTTAGTTTATGGATAAACACTAGACTTTCACTTCTGCAGTTTTAAAGACCTCCATCACTCTGAAAAACACTGCCTTCATTCATCATAGTAAGGGGTTGTTTTCTTTCTTTTTTTTCATGGACTGCAAGACTTCTCTCAGAAACATCACAGACATATTGATGTTTTTAGAAACAAACAAACAAAAAAGTGTCATAAAGGATGCCATTTCATATTAGCTACCATCCTTTGGAAGTTATGCTTCTCAGCAGAGTAGAGTCATCTGTGGCTCATGAGCAGATTGATATGCTCCAGGACAGCCCTGGATAGAGCCCATGCAGTTACTAAAAGAGTTTTCACCAAATCACTGGCTGATGCGTCTGCTGCAGATGTCCTTGCCATCTAACATGCCCACAAGCTGAACTGTGAAAGATTAGGAAGTCGCCCCAGTATCTTAATCTGAAAGCTAAAAAGTGGATTGTATCCCACAGAAGTTTGTGCAGCCCTTTTTTTGGAACCAGCTTCCTCACTAGCATGGATTTCACCCCTTCCATTGTCCTCCAGACCCATCTGTTAGCTATTTTCTGGTTCAACTGACTTGATCCATCATGGTCCTTTTGGCAAACAAAGAGAAGGATATTGAAGATGTACTGCTGGAAGGTTTTTTCCTCTGCAGCTTGCATGCTTTGTCCCTTCTCTATTTGCCATCTCTCCCTCCAGTTCAGCAAGACTAAAGCCAAATCCTTCTAATTTAAATTGTATGACCCCTGTCCCAAGACTGACACTCTGGGGAGAGGATGGGAGAGTGGTGATGGGGCAGGAGCTGCCACTGATCATCAGGTCTGCAGGCACCTGAGAAAGGCAGCAGCTTCTGCTCTCCCTTTCTCCCTACATGTGGCACTCCTCAGGACATTTACCACTTACTACCCAAGTCTGTCTTTGAAAACTTAAACCACTGCCCATTTCCTTTACTGTTCTGGGAGAGTAATCCTCAGCTTTTTTTACAGAACATTACATTTTTCAACACTTTGTACAAATATTAATGGAACAGTTTTCATGGTGGTCTAATTATTTTAGCCGGGGGAAAGCCCAAGCTTAAAATAACTTGCACCAGGCCTTTCAGTGAAAGTGAGGTGGGATTACAGCTACTCTTCCAACTCCCAAAGTCCCATCAGGTTGCAGTTGTTGCCTGAGAGACTCAAGGTCAAGACTACAGGTCAGCCAGATGTGAGAGGACAAGCTCCCCAGGGGCTAAGAGCTGGATGGTGAGCTGGCAGCACTTGCTCAAACTGATCGCCTGTATTTGAGACTGGTTCTCTCTGTTCTCTGCCGGCACCTTGTAACCCCTCTGCCTCAGTCTTACCACTGCAGAAGGGGAAACCAGCAGAAGGTTTTGGCTTTTGAATAACTATCTGTAAACCTCTCTGAAGACACAAGGGGCAAGACAGAAGAGAGGAAGAAAGAATCAACATGCGATGCTCGTGCCAATACAAACATGTGTCACATCAAGCAAGAACAACAGTGATGTTGCTCAAACATGATGTTTCCTTCCTGAAGGAGAATCAGGGTGGTGAGAATGATAAGCAGGTGTTGGATGGGCAAGAAACTGTAGCACTAATGTCTGCCAATGGACAGCTTAGAAGCTGCTGACTTTAGTGCTGTTAATGAAGATCACCCTGAGCAAACCATTCTGCAAGTGATGTTGGGGACCAGTACAGGGAAGGAACAGAGCCAACATCTATTTCTGCCTGGCAAAAGCAAACAAGCCAACACACACACACACAAACACACACACACACACACACACACACACACACACAGATACACACACACAGACACACACACACACACACTCTGTGATCGCTGTGATACTCAGAGAGTATTAGCAAAGGACAAAACCTGCACAACTGCCATAAATTATAAAAGCCTCCCTCAATCTTGGTTAATTCTCTTGTAAAAAGGGAGGGAAAAATCTGGAGCAGCTCAGCATGAAAACAATTGTGGGAGGGTTAATAAAGAGACAGCACTGAGGTATCTAGTTGCTAGCCCTGATATCATTAAGTAAGTGCACTAGAAATGTCGAGGTAAATGCATAGCAGTGAATCACAGTCAGGCATGATTAACCTTGGGTAGTCTGAACTGGAAATCATTTACAAACACAAAGGTACTGAAGAACATCACAACAGACAGTACATTGAAAGTCATTCCAAGAGCGGGAGTCATGCTGAGCGCTTTGTATATCTGTGCCATTTTTTAATTATTGTCACATTTTGCACGTGGGAGGATGCAAGATCCCAAACCCCTGGCTCAGGGAGGAGTTTCTGTGGCCCTGCAAGGTCCTCTGAAACATGTGCACTGGTTGGAATCACTTTGCCTTGCACAGAAGTTTTATAAAATAAAAAGTTTTAATTGCAACAGTCTGAGGCTTAATGAGAGGACAAACAGATTTGCCAAAGAAAGACTAAAATCCTATAACTGCAAATATTAAAGAACCAAAGACCACTCTTCCTTCATACCCATGTCTAAATACAGCCCTCCAGACTAGAGGTGGTAAAACCAGGTGGGGGAAAGGATTTTAATAAAAATTTGGTGTTTTTAACAAAATTTGTTAAAGTTTTCTGACCCTTGAAAATTGACCCTCTGATCACAAAACCAAAAGAACAAAACATCACTGGATATTTCTGATCAGTCCCAAAAGTTTGGAAATGCTCAGCGAAGCTGTAACCATATGACCCATAGAGAGCTATATATATTGAGTACAACAACAACAAAACCACTTCAAATACAGAATTCTCATGGCTTTAAAAGCATTCAATTACAAGGAACATGAATCAACTGGGGAAGACTCCAGACAGCTTAACACTTTTGTATTGTTTGCACCTTTTATTGCAATTCTTCAGTGCCAGCTCAGGTGATTACTGTGAATGCCAAGGTGGTGAAAGCCATAGGAATATCGTGCAAAATGTTACAGCTCTGCTTAGATTTCCTTCCCGCTTTTGCATCAGTCTCGTTCTCCTGAATCCATCTCAGTTATCCTTAGCATTGCAATAACTGCCCTCATTCATCTGCCTCATTAGGATGCTGCATCAATTAATATGCATCATCTAATGCATACTATTTTTTTAATGTTTAATATTATTATCAGTGAGAGTTATGTCGTAATGAGTCTATCTCGGGAGTTAATGCATACAGGAAAAGCCCCTATGCAGAATGCTATTCCAAATGATTACTGTACCCAAACCCTCTGAACAGACCACTATGCATCCTGCACTCTCTGTTTCTGTACTCTCAGAGATTACAGATAGCACCTCTAGTCCTGGGGCCCCAGGTCTCAGGGCTATGTTTGTTTTTGAGGACCTGGAGCCCAGTGAGCAAGGCACAAGGATTATCTTGAGGGGAGATGTCATGTTAATGCTTGGTTCACAAATGCCTCCCTGCCTGATTCAGGAGGGTAATCAACCTGTCCTTTGAAGCTGCATAAATAATGTTTGGATGGAGGTAGTATATCTGCACCAGGGGTTGAATTAACTGCCATTGAATCATATAAGCTTGGCTAGAGTGTGAAGCTTGTAACATGCCTGAGGAAAATAAAAAAGACATTTTCAAGCAAAAAACATTAATTTACTCCTCCCCATCTTTTCCGTTATTTTCCTCTAGGCAAACATGACTTACTTTGTGGGGGTTTTTTTGTTGCTGTTTGTTCCATTTTCACAGGGAAACGCTGATTCACAGTGAGATATGCATCCAGTTTTTCCTTGTCGGGCCTGAACGTGCCGTCTCTCTCCTACATCAGTGTTGCTCCTTTTTAGCACCCCTGCCAGGAGATGCCAACTGGGCTCCTTTGACACTCTGAGGGGAGTGACACCTCGCAAGAGGGTGCAGCCTTTTTACCCACAGGGACCCCTGGCAGCATTCGTGCCCCTTGCACACCCCTGCAGCTCCCAGCTGGGCCCTGCTGGAGCTCTTGCCCAGGCATGGTCTTCTCCATGTGCGCCAGGGAAGAGAACATCCATCTGCAGACAGACCAGGCACACAAGCTCACACATCCACGTGCAGGTGTGCACTGCAGGTTCTCCTGGCTGTGCATCCTGGGCACAGGTGCGAATTGCTACAGCCCCAAAAGAGCAGAGAAAGTCTGTATTTGCCTGAGATACCAGGGATAAAAAGCTGTCATAGAAGATGGTGGAAAAGAGAAGAAACCCAGGAAAGGCCAACAGCAGGGTAGCATAAAGAGAACTGGGGCATTGGTGTGTGCCTATGTAGCAGCGTGAGTGACTTGCCTTCACTAACACGCACAGATCCAGCCCTCTATTGAGTAACATGTACATCTTTAGTTTGCTAATGGCTTTTATTTGTCCTCAGTTTTTGATCTCTGTTTTTCTCTTCTACTGTTCTCAGTTTTGTATCTCTTTCTGAAAACTTGATGTTTGCAACTCCTTTTCCTACTTCTTAACTGTATCCCTCTCACTTTCTTCCTTCTCTTTTGACACAGCATTTGTTGGTTCCCTTCTTCTCATCTCTTCTTTTTTCCCCCTGCCTCCATTTCCACGGAATTTCTCTAACTGGAGGGGCCTCTGGTTGCTGAACGCAGTAATTTATCAACAGTAACCAGCTGCTTCTGCCTCTAAAAATTTTCTGGGAACCCATGTATGCTGTGGGGTAGCCTAAGAATATAGTAACAATTTAAAGATAAGAATTATAAATATGCTGTATCTAGTAGACAGCACAGTTCAGAAGGTTGTAGCAACATCTCTTAATAGGCAAGGAACCTTTCATACCTAACGAGATTCTGACACACTATATAACCCTATAGGTAGTCTCAAATCTAATCCATAACCATATTGAGGTGTACCTCTGAACCTGTATTTTGGGTTCAGAGATACCAGTATTGTTGGTTCAGAACTCTCACAGGACTTTAATCCAATGAAGAAGAAGAAAGGAACATTCCTCATCAATAAAATACTAAGTAGAAAAAAACGCTGTGGAGGATGGCTTATGTTTTACTTATTGCTAAATATCAGCAAAAATAAATGTGTTCATTTCTCCAAAATACCTCCAGATGGCATTAAAACCCTTCTTCTTTTGGTCTTTATTGCAATATTATTTTTAAAAATGATAATTATTGAAATCATTCTATTAAACGTTCCCAGCAATCATACTATCAGAAGGCATAAGGTTGCTAATGCTTAATTCATTTAATAAGTTTGCCTGAATGTGCTTGCATACTATAATTACATTCCACAACACAATCTGCAGGACAAGCCATTTCTTACACCATGTCAAATCTTTTTCTAGATTAATTTCCAGAAGATTTTTGATGTGTATTTGCAGCAGAAATCAAAACGTCCCACGATAAATCACTGTTATTGTACCTCCTTCTGTGACTACTTTTGGCCATGTAACAAATGGTGACACCTTGTGAGATTTACATGATATAATGCTCTGAATTTAAATAACAGGAATCAGAAGACATAAATTATGGGCCAGATGCACTCTAAAACTCACAACTGACTGTTACAAGAACTTCCCTCTCTCAAATGGGATTAAAAAGGAGAATGGTTTTGCAGAAATTCATAATGCTCCTGCCTACCAGTTATTAAAAGAATTCACTTATCTCGCTCAGTTTGGGAGACTGATGCTATTTTTTAAATTTTTTTAATTTGCAGCCCATCTGTTTCATAGACTGGTTTATGTTGGCAAAACAATTCAGTGCTTTGTATACTCGAGTAAAAAATGGTAAAAGCTTCTATTGTTGCACTAAAGTGAAGGTGAACACTGATATATTACAAGTGCCTATTCCTATCTATTTCTTGACTTCTTTTGTTAATTCAAAAACATCAACAAAATCGTGAGACACCAGAGATAACCGTAATTGGATTTCAAGTAATTCAGAGGTGAAGCTGCAGACTGCAGTCTTTTAAAATTACATCAGTACATCAAAGGCATATGTGACATGATGTTTTTTAGCACGTGTGACAAACTCCAGCAGCATTAAGGTAATGTTGAAGTAAAGTTCTAAAGGCCAGCCTTGCACACCCACAAAAAGAATCTCATATCTATTCAGCGTGATATGGAGCCATTTCACTTGCAAAGATCGCTGACTTACTAGCATGCAGAAGTTCTAGGAATAATTAATGTTTAGTCATTATCCAAAAAGCCGTTTTACGAAAAGCATCAGCGAAAGAGCTTTATCTTAATGAAAACAAACAAATTCTATTTTGCCCAACAAATCTGATAAAAACACAGCTGCCTTCTCCAATCTTAAACGCAAATGTGACTTACGATGTATGGGTTGCGCTTTTCTCTGGGGTCTTTGGCTCTACATCACTTTTCCCTTTAAAAGAGAAGAAGAAAATGACATCAGAAATGGGTCAGTATGGAAACTGCTCAGATGTGACACATCAATGCTTTATTCATTGCTAACACTGACCACTCCTGCCACACACAGACAGCTGTGGAGGCAGCCACAGGGCTGCAGGGGCACTGCTGGAGCATTTGCAAGCGGGGGGTCAATCCTGACTTGACTTTTCTTGTCACTGACACGTGCTCCGGAAATGTCAGGCAGAGAAACTCCACAAGAGGAGATGCTTAGAGGACACAGGCTTTACCAGGGACAGCAGACCCTGGAGCAATTGAAAGGATTTCTCTAGGGCCCTACAGCTCTGCTGCTTAGAGTGTACTCCATACAACATGCACTTGCTCCAAAACCCTGCTCCAGGAAGAGTAATTATTTCATACAAAGCAAAACATCATCAGCGGGAGACTAAGGCAGTGATCAGGGCACAGTTCTGCCAATGGATATTTTGGTTCACATTAATTTTGACAGATTAAGGATTTGATCTTTAGCTTCTGTAAGTGGGGGCTGGGGAGGCCCTCTTTGCTGTGCTAGCTTAGGCACTCAGTGCCAGGAGAAGCCAAGTACCCAAATGCTTGAGAATCATCAGAGGCCCAAGGGATGCCTCTTCACATTTCCTTATGACTCATATGGGTCCTGGCAAGCTGGCTTGTGATGATCCCCATCTTGGGTCCAAAATAATATATCTGCCCAACACAGTTACATAGCACAGACAGTGGGAGGCAGGCTGCTGGCAGATAGGATGGTACTGCTTCTGCTGAGTCAGGCCAAGTCCTTCTCCCTCCTTTCTATCCCCCCCTCCCCGCCAGAAAACAGTAAGGCTGATGTTTGCTGTAATTAATGTTCTCTGAGTAACCTGAGAGAGCTATGCTCCAGTGTAAGATTTCTGTGCAGCTCTACCATGGATTTAGAGGGTATGCTACTCCACTTGAATCACCTTGAACTTGAATTCTGGGCCTAGTGACTGTGCAGATGCTGTTCCTCTTGTGTGTTGCTTGATACTAATAGCTGTCTACACATGAGTTTATGTTGCCTAGCAGACAAGGAGGCGCAGAGGTTGAATGTGACTGGTTTACTGACGGATGTGTTTTTCTCCATTACCTTTTAATGAGCTATGTGAAGCCAAAATCCACCTATTCCTTCTGAAAAAAAAGCGAGAAATACATATTTTGGTCAGGCTGTTTTGGTGTTGCCTGATATGCTGCTAATGAGCAGCATGAGTTGAGTGGGTTTTGGACCAGCCCCAACCTAGTCCATGCATATGAGCATCACGCATCATCCATTTGCTGCTGAGAAAGTCCTCGTCCTCAGTTTCCATAGAGCAACAGCTGTAAGGGCACCTCCGGAAAACTTGCTGTTGCCTTCAGAAGAGGCAGGATTCTGCTACCAGTGTTCTTCCAGTGCTGTACAGGAGGAAGCCGAAGGACACTCTAGACAGTGACTTTCTGGAAGTAGCTGTCTTGTAGTGGAAGTTCTGGGTATCAAAAACACCTTGACACAGTGCTTTTAGATCTCATCCTCCCCTCTTGTAGGACTCGTGTCTACTCAGCTGAGGTGCCTAAACTTTATTGAACAGGATCGGGAAAGCTCTGGGTGACTTCAAAACCACCAATGCCTTTGTGGACCTCTAGGGAAGCTCAGCATTCAGGGTAAGAGGACAGCTAAAGGCACCTAAAATCTAGGCATGAGCAGGGCATCCATACAGGATGGAATACATCCACTCCATAATCTCTAGGTCACTCTTCACTTTCAGCAGAGACCTCAGAAAGTATATCCAGATGGTGAACTTGCTGGCTAGGAAGCTGTTGCTACAATATACATTTGTCAACCTTCCGGCGCCTGGAGCCCTGGAGCTCATCTGCATTATGGTAATTTGGAACAAGAAATCAACAGTAACAGTTGGCATATATTCAAAGATTCTCTATTTGTAACTTGGGTCTTTTTTAAGTGATGAATTATTACCATGAACACTGGTTTGTTTGAGTGTGAGAGAGAATATGGATTCCTGAGTGCTTTGCCAGCAGAGTTCACATCAGTTCTACTTTCAGCAGTGTATGTTAATGCAGCAACAAGGGAAATAGAATACGTACTGTGAGGAAATGGAATCTCTGTGATTTAGCCAAACTGGATATTAATGGATTACCCTACAGTAAGCATTTGTAGCTGCTTTTATGCTAATTGTCACTTAGCATACTTCTGTGTGGAGAGGAAGGACGAAGCCTATACAGATGGTAGAAATGCATCAGTCTGGCCTATCAGAGTAGAAAATCTGGCCATTAAAGCTTTATCAGTTCTTACCAACTTCATTCTCAACTGACTGAATCTTAGAAATTTTACAAATGTGTATAGCCTAAGCATAGTTGAATGTCACAGATACAGTACAGATAATATTTTTGGATAAGGACATGTAAAAGAGAACTACCTGTTAGAATAACTTGGCTGTTTTACACTCACTCTTGGCCAAACTAAGATTTGCTTTTGATTTTTTCACGTAACCTGTCAAATGCATGCAGGTACCATTGTGGGAGGCTGGCATTTGCTGAACTGCTAAATCTTCTCTAGTTTTGACTTCTTCTTATGGGCAAATTTGTGCCAACCTTTGTTTTTCTTAGTCTTTTTTGGAATTAACAAAGAACAAGCTACCCACCTTGCTATGGGATTGCTGTTAGCACACTTTGTTTCAGATGTTAAGCTGAAATATATATGCGTATGTCTCCTGAAACAGATGTGTGTGTGTGTATGTCAGTGGGTGCATGCAGAAAACATACAGTGCACAGATTCTTAGCCGCAGAACTGGGAGGTCTTTGCTAGTTTCTACGTCATCTCATGCAACTTCTTTCCTAACCTTCTTAGATGCAAACAGAAGACGTGTCCAGATTTCTCAAATTTCAAAATAAAGTTCAACTGAACTTTTGTAGGATTTCCCTGTTGAATAGTGGGTGGCCAGTAAGGAGTTCTCTCCTCTTAGTTGGAATTTTGGTGAATTTTGAACTCAACCAGATTAAGTTTCCCTTTCTGGATAACAAGGATAAATGATATTTATTGTGATGGAGTTGTATAATTTTAGCTATTATGAGTTTCTAAATGCTTTGATTTCCTTGTGGGGGAAGCATGACAGAAATGCAAATGCTATCCACGAGAAAGACAATGTTGGCAGCTGCAGTAAAACTATTGTAAATGACAGGCTCAAGAGCCACTCCAAAGAAGTCAGGGTGCAATGGGAAAAACCACCTAATTTGGAGTCCAAAGATGTGCGCTTGGATAACACAATACTTTGACCATCAGATTTCTTTCCCACAGAGTAATTTGCTAGTGTTTCCTGGGAGGACCCGTGGACTCACAGAGACGGAAGCCCACACTGGAGCAGGTTGGCTGGCAGGACTTGTGACCCATGTGTGGGACCCATGCTGGAGCAGCCTGTTCCTGAAGGACTGCACCCCGTGGAGGGGACCCACGCTGGAGCAGTTTATGAAGAACCAAAGCCCGTGGGAAGGGCTTGTGGTAAGTTCATGCAGGACTGTCTCCCATGGGAGGGACCACACACTGGGGCAGGGAAGAGTGTGAGGAGTCCTCTCCCTGAGGAGGAAGGAGTGTCAGAGACAAGGTGTGATTAACTGACTGCAGCCCTCATTCCTTGGGGGGCTCACTGCAGGGGATACTGAAACCGGCTGGGCAAAAGGTCCAGTGGTTCACTACCACTGAGGCCTCTGAGCCCTAAGATGGCCGCTCCTTCTTCCCCTCAGGCAGTTTTGGTGGGAAACACCGTTGCCTGAGGCGGGAAAGACGTGCCACCCAGCCCTGGCTCCATGGCCGCCACCTCTCCCTCCCCCGGTTACCTCATTGTTTTCCCATTGGCCTGTGTACTCCCTCTCCGCCCCCCTCGTTCCCAGTTGGTTGTTCCCTCACAATTCCCACCTCTGTAATGCCCTTCGTTGTCGTTCTCATTGGTTGATCCCTGTTAGCACCGCCCTGATTGTGGGGGTATAAAACCTCCTGTCAGAGGCTCTTTTTGGGGGCTTTTTCTGCTGCCTGTTTCCTCACCAATAAACCCGCACCTGCTTCATCCTCAAGCCTCCCCCGCTGCCTCCTTCTCTCCTTGCGCCCTTCCCATCGGTGGCTGAGGTGAGCCCCTGCTGGGCCTCGCCCGACCTCGCGCACTTGGTCAGCGCCTGTCCTCAGCGGTGAGCACAGCCAAGTGCCCGGTCTCCGACCTAGGGGAGCTAGCCATTCGGTCGGCAGCACGGCACCTTGGTCCCCTGCACTGCTGGTGGGGAGGAGGTAGAGAATTTGGGAGTGGAGTTGAGCCCAGGATGAAGAGATGGGTGAGGAGAAGGTGCTTTTAAGATCTGATTTTATTTCTCATTGTCCTATTCTGATTTGATTGGTAATAAATTAATTTCCTCAAGATGAGTCTGTTTTGCTCATGACAGTAACTGGTGAGTGATGTCTCCCTATTTTTATCTCCACCCATGATCCTTTTGTTGTATTTTCTCTCCTGGGTCCAGGAGAGCAATAGAGCAGCTTTGGTAGGCACATGGTGTCCAGTCAGGGTCAACCCACCACACATCCGAATCATTTTGTCCCAAATTTCCTTTGAGTTTGATGCACAGGACTGGTAAAGTCTGTGTCTCATTCTAACCGTGTTCTAGCTGATGTCTTATTCCAGCACCTCAACAGGAATTCTCATGGATACAGCTCTCAGAAGTAGTCAAGCTCTCTCCTTGATGTTAGGAAAAGTGCCTGGGTGTCCGACAGTGACCCTAACTTTTGCCCCCAATGAAGAAAATATTTCTGCATGGGTCCAGCTGTTCTTTGGTTTGGGTGCCATCAGCTAGGCAGTACCAAGTGTAGCTTCTGCCCAGCTACAGATTTTGCTGAGCAGGATGAATGAGGAGATGAGAAGCTGGAGGTATTGGGGTGTGAGAGGGATGGGGGACTTGGAAGTGAAGTGGGGTAGGAGACCACGGGAGTAAGAAGCAGGGAGAAGTTGTAAAGTCATAGGATCAATTTTGTAATACACAGGAAAGCAGGTTTCATTAAATCTGCAGAACAACCAGTTTTATTCAAGTGTTGGAAGAAGGAAATACTCAGCTAGGACCAAAGCTGGCCAAATACTGTGGCCTCTGGTGTCATTGCAAAGCCCTCAGCTCATTCGGTGTGTTTGTCATGCTTGTGCCTCTGCCTCTGTTTGCATAGCCCTCTCTATTATGGTTCTTTTCGTGCTTCTTTCTCTGATTACTCTATTCATTATTTTCTGACAGAAACTCATACCCTTTGCCTTTTATTATTTCCTTAGTGCTGGTACTCGCAGCAATATCAAACCAATGCCAGCAATTAAGTGACACCACTGCATGTTTCTTCACAACATTGTCCTCCTCATGCTGACCTTCCCCCAGCGAAGAGCCACACCGTTTCAAAAGCCTACATCTCCCAGTCTTGTCTCTCTGGATGTCTTTTCCCTCACACAGTGGGTGACCAGACCCTTTCAAAGCCCTAGCTACCAGCTCAGGGCATTTTTCATCTTCAGTCACAGCCCTGCAATTTGCAAATAGGGCTCTGTGTTGGCTGACAGGTCAGGAAGCTAGCAAAATAATTCTTTTGGTTGTGATGATTTTATGTGGAGACCAGGATAGAATCATGTATTTTTAATATGCAAGACAACATCAACAACGATCAGAGGTGTCAAGGGAGAGGATTAATACTTTGTTTTGCAGAACAATTCAATCTTCCTGTTTAATACAGCTGCTAAGTTTTTTACCATAGCTACATGTGTAATTAAAGTGCTACTGATCTGCACCATGATTTGTAAACTGGAGTCTGCTGGAAAGCCCTGAGCAGGAGCCACACGAGCACACATCACTCCCCTACCCACACTGCTAGCCGAAAAGACCCATAGCCATAGGGTCTTTGAAACATTATCTAGTGTTAGTTTGGCAAGATTTATGTAGCTTAGTACTGTGCAATGGCCACAAAATATACCACTGCGTATGAAAGATAAATGATAACGAGTTTTCTTGCAGAATTTACTGGCAGTCTGGATCTGGCTCTGCAATTAGGTCATCTCTTATCTGGCTTTCCAAAAAACCCAGTCTTTTGCCCTTTCAGTCCTTCTCATTAGCATAATGGAACAGTCATAATGAAATGAGTACTTTTTGTTCTTCCCAGGCCACCAAAAGAGCTGACATTTTGATGGTCATTCTTCAGTTCAATTCTCCATATTCATCCATAGCGGAGTATTGCCTGCTGAGGCTCTGTGCTGTACCAGTCTGCTACTGATCCCTTACTTCATCAATCACTTCTTTATCAAAGTCATTGTCTACCCCTCCACCCAATGAAGCCAGAAAATGAGTTGGTACTTACTTGTATTGCTGTGTCCTGTGGATCCCTGTTGTGACTCCTACAGTAATAACAGAAAAAAGGGAAGGTGTATTATTTTTTCAGCAATTTTTTTGCTGCAATACTTGCTTGGACATTACCTTAACAGTACAAACAGCACTGCTGACTGTCCATTTGGTTTCAAAGTAATTGTCAATTACAAGAATAAGTCCAATATTTCTTGGAAAATCCATTAATTCTTAGGCTTGTAAACTTATTTCACAACAACCCTTTAATGGTGCAATTCCTTGTATAGCTATTACGACTCTCCTGCTCACTATTCATGTATTGATCAGCCAAAACTTGTCTGTTATCTTCTACAAGTTCAGATGAGAAGACAGAGGGAAGGCCAACATTGTTTCATGGACCATTGGATCCCTGAGGTCGTAGCACAGCTGGTCTTTTCACATGTTGACATTGACAGCATCAGAGAATGAAAATACAGACTAGTTCCGGGTCCCTGAGATTACAAGGTTGACCTTGTATGACAACAGCAGTATCTGTGAATGTGGTGCAATAAATCAGACCATTTTTTCCTCAAGTAGAAATGTTCACTCACTGTGTTTTACTCAGAGAATTTGTTTGCATTCATAAAAATATAAAAGAAGGCTATAAATACAAATATAAACCATAAGAAAAATATACTTAAATTACGGGAAAAAAGAATACTTTGCCATGGATGGCAGCAGGAAAAGTATCCTGTATGTAACTCTGCTTCTGAATAACCCAGACACACACAGGAATGCCACCTCACATCCATGCTGCAGTTACAGCTGCAGTTAAGACTACTCAGAGAAGCCAGGCATCCACAGGAACACATGCAGTCATTTTCGGTGAGGAACTGGGCACTGGACCAGATCCCTGGTCCACAGAGGCTGAGGGATGAGCCAAACACAGCTTATGGAGAGAGGAACTGCAGGTCCCCAGAGAGCTGAGGATGCTCCAGCTTGGTTGGGCTGAGATTGTGGTGCTTAGACAATCAGGAGAATTCCTCAGGTGCTTGGGGTCCCAAGAGCTTCCTGGGCCCTCTAAACAGAGGTTGGCTGGACAGCAGACCCTGGCGTCTTGAGTGCTTGGCTCATCAGAATCCCTCGATCTGCAATTTGCTCTGGAGTCAAGGCTGTCCAGACTGCGTGGCTTTGATTTGTAATTTTACTACTATAATACACATCTGCAACTCACTTCCATCCCACATACCTGTAATGTGAGACGTCAAATTTTTGGGCACGCCCCAATAGTTTCTACCTTCTACTGTAATATTAAAAGATCTGTACCGTGTTTCACATGCCAAGAATAATTTCTCAGTAGTTTGAAATTGTGTACTTTTGACAAATTGCATCAGCTTTTTGTGAATGTTTCTGATGAAGAGAGATTAAAGCCTGTTTTTTTCTGGTGACTGAAAGTAATCTTAAAAAGTCAAGATCAGCTTGCAGCAGTGATGCAGTGGTATGTACAATTGAATTTAAATGCTATTCTTCCAGCCAACCACACTCCCAATAAAAGTAGGCTCTTACAGCATGTTCAGTTTCCAAAAGAGACAATTTATATACCTAGAGAAGTTCTGGGAAATGCAATCATTTGAGGGAAATGTCCTCATATTTGTGAAAGTGTTTGAAAGTTCTAAACAAGGATCTTGCTCACTCTTTTACCTTTTCATTAACCTCAGGAAGAATGTACCCTCCCCTTTAACTGCTGAGCACAGTATCTTGCCTCTGCCAAAGGCTAGTAAAAATATCTCATAGAGAAATACAGAATGGTCCTACTAATGGAGGAAAAAAGAATGTAACTTTAAAAAAAGGTGAAGTCTTAATTTCTGAAGATTATTGTCCAGTGTACTTCCTCCAGCTTGTTAAAATCAACAAGAAAGGAAAAAGCAAATGAACTGAGCTTGTAAAGAACAACATCAGTATGATAACTTAGCATCTGCTGAGAATAATCACCCAATAGCTTTGTGACAAGAATCCAGTTCTCCTGGAGTGGCTAAATTAATTCCCAAATAACAAAATGATGGCTGATCCCATAATATCACATATACATAACTAGAAATCAAACACCTGATCAAACTATCAAGACATGAAATCACAGTAAAAATGAAGAAAGAGAGCAAAGCATGCAGCAGAATTAACAGCATTTTTTCCTGCACAAGAGAATTAATACTTGAACATGAAAGCTCATCCACACAAGCATCAAGTGAGCTCTTATTTACAAATTTAATTATTCATTTAAAGTTTATTTATTAAGATGCTTTTAATAAAATTACAATCAAGAAATGCCTGATCATTTGTACATAACAAAGCGTGGCAGAGAAAGGAAAGCACACAGTCTGTCATGTCACACATTCATTTAATTATCCTCAAGCTTTGAAAAACAAGAAGAGACTGTCATTGCCCCTTCCTAGTAAATTCAAGAGTACAAATTAATTTCAGAGAGAAAGAAAATTCAAAGTTAAGGATGAAATGTAACTTTATGCCCTCCATTACATAAAGGACAGCTCTCTAACAGTGCTCCTCCAGCAGTGCAGTACTTGGAAACCTATTGGGCACTGCCACGTGTCACACGTGACTCAGACTCTCCTCTCATTCTTGTGAATCAATGCAGACCTCCCATGTTAATGAGGCCTGATTTCATATAGAAGCACAGCATATGCACATCCATCCCCTTCATCAAATGAGCATTTAGTTATATTGATTGATACATCCACATGTGCAGTTTCAAATGTGCAATTCTGTTATATTTGTGATATATAAATGTCAGATATTTAGCTTTTATTACTGGACTGATTTCAAAACCACTCTAGCTATAGTTGCTGTGGCCTTTGCAACTTTAATAGCCTAATTAATAAATTTCAACTTTCAAGCTGTCAGATAGCTAATTACTTGAATTGCAGGTTAAAAGCAGTGTGGCGTGAATGCAAACTAATGATGCTGACACTCAGTTTTTTATGGACAGAAAAGTAGTTATGATTTGCATCCTTGTAACAGGGCAGGAGTCCTACAAGCCTCTCTTTTTCCCGTTCCCAAAATGATGAGTATCTTAATATTTGGGACCTCTCTTCTGTTAAAATCAAGTGCAGCCTACTTGCTTCTCTTGCTGGAAGAGTCTTTGGAAATGAATTGAACTGATGTCTTAGCACTGCTATTAAGACTGAAGAGCAATTCATGTTACCATGCATGACTTGGAACAAAGAAATGAAGCTGTTGCCCTGAATTTAGCCTTTTAGTCTCCTTACTGGTCTCGGTCACTACTTAACTGACAGAACCATTTATCTGAATAATGTGTGATCCACAACAGTTTGGTGTAGCCCTCAGGTTTTAAAAAGTAGGGACAACTATGTAGATTACCTGTGGGAAAGCTTTCTAAGAGCTATGGAGACATTCCCTATGAGGTCCAATAAAGATTTTACACCATGCTTTGTGAAAAGCAATAGCTAGCTCATGAAGGTTTGAAAAACATGTTTGAAAAATCAGGAAACCATTTTTTGCATTCTGGAGCCTGAAAAGCAGATGCTTTCTAAAGTCGGTAACTGTACAGACTAACATTAAGCCACAGAACAGCTTTTAATTATTTTAAAATATTTTAAAATAGAAGTGGTGTCTAAAATTAACATGATCTATAGCCAGTAACACAGGATTGTTCCAGGACTCTGGTGACTTTTTTAAGGTACTTCTTTCCCATCTCACACACAAAGCACTCTAATTTCTGACCATGCAGACCACCCAGGCCACAATACAGTTGTGATGTTATTATATGTACAAAAGTACGCTCATATATTACTAGATGAAATCTTGTCCATCCTAAGCTTAAAAAACATGGAAATTCTACTTTGGCAGGAGAAAAGGAAACCACCTTGAAAAGCATCTTTAAAAATGAATGGCAGATCTCTGAAATGGCTCTGCAATTCAAAATAACAGAAAATTTCCCAGAGAGATGGATGAACAGGCAGAGAGAAGATGAGAAAGTCAATATCAACCATTATTCACATATCTTTGCTCTCTGCTCTGCGGTTCTCCTATTCCTATATTTATCACAGTACATTTAGTTGTGAGGAAGTGGATTCACGATGGCCACACAGATCCGCTGACAGGTGCACACCTTGCCCGTGCACATCTGCACACGTGCCAAGCAAGCACATCGTGTGGTGATAATTGTGGCAGAAACTGCAGTGCTGCAAGCACCACTTCACTTTGTCATCCCTATCTGGCACTTCACCTGCTTGCAAGCTGCTGATCCACCTATCTCCTACAGGACTTACTCTAACTTAACAAGCCTCTGGCCTGCCTACCATCTTCAGTCAGTTGTCTGCCTTCAAGCAAATAGTGAGTTATTTCCTTCTTTTTCTTTCATAACATGCCAGAGATATTTTGGTTTACACTCCTGATACTTCAAAATCATGACACTCTCATCTACGGAAAAGCTGTTTTACTGTAGGCAAATGAAGTTTTCTTGGCTTTGTAGTCATAATTATTCCCTAAACTAAATTTTGCAGAATGGACTTAAACGTTGCCAAACGAGCTAGCTTTAACAGGAGAAAGACTATAAACAGCATCGATACCATCTTTCAAGCTTGAACGCTGTATGAAATATGCTTGTGACATCTAAACAGTATATGATGATACAATGTGCAATTTATTGGCTCTTGCACAAGATAGCTGATTTCATTCCCTCCTGACTTAACATCTATAAATAATGCGGTTTCCCCAAGCTCGTGCTGATGAGCTTTACCATGCTGCACTGCATCCTCCCGATGTCCTATGGATGGGACACACATCCAATAGTGGGGCTGGTTTTAAGGGACCATCAGCAGGACTAGTGGCTTTGGTCTCTTGGGAGATCAAATATTTCTATGGCAAATGCTTCCGTGGACCCTCTGGGTATCTCAGCACTGGGCTGACTGCCTCTCTAGCAAAGCTGCCCCTTTGAAGCCAGGCTGGTGGCAGGAGATGTGTGCCCAGTCCTCAGGCCCAGCTAGAGGTCAGTGTACTAGTGAAGGCCTCCTCAGACCTCAAAGGTTTCAACAAAAATCTCAGCTGGTGAAGCCAAATGACGCAGGAGCAGTGGATGCAAGGAGGAGCTCCCTGACTCTCCACAGCTGTCTGTGCCCTAAGGTATCAGTCAGGAGCCTCATCAGAAGCCACCCCATCTGGACACCCCACCAGACACACCTGGGGTTTCACCTTGGTGTGAGGAACCCATGACCCCCCACACCGCCATCAATTCTGCTGCCAAGAGATGCAGACTGTGTAGCCCTGCTGAGGCTGTAAGAAAGGAAAGCGCAGGGAATACTGGCACACACACATGAAGAAGATCATCAGCACGGCATCAACCTCAGCCCAGAGACCTCACACACTCAGTCAGGGCTTGTGCAGGACATATTGTGAGGTGCAGGAGGAATGTTTCTACATGATGCTGAATGTCTTACCTTGTTTGGGAAGGGAAACTTGCTTTGTTCTGCCTTTCCTGGTGTGTGAATAGCTGATAGTGGCGGAGGCCATGAATGGGTCATCTCCTGAAAAACAGTATTGTTCAGCAAAATGCATTGAGAAAGTCAGTGGAAAAGGAGACAAGGACAGCATATCAGTAGCAAGAGCGCCTGGGTAGTGGAATATTTAAGTTACTGCACCTTCTAGGAAATGCCCAGTTTTCATATAATCTAGACAAAACATGAGCTACAATGATTTTTACAGACTCCTGAGAGCAGTTCTTAAGCACCGTCTCATTTTCCTGAATAGATAATACATCTTAAGTGCAACAAGTTTGATTTTTCTGACGATCTGCAAATACATTTCAATCACACAATGTATTTGGGCTGGTGAGACTAACAGAAGAACATTCTTTTGTAGATGGGAACAGAAATTTCATGACCAAGTAATGGGGTACACACAGTGAACTAATCACGAAATAGATTTCACAGACAAAGTCAGAATGGTAAATGCTTACCACTTGCTAACAGTTAATTCCTAAATTGCCTTTATCATTGTAAAGGAGTTGAGTAAGTTCCTAACTCCAACGTGTTTGTGCAAGGACACAAGATATGTGGCAAGCCCTAAACCAGGTGTGCTGCACACCATCTTTTTCTCCTCCCTGTTTTGTCTGGAGGGACATTTTTTCATACGTAAGAGACAGATGCAGCTTGACCTGACTTTTATGCAGTCATCCTTGACCCAGCTTCAGGTAGCAGGTTCAGGCACACGTTCAATACTTTTATGATTCAAGTCTGAATGTTGGTCTCCAAAGCAAGGCTGCTTTTGGAGAGAGATAAATGAAACACTTCAGACAAGAAGTTCGTTCCTCTCTAGTGCAGGATGTTAAGGGACAGACTTCTTTTTTGACATGTTCAGCACCAACAGCCACAATATTTGGTATACAGTAACTTAAGAGAATTAATATGAGAAATAGTGCCAACCTGTGAATAGTGACAACCCTGAAAGTTGGCCCATGCATTAGAAAAACTGAAGAGCAAATAACATCCTGCCTAAGCAAGGGGATTTCTGACACTACCAAGAGTCTGCCTGGCAGATGCTTTGCTGGGTTTTGCTACCATTAACTGACTGTGGAGTTGTTTCTCAGTAATATTCTAAGGAGCCATGCAGAGATCCCCAGTCAGTCCCAAAATAATACTGGAGTTGTATTTCCATGACTCATTCCTTTTTAAAGAGGAAAGAAAATTTTCTTGTTTGAAAAAAAGTATGTGCGAGTCTCTTGCCCATCCTTCATTACTGCTGATGGAACTGCTACCTGACCCAGCATGGACTGAGCTACTGCATTTTTTACATAGTGGAAAGTCTCTGGCTGTTCTGCCAATGAAAGGACCAGCCCTTTCAACACAGTTTATTAGCAATAAATGTCACCTTTAAAGCATTCTTGATAAACAGTTTATTTCCTAATAAAAATTGCATTCTTTTATTTTATTTGAGGCAAAAAAGTTACATGATTTATTATACTTCTGTAATCTACGTGCGTGCCTCTAATCAGAGCATCATCTGGTTTGCAGTTTCAGTATCAAAATTGCTTTGCTTTTCAGTTCTTTGAGGCAGATCATTCATCTTATGACTTCCTTATCTGATAAGTGCCAGCAATAACAGTATATAGCAATTTTTAATATACAGTAACTTCTTAAAACTCAGGCAGCAAAAAACATAGGCAATCAGATTGCTGTTTGCTACAAGTACCTGACACATGTGCTACTGTTTGCAAAAGATTAAGAAATTATGTACTAATAAACTGACAAAATGGAGATTTGCAATGTGGATATTTAACCCTAAGTCTGTAATCTAAAAAAGTATCACTTTCATGTTTGCTTTTCTTGCTTTTCCCTTACAGGACCATTTAGTCTGTGGGAAATACTGTGTATATAGACTAAAGGTGTTTCCACTGGTAAAACCCTGTTCCCAACCAAAGTGTTCTTCCCTACAAGTTGAGGTGCTGAGCCCAAAAAAACAAATGAGAATGACTATGTGTCCCTTTCTTCCAAAGGGCAATGCTTTACGTTATCTCTGTCAATTGAAGAATGGGGACAGACAGACTGGGAACATCTGGTGGCTTTGACCCAAAGTCATCCTGTTGGTGAAATATTCTGTTCAATGCTTATGACTGCTATTTGCTCAAGAAGCAGTTCTTCCGGGTTATACAGCTGGTGACCCCACTGTCACCTTCAGGGACACATCTCCTGAGGAGTCTGCTCTGTGCCAGCACAAAACAATCTGTTACAGCAGCAAAGCTCTTTCCTCCCACCTTGCCTGCCTGAGTCTGACAATGATGCCTTCGTCCAGGGAAAGGACCAGAGGGTTGATTAAAAATAAGGGTGACCTTTTTTTTGACATGTCAAAATCTTTCATTTCTTCTTTTCTCCAACATTATTTCTCATCCCCACTTCAATGAAAAATAGCCTTAATGGTCTTTTTTTTTTTCCCCAGCTAGCTCCTCTTCTTCTTTTTTTACTTTCAGTTGTAGTATATAATAAAGCTTTCTACATAATTTAAATTGGATGTAACCCTTTCTGACACAAAGATTTAGTAAAACCACTGATATCTGCCAGGGTTAATAATTGCCATTATCATGAATATCTGAATGTGAATTTGCTAGAATGATACATTGAGTTGTGATCTCTACCCTTCGAAATTCAGACAACTATTAAATTAAATAAAATTAGAAAAAATAATCGGAAAGCCATGATGAAAAGTATCCCAAACTACAGGCTGTCACCACTGAGGAGTGGCAAGATTTAAATGTAGTATAACATTTTTCTAAATAGAAACATTAAACTATGTGCAGAGTCTCCTTCTGGTTGCCAAGAACAGAGCCTCAAAAATCAGGAGAAAGAATTGAGATGTCCAGCAAATGTCAACACCATGCAAGATCAAGCAGAAAAAAATCCAGAGTATGTTCAAGTGTGCCAAGTCTCGGGATTTTAGACTCTAGCTGAAGATACTTGAGACAGATTCAAAACACTACTAGTGACATATGATTATATCAAGATTTTTTTTGGTACATGGTGTGAAACGTCTGAAAATGCAAGCCTAAATGGCAACTATTTAACTATCTAAACAGGAAGGACTCAGCTTTTATTGTAAAAGGAACTTTCATGCACATCTTCTCAGGTAACTTGCCTGTCTTTGGAGTTTGGGATTGGCAGTACTGGCATAAGGCACCCTCTGGACTGAAAACTGTTTGAAAAGGACTGATGAAAATATAAATGTATTTAAGAGCCTTAGCACCTTCAAATTGGTGTTAGAACATTGCTTGACTCAAAAGGTTTTTGAAATTAAAAAGAGAAAAAAACCAGGGTCTTTTTTAACATCAATCAAACAAAAAATAAGTCAGAAACACCTGGCACCAGAAAATGTTCCAGCCACTACAAGATAATGGTCTAATTTAAAACCGATTTATGGTCTTCTTCAAACTTGACTAACTTAATCCTGAAGTCCTGAACAATGTCAACAAAAGAAAGTACTGAGAAGACATTTGGGGTCCAGAAGTGGGGAAAACAAAGACTTCTAGATCAAAGAAGGAAGCCCTGACCAGGCTGCTTAAAATATATGTGGATGAGCACATGTGCCCAACTGCAGGATAGATTGTTTGAGATGACAGTGACTGCCCCCCTCCTCCTGCAGCCAGATGCACAAGTCCAAGGAGCAGCTCAGACACCCTCTCTTTGTTTCGTAACACACATTTCTCCTTGTGAGGGTTGCAATGATGTTGTTTTGACATCTTTGTGGTGCTGGTGGTGATGGCACGTCTCATTCATATGTGTACTGTAACTCTACAACTCTACAACTCCACTCGTCTCTACCTGCAGTAAATCAGTTTTCAGCAGTCATACATAAATGTCCAGTTTTACAGGCTATAAAGGTCCAAGCCTAGTTAATCTTACTCAACATGCCAGCTTGGCTTTTCTTCTCACTGAAGGGAAAACCTTCAAATAAAGAAATCTATAGTATTGCATATCCTTGCTCCAACTTCAGTTTCTGCAGCAACAATTAAGTAACCAGACATTTCTTGGGGATTAATGACTGCTTGGCAGTGTTTTGTTTGGGGCTTTTAACCCTAGCTTGTAGATAATTTTTCAGGAAAAGAACCATGCAGAGGTAAATAATAGTATTCACTCTAGACTTAAGGCAATGCTATTTATCTAGCGTCATCAGTCTTGCTGTGTGGCACATGATACCAGGAATGGTTGACCTGATTCAGAAAAATTGTAATTAATAACAAGTAGGGAGATGGGTAGCATCTAGATTTAAAGTCTTGCCACATGTATAATCTTGCTGTCCACCTGGTGCCAAAACCAGAACTCATCATCGGGTCATTAAGAAAACTGACTTTTTAATCCTCCTCTCTGCTTGTGCTCACTTAAACAATTTTTGATTCATAATATTTTGTCTCTCTACACATGATGATTTAAGAAATATTTGTGGCACCTCATAATGGACCCTGTCAAACACCCTTTGAAAGTTATTTTAGCTGACTCAACTTCGTCCACTGCTCTACTGACATGTCACAGGAATTATAGGAGATTTGTGAAACACAATTTTCCTTTGCAAATACTCTGCTGGTTAGCTCAGGGGGACTGGAGAGGATCTGTTTTTGTAGTTGCCTACACTGAAATGCAGATTTTAGGGAAGCATTAGATGTATTTATTCAGCTGGAAGTCAAGGCCATGCAAAGCTAATGCAGAGCTTTCCAAGACCCTTTAGCAAGTGATCACAAGATGCAGTCTGAGAACCTCTAATCTAGTATCTCTTCTGTCTGCACAATAGTATCTCTTTTTTTTTTTTTTTTTAAACACAGGAGTCTCTCTTTTTAACTGCTGTCAGTTGGCAAATATCCCTTTCATTTCAAGGAAGCTACTTTGCCACTAGCTGACAACATGGCTATGATTTTAGTGTCAAATATCCAAAGCAAAGAGTCAGACACTGAAACTTTTGGAGACTGTGTTGAAGCTGACAGTATTTCACTGTGGTAAGGTTCCTATCAAGTGAAAAGCCAATTTTCTTTTCACAAAATTTGTTCCTGTCGTAGCTGTTATTGCTGCAACTTCTCTAACCCAAACCTCAAATATGTGCCTATAAAATGGAAAGATAAAGCTGTTTCCTCTTGTTTCTTTATGATGTCACTTACCCATACTTAGAACTCTTTTTCTACTTCCTCATAAGCCCCATAGTTTCCTTTAAGCAATTCATAATTTTCTGCTTTCCATTTCAACATCTCTTATTGGTCATTATCCTTTTGATAACATTATTCAGAACCATCACCACCCAACAAAATATCTTGTCATTTTCCAGCTTCTGTTGTTTTCTGTTTTACTTACCTTCTCTCCACTCATTTGGGTGGGTTTTAACTTATAGTTAATATTTGTCATGTATAATGCAAAATGCTTTCTAAACTTGAGATAAGGGGCACACATGGTTTCACCCACTAACTGAAGGATGAAGTAAGGGAACTACTGTGAGCTGCCTGTCATGGTGCAGAAATGGCAGTAAGGACACTGAGCTGGGTGCCAGTTCAGCACTGAACCTCAGTCAGCTCTTCTGTCTCTCCTACTCCTGCTAAAATGATTTCAAGGAATAACTTTTTTCATAGCAATCTGCTGCAAACACATTCTACCATATTTCCCCTTTGGCATCAGTCCCAAGACTCTCCAAATGCTCCGTTGCTTTCTGTAATATGAATTCCTTTCAGTAGGCTTCATTGGTATAACTTCCAAAAATACATGACAATCCAGGGGCAAGTGCTTGTCAAGGAATATTTTTTTTTTTTGTTCTAAACAAAGAAATAAAGGTAATTGTGTAGCTTGTGTCATTTTTGCTGTGCTTGGTTCTTCAGAAGTGCACAGATGGTCATCAGCAGAAACTGCTTGCTAGAAACAGGATTTGTGAGAGTGTGTGTGTACATGCGTGCCTGTGAGCTGGGAAGAAGGAAAGGAAAAAAGAGAAATTAGGAAAGGGAGAAAGTAGGAGATTTTGCAGACTGCAGCACTAAAGAATGTGCTCAGCATTAAATCTCCAGATATTTGGTATCTACAGAACTAAACCATTCCAAATCATGAGTATTTGCAACGTGATCTGTGGATCAATTCACTCTACAGCAAATCAGAAATGCCAGTGCAATAAGTTTCTGTTTGGAATATGTTATCTCTGCTTTAGTGGAACCATCCTGAAAATAACCTGCAACACTTAGTCAAGGTTCAGCAATCTAGGACAGATAAATGTGAAAGAAGGCTACAGCTGCTTACTTATCAAACTGACTTACTTAGGTCCTTCATTTGTATGATCATAATTCTTTAGCACAGAGGCTTGCAGATTTTTATTCATTTTTGGGGGGAATAAATGAGCCTGTAAGTCTAGAAGTAGTTATGGATACCTAAAAGAAATGTGGTTTGATTCTAAAAACAAGTTAATTAGCCTATAACCCATGGCATGCTCTCTCCTATCAGAGTTTAGGACAAACCCCCTGCACCCCCTTATTAGGATAGGAAGGTGTCCCTTTACAGGTAAATCATAGGACAGCATTTAGACAATTTCTTTAATTTTTAAAAAATATTCTTCACTGAAATGAGGAAAAAAAAAAAGGATAAAATTTCTCCTTTAGTTACAAAGATGAGTATCTCTTCTTAGCTAAGAAGCTGTGTTTCTAGATGAATGCAGTGAGCCATATGATACAACAAACTGTCTGAAAACCAACCTTGCTTGGGCAAGCTGAGATGATGTGGTTAATCAAGGTACAATCTTTATTAGTGCATTAACCTCCTACACCCAAGGACTATGGATTCTAATTCCTGAATTGCCATGCAAGACTGATGCAGCTAGTTTTCTAGTCTCAGTTGGCAGCAAGCTAACAGAAGTGGCTAATGAAGATGAATAGCTGCCTCTTGGGAGTGGGGGGAGGAGAAAGAGGAAAGGAAAAGACCTAGGATATTTCAAGGTCCAGATCTCTGCATGATTTCAGATAATAATGAAAAGTGCACATAGCTGGCATTTTCAGAGACCACAACAAGCATGTTAATTCTTAAGCAATGGTAGTGGCCTCAGGATTGCTCTGGAAACATTTCAAGAAGTTAAAACAAAGGCTATTGAAAAAAAATACGACGACACTGGTCAGGGTCTTACTCTTGTTTTGATGGATGATTGTATTAATACAGACAAAAAAGCAGAGAAAAAAATGCTCAAAGCTGAAAACCAGACACATTTAGTAAGGAAAACATCTGTGGTTTGGAGAAGACAGAAATACCATCATGGTAAATATTTATCAATACTGAAATATCTTTTCCACAAATGCATGCAATGTTCTGATATAAACACTCCTTTAATTCAGACAAAAATACACTGCTAAATGCAGGGAGGTGCTTGAAGCAAATTTTGTGGGGGAAAAAAAATCTACTTTTTTTAGAAACTAGACAAAATTTTCCGTTTTCTTATGTTGTGGGAGGCTGGAAGCTTTGTGACAGGTACATTAGTGGTCCTGGATCACTCCCTTGTCAGAAGATGAAATAACAGGTCGTTGGTTTGATCTAATTTGTTCTTAGTTCCAATTTCATACCCCTGAAGCCATTTTAAGAGGACTGGGGGTACCATAAAGACTTACTTGGTTCCTGGAAACCTGGGGGCTCACTCAAAGAGCTCTTTTGTGCATCCACAGTGGAGATTCACCAGTGGGGATGAATTGGTATTTTTAGCTCAGCTTGTTCAGCCAACTCATTGAGCATGTTAACCTTCATGAACTTAGGAGTAACACAGTGCTGCCTGTGTGTTCTGTGCACAAGTTATGGGCAGACATTACATGAAGTAAATACCTTGTACTCTGGGTGAAAGTTTAAAGTGCTACCAGAATGCCTTTTGGCTAACATACCTGTGAAGGCTGCCAACCATAACAAGAAGCAAGGAAGCTTCTGTTCTGTGCTACTACAACAAACTTGGTCAGTGTGAAAAGATGATAGAGAGGGTAAGAAAAATCCATAAAAAGAAAAAAGTCAGAATTAAAGTATTAGAAGTTAAAACGCTGTCAAATGTAGCTCTATAAAGTACAGTTCCAAGAGGTTTTGCACTTGTGGTTTCTCAATGCAGTTAAATTAAATGTGTTCAATTCACAGGTGAAAAGTACACCAAGCTGGAGTCTCAGACTGAAGAGCTGAGCATCAAGACAGAGCCTCTCCTTCCCTTTTCCCTGTCATAAAACAAAGAGGTTCTGCAAGGCGAAGCAGCCTGTAAATCCTTCCTGGACAACCTTGCATGGATGTGGCTGACTGCAATTAGCAAACAATTTTGTTTATGATGCTCTGACAACTGGGGGAATCTGTTCATATACAAGCCATTTATTCTGAATGAGATTAAGAAATCAGTGTAGCACTGTGTGCTTCAGTGTATGTGAATTCAACCATCTGTTCTCAAGGTTACATCGTGTGCCTCCTAGATCTGAATTGACAGAAAGATGTTAAATCTTGCTGGTTTGTATTCTAGAAGTAGCACAATGGGCACAATCCAATGTCTGAAGCCAACAGATACCAGTTCAGCTAAGAGTACAGAGGTGTACAGAGTTGAACACAGACAGAAATGTCCAGAAATGAAGAATACCATAGACTGGGACACTGGACCCAGAAAGGAGTTAGGGATCATCAGAGGACAAGAAGCTGAAAACAAATATCCCACATCTTATACTCTTGCCCAAAAGGCTTGATCCATCAGGGTGCCTTTGAACATGGTAGCGCAATAGAACTGGTTACACCAATGGTGTAATAGCTTGTTTCCTTGAACCCATTTCTTCAGAAACGCTGGGAATTCTGAGCAGGTGAAAAAAAAAAGGACCATAGAAAAGATCACAGATGAAATCACCTCTGTTACACTAAGAGCCACTATGCTTGATTTGTATAAGCAACTTCATGGAGGAAAATCCCCTGTAACATGACTTCTAGAAAACCTATTTGTAGCTAACTGTCAAGTGTCCCAAGGAAAGGCAGAACCTCTACTCAACACCTTCCATAGGATTCTCAACAGATGACTTAAAAAATCAGTGGAAACTGTTGCCAGTTAACAATAATAGAAAAAGACGAAAATCACTAACTTCATTAGTGATACAATACGCATACTTCTTCTATCATGAGCCAATGGATAGAAGAACAAAAAGGCAAAGTGAAGTTAGGAAAAAAAGGAACAACTTCTCATAAACTGGTGGTTCACTGCTGGGGTATGCAGTGCTATGGAAATGCCTATCTTCATCTCTTCAAGTCATAAGATAAAGGATGTTTTTCTGAATTATATGCTTTAGCCAAATACTAGATAATAGGCTCAAGACAGGGGAGAGTGGCTGAAGTTATCTGGCTTGTCACACAGGTCAGAGCATTAGTCATTCTGGGTGATTCAGACTCACACCTAAAATGTAGATAAGTGGGATTTTCCTGTTTATTTTTCAGTCCATCAAAATCCTCAGCATTTATGGCTATCAATACATACTTTATAAGTCAAGAAAACACGTGAACCATTTGTATTCACATGTGAATGTTAGGTACTGACCACAAAAGGAATGACTGTGAGAAAGGGATGTCCCACTGTGCTTTAGAAAATACAGAAACAGAAGTTTCTTGTTTTCTTATGCATCAGGTACCATAGTTGTCCTCTGCTGCTTTTGATTTCATAAGCTCCCAATGCACCACAATAAACCTTGGGGATTTAAGTGCAGGGATAAACACAGTGGAGGCATTTGCGTGACAGTCTTGCTGTGGTCAGCAGAAAGATAGCATGGGGCACATCACTGGACCTAAGATCTGGACCATCCTCTGGAAGAGTGGGGAGAGGGCTGGAGGCCAGTCCCTTGTTACTCTGAAGAAAAATGTTAGGCTGCCAGCAGCACCGTGTATTGGCAGTCCTTGCGAGGGCATTGTGCACAAGCACGGAGCCTGCCTGGCTGGGAGCTCTGCTCACCATCCTGTTCTCAGAAGCCAGTGCCATGGGCACGAAACAGCACTTAACCATTTCTCCCTGCTACACATGGGGTGGCCTTTGGGATTCTGTCAAAGGCAGGCAGAACCCCTTTGTTTGACTCAGATGTCCCTAGGCAATCTGGCATTTCTTGTTAAAACTCATTTCGTGTGTGCTTCTCTCTAGCTGAAAACACAGCCATGGAGCAGCGAAGGAGACCATTCTGTAGCTATGCAATTTACATTTGTCTAGTGTTTATATTAAGTGTGTTTCTCAAAGCTATTATTGTCTCAAGCTCTGTCTGTTTTAAGCCCTGAAACAGTATTTTGTGCTTATTATATGCACTGGCTTTCATTTCAAGGTAGTCTGCAAACCTGAATTAGGCATCCCAGCACCCCCGTAATCTCTGTAAGTACCATAATATTATTATGAGTTAAAACTTATAAAATTAGAACTAAGGTTGAAAGAATCTTGAGTCCGAAAGTCCCTTAAGAAAACCCCTGTCTCAACACAAATGGCACTCAGTGTGACAATGCCAATCGGTGACTCCAGTTGGAAAAAACAGTACAAGGTATGAAAATATACACTGCAGACTTAAATCTACTCTTAAAGCATGTTCTGGCTTCATCCATTATAACATTTATTTTATTAAGAAGTAGATTAAGACCAGTATCTTATGCATTATTGTAGACATTGTCTGCATAAGAAATTTGCATCTATTTAAAAGAATGGCCATTTAAAGTTAAACCATTTTAACTAAAACCAAATACATTTAGATTTATCTAAATCGGTTAAAATCACATTGAATTATTAGAAAGCAAAATGAACAGATCTTTGAAACAGTTTTTAAGTAGACTGGTTACGAAACAACTAAGCTTGAACTGCTGAAGGCCCTGTATGGGGCCCAGAAAGCCTACGTTGAACAGCGTGTCACGCTGCCTCACCATCTCTAGGTATTCTCTGCTGATGCTGTACCAGACTCTCAGCACAAAGACAGCTTGGTTTTACAGCTACAATGTAATGATGCTAGCAAAAGTTTTTACAGCTCTCTAAAAAATTCCTCACTATGTTTGCCAGCAAACAGTAGGTGATTATGAAATTATAGGCTGCATCATGATAGAGGTATGCAAGGAAGATGGTTACAAATGCTTGTTTATTTTTGAGCTCTTAACTACACACGATTTACTTATCCACTTTACAATATAATTAACATTCCTGTGCTGACATTTAAAAAACGAGGATGTATATGTTTTCCTTTTTTTAATCTCATAGAAATCATGTGGAAAAATTAAAGTACTACATAAAGAAAAAGGAAACAGGACATACCTATACCACTATTTAATTATGTTACCTATTTTTTAGACTGCAGGGAATCAGAAATAACTGCCTTAGCATTGGAAATTTAAAATACTGAAAGTCACAAAAGGTTGTTTCATGGCAGCAAACATTAATTTCTTTTGATTTCTCTTTATGAGAAGCATTGAACTGCAATTCATTGAAATGAGAAGTTTCAGATAATGTCTATGTAGCAATTAATATCCACGTAAGCCTTCAGGGACTCCTCTACCCGAGCAAGGTTTTCACCCCTGTTGGTTAAAATTAGTCCTTTAAGTCAGTTCTTTTTCACTTTGAAAGAGTTTCCATGTAAAACAAAGCAGTGGATATATCTTTCAAAGCTTTAGTATACATAGAAGCCCATCAGAAGAAATTTCACAACGTAAAGCTTTTTTCCATACTAGCAATAAAACCATAAACTGGAAATACCCTCAAAATGAAATGGAGTCAATTGCAGATTTCTGTACTGGTAAAAGAGTACTGTAATAATGAACATTTGGGGATCCTGCAATTAAGGTGGCTTAAAATAATCTGCATGGGCAAGGCAACGACATCCAAAGGATGTACGTGGAGAGAAGAAACAGTGGTCTAGAGGTGACTCAACTAATGCAACTCTGTGTTCAGACTACCAGACATAAAAAATACCAGTGGTACAAACCCAGCCCATTCCCAGTGGTGAATTACATCAACCAAAGGGAACTTGTGTTACAGCAAGGCAAAGCGGCATGACCTGCCAAGGGTTTTGCAGACTGTTCAGCAAACAGAAGCACTCATAATACCTGCGCACCAGACAGAAAGAAGTTTTAAGACAGAGCATGTGATAAAGTGAGATGAGAAAAGATAAAAACTGTACTTTCAAATTAATCCTTTAATGCCAACTAGCAGTAAAGCTTTTAGTAGAGTCTGTTCGGTTTTATTGATAGGTTCAATGTGTTGAATCCTTACCCATATTTTAGCCTCAGTGCCTAGATTCACACTGCCGTTGGTTTCTGATGCTTAATCTCATTAGTGCAGCTATTTGTATTGATATACCCAATAAGGCTGCTAACACTACCTTAGCTAAGTGTTATTTATTGTATCTGTATATACAACAATATTAACACAGTCAAGCATCAGCATCGGCACTTGAGGGCACCATTAAATTCACCCAGTGTTCAGTGAGAGATTTAATGATGGATTTAATAGTATTAAATAGGAAAAAATGCCCTTGGCCTTTACATTCTCATTTAAAAACATATAAAAGAGTAGTAATTCAGGCAGTTATACTTCTTTCAAAGATTTTGCTTTAAATCACACTCAGCAATAAGAGATCAGCTGTACTTTGGTAGTTATCGTATCTTGACCGAAGACAGCAGCCCCTGGCCTATCAGAATCACCAAACTGTTGGCAAATTCAGATGCAAGTTCCTACAAAAAATATGGGTGAGTTTGCTGCTAAAAAAATAAAGACTGGTGAAAAATTAGCAGGATGATGTTGCCTGTGATCTACACTGATGAGATTTTTGTTAGCAATAGATGTAAGCAGAGCTGTGAAACAACCGGACATTAGATTTTTATGCTGATCTTTTTCCATGGAATATAAATATGCTGGAGTTTTGTGCAGTAGGTTGTGTGCTGAATTTTTCGTACCTTTTAGCTGCATTTATCTTGCTTTCTTCCCATCTCCAGATGTCTGTTACTGAATCACAGAATTGTTTAGGTTGGAAAAGATCACTGAGATCAAGTCCAACTGTTAATCCAGCACTGCCAAGTCCACCAATAAACCATGTCCCCATGTGCCACATCTACACGTCTCTTAAATATGTCCAGGGATGGTGACTCAACCACTTCCTTGGGCAGTCTTTTCAGATGGACCTACTGATGTTCTGTAGCCCATCAACAAGAGAATTTCACTCAAGAAAGGCATGGGAAAGACTTTTTTTTTTTTTTGTCTTTGAAGTAACAGCATCCTTTAGGTCAAAGAACTAGGACTCAGTATGCACCGGAAACTTTCTTTATACACTACCCATCCAAATATGTCCTCTTACATTCCGTTTGAAACCACCAAGTGGGAGGAAGAAAAATGTTGGAAGACAAAAATTCTCCCTATGTGACCCTTACCAGTGACCAGAGGATCACCTAAGCTCCTGCGACTTCTTAAGCTTAGAAACGGTGGGCCATATATGCAGGTTCACAGTGACTCCATACATAGAACCAAATTTATATCACCAGGAATGAACAAATATTCAGTTGTAGGCTTTGTTAAAACATATTTTCAGTGTCTATCATGAAAAGGATTAAACACTTATACTACCAATATGAATACCGACAATTAAAAAATAACAGTAAACCCATCATATTTGAATTGAAACCAAATTTAAAAAGCTTTTCTCAGCAATTTTGGCATTAAAGAGAATATGGATCAAATCAAAACTATACTTCCACACACGTGGGTAATAACACTTAAAATTAGATCAGTAGCAGCAAATTGTGCAACAAACAACAACAACAAAAGCCGAAGTGACTGCTTGTCAGGGAACATTCATATTTCCTCTGAAATTTCCCTGCTTGTAAATACTTCTACTGACACAGATACTGAGGTATTTTGAATAAACTCACTTTATAACTTCTCTCAATACCATGTACCTAGTTTAAAGCATGAGTTATGCAACAGAGACAAAGAAAGGGACAGACCTTTCTCATTTCTTCATACATCCAGGCATGCTGCATTACTTATTAGAGTATTAGAGTATTATATAAATGTAGACATGTTTGATTCCACAGTACTTTCCAAAACAAGGGTAAAATATTACTGACATTCAGCCACATCATGGGTAGGAAAAAGCCATATAGAGTGCACAGTTCACTGCACAACAGAAAGGGGATGGGGAGTAGGCTAAAGAAAGTATTATCCAAGGATGAGAAGAAATCCCATTTTTTATCAGACAAGCCCCCAGGTCTCTGATGTCATTTCAGAATGTGGGTCTTTGGCTACTGCAGATACAGCTAACATCCTCGTACAATGAAACACACACTTCTCAGTTTATCTGTTTCAAAAAATGAGTCAATACAGAAAAACCAGGTCCTTGTGCATATCATTAAAGCTAGGATTTCTGCATCCCCGTTCACACTCTCATTTTGGTGCATGAGACTTTGGGTAGATACACAGCTAAGGCTTGGTTTATACCTCTGCAAGTGTGGTGCATATGTAATATGCACATTTTGCACATTTATTTTGGATAATGAGAAAGCAATTTGCAGTTAATTAAAAAAAATTATCTTAAGTGGTAAGGTTTGTTGAGAAAGTACCAGTACAGGTACCATAGAGCTGTCTTCTTTTGCAATCTACAAAAAGATTTATTTTATTTTTTTATCATCTCTAGCAGCAGGCAATCCAGTATTAGGCATTCCTAAAATGACTTCATAGCACTTTGCCGTCTTCGGATGAGATACTTGTGGTGAGTCTTTTGGAGGCTCTAAGCTTTACTTCTGTCTGTGGGTGCTCAGAGACAACTCCCATTGAAGTCAATGGAAGCTAAATGCCCATAAATAGTAAGAAAAAGTAATTTTACTAGTGGCAGTAAGGATTTATAAATGCTTGAATAGGCAAAATCTCTTCCTCAAGCTGATTGCTAAAATGATATACTTTTAAGAGACTGAAAATGTTCATCTAGAATTTGCTCTGTTGGTTAAATAATACTTACACAGGTTTTTGCATGCCGATTATGTATCAATTATTGCATAATTGCATCATTACTTTAATTAGATTAAACTGCATAATTGGGATGTCTAATTACGGATTGAGGGGGGAAAAAAGGTAACTTACCTGACATTAACTGTGGTTTCTGAAGAGGGGCTTCCACACAGATTTTGCTCTAGAGGCAAGTTTCCAGTGCAGGAGTCACTGGCTTCCTCTACAGTGACAAGACCTGAGGTGGCCCCAGGTGCACCACCACCATCCAGACCCTCTCCGGAGCAAGGTTCTGATAGGGAGGGCATTTGCCACTTGGTACCTCACCAGTGAGGTCATGTCAGAGCACTGGGCTCCAAGTCAGCAGTGACAGTAGTGAGGGCATGTGGGTCATTGAGTCTGTGTGGAAAACTCGTTGTGGAAAACCAGAGTTAATGTCAAGGAAGCTGCTCCTCTCTTCCAAGTGCTGGTCCACAGAGACCAAGAATTCTTGGTAACAAACAGCTGCATTTTAAATACAGATGCAGGAACAGAAATCTTACCCAAAGAGCAACAGGGGTACAAGTTGATTAGCACTCTGATTTGCCAAATGGAACTGGGGAGTTGAAGACACACCTCAGCAAACAGAGACGAAAGGGCTCCCAAAGCCTGAAGAGCATCCTCTGGAAGATACTCATGGGAAATGGCAATACAGTACAAAATCTACCTGGACAAGTCTGCATAGGAATAAATTGGTTTCTAACCTTTTCAGCTGGACATGTGAGCAATTTTGGAGGATCGCTTAGAAGTGTCAATCCTATACACGTTAAATAACGTATCACCACCTTACTTTGTTAAGAGCACACTGAGATTTTGGGAAGAAAACAAGTAGAAGGCTGAACTGATGGAGCTGGAGATGGATGTGAAATCTGCAGAAGGCTCCAAAACTATCTGCAGGGCATGACGTAAGCTTAACACATTTCCAGTGTTGAACTTACATTGTGTCAGGTCTTTATTGACAGCTCTCAAAAGAATGAATGCTACAGGGTAGTGATCATATTTTTTTTCCTCCAGATATACAAGTTTAACAGATTCACTCCTGCACCTTCATAAGACATAGCAAGAGCACGAGTGGAACTCCATCCTGAAATTGGAACGGCCTAGTTACGGTGTGGAGGCCCCTTTGAGAGAAATGCCTCATGACAAGTAAAGCTACAGATACATAGTTATTGGCAAAGGAAGGTCCCAAGATTTGGGACCATGCAGAATCTTTTGAATTTAGGAGACAATTTCAGGTGGGGCTGAACTTTGTCTTTCAAAGTTCAGCCCCACCTGGTCCTGGATCTCTCCCCCATTGTCTAGGAAAGGGTCCTTTCAGGCTGTTGCAAACCCTGTTGAAATGCTAAGAGGAAGGGTCCCTCCCAGCTAGGAACACAAGGCCCCTGCAAATAATCTCCCTTTGGATTGTGAATCTGCATGATTAATTGTGAATAGCATGTGTAAACGTAGTTTTTTTCTGGAGTCATGGTCTGGACCCACTCAGCAAAGTGTCCCACAATTACACTGAAATAGCAGTTCCTACCCCAAAGCAGTGGCAGTCCAAATATGAGATGAAATTCAAGATGGATGCAGACAAAGGAAGCAATACAAGGGAACAATGACTTGATTTTGAACACTGAATAGACTTTAGCACACTAAGATTGTGTAACAGTATTTTGAAAGTCCAAGTGCTACTAGGCATGTTTGCCATTTTCTTTTTTTTCCCTAGAAGTATCACAGCACATTTAACAAGTGTTAAATATAATATATATATATAAAAGGCATCATTCACCTCTCTATCCTAACCAAGAGATGGTAACTAAGTTCGGGGAAGGCCAGCAAGGGCCAGGACATGAATGTTTGACAATATAGGACAGTAGATGTCAGAAAAAGTGTCCCATGGTTGAAGATGCAGATTGGCTCCGCATTCCTTCTGGTTTGGTATATTTTTTTTCCCTGGTAACTCCGACTGAAACTGAAATCACAAGACCACTTATGGTGACACAAGATGGTGAGACACTGCTGTCGGGCTCCAACAAGAAAGATGTATCATGACTGAGCTTATCAGAGAGCTCCTGTGAAGCAAACCAGTCCACACAATTCATACAATCAGCTTTGTATATGGTTCTGGCACTAACATGTTTTGAAGAGTGTTGGCCAAAAAAACTTGGACTATCAGGTGTTGGCTGGCGCCAGGTGTCAACTTTGGCCCTGGTCCTGGAAGATTAAGATTCACAGAAAAGCAACAGGCAGGGCTGGCAGATCCATCACACTGGACAGACAAAATTGTCTTGATCCTGTTTATTTGAGTTTTCTAAGAATTACAGGCATCCAGAGAGTCAGTGGGGAAGTAGAGAATTTATTGAAGTAAAACATCAAGGGTTTTTTAATGAAGTGCATAGCAAAAAGAAGTTGGTATCATGCCTCTTCCTGGTCACAGCTATTTTTAATCCACAAATCCCTACAGAACCCTGAAAAGCTGAGTTGCTGGGGTAGGGCATTTTACAGACCATACCAGTTGGTGGCAGCCAGAAACAAGCATCGTCTACTTGACAATAATACAGAAAAACCCCCTTGTTCCCCAGACCCCAAATGAAGTGTTTCACGAGTGTAATGGCACAGGGCTAGGTTGCCTGTCATCACCTTCACAGTCCTGCAGTGGGCATTGTGTCCCTGGACAGGGCAGTGTGCAGTTTCCTGTCTGCCACTGAGTCCAAGAGGGAGGCAGTCACTTCACCTCCCAAGCTGGCAACCTGCATGTGACATGAGGGGAGATACTGTCCTATGTGGAAGAGGAGGCAATCCTGCTGCACATCTGGCCTTCTAATCAGCAAGGACAGCCTTTCTGAAACAATGGAAACCCATGGAACTACAGTGCCATTGGAAACCAGAGCTGAATATTTTATAAACAGTGAAATAATGTACAACATAGGTATGAGGCATGATGTGGTGTGTGAGCTGGAGCCTCACCACTTGTTTTGTTCTGGAGTGCCTTCCATTTCGTTCTGGAGTTGTTGGGTGACAAGTAACAGCTTTTTCAGTGCTCACAAGTGTACTCTTGTTTTCCTGTGGTACTGTCTTGGTTAATTCTTTCATCTGAATATGGGTTAAGAGAGAATTCTCCTCTGTCTTTTGCACAGAGAAAAGACAAGTGATTAACTGAGCCAAGGCAGCTAGCTATGTTAGAAATTTCCATGAATGAAACAATCATCCAGTTAACATGATTCTGACTGATAACTGAGTTCATTGGTCATGAGGGGATGCAATCGGTTTTGCAGGGATTTCTATATGGACCAAAGGCGTTAACAAGAGATCAACTGGTAAAATTGCCCAAACAAAATATGACTTTATGCATAAACAGGTATTAAAAAAAAAAAAAAAAAAAGGTGATGCTGATTCTCCAAACTCCTTTATTCTCTGAAATGGAAGGAAGGTTCCTCTGGACACTGACAACACCCCTTGGACTACAGTGAGTTGCATCCAGTTTAACAGTGGTCTCCTCAAATTGATGGGAGATGGGAGAGGAAAGGAATTAGACCAAGCTGGTCAGGTTGGATATTCATCACTCACTTCTAGCAGGATCAGTCAGGAGTCCAGAGCAGAGGAACTGTTAGTGGGAAAACAACGCTGATGTTTTCACTAATTATGTTGGAGGAACAGAGTTAAAGCTGTTGTATGATCCAGGGGCCCAAACATTAAAGGTAAATTGTGTGGTTAGAAGCAATGGAAGAGTAGTGTGAGCCCACCCTACCCCTTTCCTTGCAAGTTACCGGGAAGCAGGTAGGGTGCAAATGGAGCCATGTGGTTATTCAGAAACAGTCCAGTGTTTCTGGGGTGACATCTGCAGGTAGGCAGTTGTTCCAGAGTGAAGAGGCAACTATCAGCTTTAAAACACTGTAAAATTATTTGCAGGTATTTTTTAGTAAAGTACATTGATTGATCATGAAGTTAAATATTTTGGCCTTTGCAATTTCCTTTCTTTCATTTGCAATTTTATCTATTAAAATTCCACAGAATTGTGAAATTAGTCCCATTATGAATTAATTATTTGCACATTTTTCCTTAAATAAGTAGGCTTTAGAGCTTAAGTCTTATATCTATTTTTAAGTCTTCTACAGCTTAAAAAGAATACGAGAATGAACTTCTTTCATGTTTCTTTCACTCCTCCCCGCCTCAGTGCCCATGCCTTTAGAAATAACTGCCCTGATACCACACCCCAAATTATATCTTCCAAGGGAGATGTTAGACAAAATCCCATTGACTTACCGGTTGTTGTTGTGTGGGTATGTACCAAGGAACAGCATTTTAAAAAGCTTTTAGCATGGCAGCTTTTATCCAAACAGCTTAATTAAAATCAGATATTATAATAGTACCATTTGTCCCAAACTGAACAGTAGGTATACTAACTGCCAGTGCATTAAGTTTGGTTAATGAAAGGAATTGTAATACACGGGTAACAAAGACATGAGGGATGAGGATAATGAAGAGCCATTTGCTGCATGCTGAGGTGTGTGGACGCCCCCAGTTTCCCCCTGCCTAGTGCTGGCAGCCCCCTCATGTGCCGTGGATCCACGTGAGCCTGCAAAAGCATCTGCGGGGTACACGTGCCAGAGGCACCCCTGTGCCTGGGGAGCACATACAGCCCCAGCAGACAGCTCTCCAAGTCAAAGAAGATTGGGAGAAGTGGTAATGAAGGGAATAAATGCTGGCACTCAGGAAAAAAAATGTTATTTTGTTGTGTGGAAGATATTTGTGAGTGATACTGTCTGTTACTACCAACTGCATTTTTCTGAAATAGATTTGCCTTCTCCAGGCGAGAATGAAGTGAGGTGATGAAGTCAGCTCAGTCCTGTGAAGCCCCAAATCTTGCACAACCTGACCCAAGCCGAGGCAAAACTGTCCCTAGATTTGAAAATGCTAATATACTAGGAATTTGCAACAACACTATGCTGAAGCAGGAACCGCAGATTGTGTTGAAGAGCAGAAGAAATCAGTTTGAAAGTGAATTTTATAAGTTTCCCAGAACACCCTGGGTAGTCCCTATATTTTGTTGTTGCTGTTTTTTTAACCCTAACTGTCATAGGACATATCTTAAATACACCACCACTCAAACAAACTTCTCTGATTTTGAATCCCAAGTGAATGGAAACGCATAGCTCCCTGCATGAAAACAAATTGCAATGAAGAGGGAAACTAAGGATCACCACTAACGCTTTAGGCTTCAACCCCAAATTCAGGTAATAAAAGATCTATTATATTTCTCCAAAACTTAACAGATGAGACCTCAATCAAAAGATATCCGAGGAAGCAGGACAGGATCAAGAACGGGGCTAATTTTGCAGAATTAAGGAGCAACATGAAGATTTTTAACGAGGAAGCAGACACCTTTGCAATAACTGCACTATGATATGTTGCCTAGCAACCAGATATAAAAATGATGTATAATGCCAGTAACTTCTTTCACATATGAAAACAGCACCCTACCAAGACAGCTTCATAATGTACTCTTACAAACCAAAAATCCATAGAGACCATTAAAGCCTCCATCTTCTGTAATATACTCTGTTAAACAATCATGTGTTTTTGTTAATGCAGTAAAACACTGAATTTATTTAATGATTACCCAATGATACATCAGCAGCAGCAAGCAGGAACATTTCTATTTTAAGCCTGCAGAATCCATCCCAAGATATCACACTTTGACGGAGAACAAATGCAATGAGCCAGACCTATGCAACGCCTGGGAGAGAGATGCATTTATGGGAGGTGAATTAAAATTACCTTCTGTCTGCTAAAAAAATAGCATTATTGGAATGCATGGGAATGCATTTATTGCTTTTTTTTTTTTTTTCTGTGGCTTGTAGCTTAACATGATATTGCTCACAGAGCACCTCCTGCTTCCTGGCTCTGGAATGGGAGAGGCGAGGAGGGTGTCAGGGTGTGCCAAAGAGTGGGTCGTTACTGCATAATGTCTGCTAAAAGTAGTTCTGTAAAGCTGGTTGCACAGGACAGGGTGAAAGAGGGGACTGTCAGAGGGTGAGGTGCCGGGTGCTGGTGGGGCAATCTGCAGCCCGGGTGGAGGGGGAGCAGCTGGCACTGGCAGCCCCAGCCCCAAGCAGAAGCAGAGGCAGCTCTCGCCAGCCCAATTACAAAAGATGGTCCACAGCCAAAATGCAAGCCCTGCAGCCAGAGTGCCATGCCAAGACACCAGGTCCTCATCTCTAGGAGGGCTTGTGGGGGGACAGAGAGAGTGGGGAAGCTCCCCATGCCTTGGGGGGACTCACTTTCCTTCTGCAGCATCACACCCAGCAAAGTGATGAGAAGAACAGCCTTAGCAAAACACAGCAAGTAAAACCAGAGCAGAATGACCCAAAATTTAGGACTGGTAATGTGTTACAAGGCTCGTCGCGGACTCATCTCAGACATGGCTGGGAGCAGCCAGCGTCAGGCTTATGGGGCAGTTTGGCTCAGTTCAGCACTACACAGAGAGAAAAAACGAGACTTTGCTTATCTGCTGTGAATGGGGACTCGGCTCAGGTTATCACCTTGCATTGCTCCTGTGTACTTATGGGGACAGGTTACCTGTGAAACTGCCCTGAAACCCAGTGGAGCACAGCTCCTGTGGGAGAAGGTCCACTGGTCCACCCCATCCCACAGTCCCTGGCTGTCCCTTCCCAGCTCCTGTCATGTCTCCCTGCCTCTTCTTTTTTGAAAGTTACGGGCTGAATATTTCCAAACCCTGGAATATTTCCAAATCTGCAGATTAACTGAGATACATGTTATATATGTCTGGAAATGAAGCAGATGAACACAGCACTTAATCCTTTGCTGATCAAATGCCTTGAATTTTAATCTTTGCTCTGCCACTTGCTTTTTTACCTTGAGCAAACCACAACAGCTCTCTGTACCTCAGCCCACCCATCTGTTCAAACATATCTGGTGATGTGACCCTCTCCAGCTGACCCATATTTTATGGGATTGCTGCAAGTCTGCATTAGCACATGACTAGATACCAGGGCACTTCGAGATAAAAACATTAACCATGTTATTACACAAAGTAAGCCTAATGCATTCTTGCATTGAACTTCTGAAAGTATTAAATATTCGTAATGGATTGTACATTCTATGAACTCAGCAATGCCAACAAGAACCAAAATCCAGATCATTGGGATTTCAGTGCTGGCAGTGCGGTGAATTATAGGGTTCCAGGATTTGTTAGGTGCAGACTTACAGGGACCAAGCAGTTGAGAGACCATGTCCTGGGTAAGAAGGGAGAGGGTAACATAGGCAGAGGGGAGCATGAGCAGGCACAATCCTGACCTACTGCCAGGATAATTTCTGCTGCAAGCCTTTGAAGGTAAAGCATGCAGAAAAATTAAAAAGTCCCATTCTTCATGTAGTACTGAGGACATGCAAAAGTCCAGTGTCAGGGGACAAATAAGATCAAAGATAAGCTTGTGGGGTTTCCTTTAACCTACGTAAAGGCCAACTTTTGAGCTCCAACAGAGAATTTCAGTGTAAAAGGTCTTATTCTAGGCAGTTATGTGGATTAAAGGTAACTGGAAAGACGGAGACATTGGCAAGATATAGAAAAATATAAATATGTAAATGCATAAAGGGAAGTCAAGTGTGACTCCCTTTCCTAATTGCCTAACATGATTCCCACTAGATGCATAAATTACAGCTCCTATTAACAGCACTATGAATAATAATCAGTTTACTTTCTGGCTTGTATCTAAATATACTTTCTATATGATTTCATCTTTTATTCAGCTGTTTAAAAGCAGAACATCTAATTACAGTTCATATTAGTCTACATTAATTTTTTTTTTGCCACAGAGCATGTGTGATGACTGATTTTCTAAAAACAGACAGAATTTTTTAGCATATGGAAAAATCATGTTATTATTAATACATTCCCACATGACTCTACATTTCAATTCCCTTAATTATTTAGTCATTGCTGATTATGTCTTTTCACAATTCATTATCCCATTTCCTGCAACGTGGGCATTTTATTCATTAAGTGTCAAAACGAAGGGCCTGACCTCCAAGAAGATAATCAGGAAATAAGTGGCAGACATAAAAGGTCTGGGTTTCCCTTAAGTGCTCACTTATTTCGGTAACTGTGCCATGTTTTTAGTAAGCGGTGACAGAAGCGAAGTGTTGTTGGTAATTGCAGAAGGGCGCAGGGCTGCCAGACTGCGGGAGCTGTGTTTCCCCCCACGTGCCGCTCATGCCAGCTGACGGTCTCTGCCGCGCGGGGGCAAGAGCGGCGTGGTCTGACGCCAGTGCGGTGTCGCTCATTGCGCAGCAGCACAGCGCAACGCCGCCTTTCAAATACCTGGTGGCGGAGCGAGCGGGTGGCAGAGGGGCTGGCTGGCGCTCCGCTACTCGGGTCAGCCGCAGTGGTGGGGACTTGGCAAGCTCTCGCCAGCCTCAAGGGGCTCCTGCTTCTCGGGAGACCTTCAGATCATGCTGAGTTTTGGGAGGAAACACTGTCCACTCCCTCCTGTTGAATATGGACCTCTGGTGAAGGTAGGAAAGCCCAAGCCAGTCCAAGAGGCATGACCAAGGGTCACGTTTCCAGCCTAAGGGTTAGACCATGGGGCTGGAGAGGGATAGCCTCAGTGTTTCAGGCCAGGTCTTATGCTTCCGGCTTTCACTGGATTGAAAACAGGTCCACACTGCACCCAAGACAGAGAAGCACATATTTCTGGCCTCCTGCACGAGCCTAACCTCAGCCACTTAACAGGTGTATCAGCGTCTTAAAAACAGAAGGCTGATGGAAAAGCACCTGCCTATGTAAGCACTGCTCCTCAGCTCCCTGACCCATTGCTCAGCCAACCCATTCAAAGCTGAAGGAGCTCAGCAGACAGGTGTGTCCCTTCTAAATTTTCGAAACCGACAATGTAACCTGCGAGAAACAGGTATGTGACATCAGCACTCATCTTTTCCCGCTGCCATAGATTTTTGTCAAATTCTGTCATATCAAAAATAGCATTGTAACACAGACAAGTAACAATATTCAGTACACACACACACAGTATCAATTACAATAAGAATGTGAAGATGATTTAATTAGCTGCTGATAACTCCTGGTAATTTTGCGAAGTTGCGACTAAATATTTGCAGTATTTATAACATAGAATGCATACATATGGGTATCCCCGTATGTGTGCATGCATATATATAAAAGACATATACCATGTTTTATAGATGGGGTTCCTATTACCAAAAATTAATTTGAAAAGCTTAATTTGAAAAGCTTTAATCAACATCACATTAACAGACAGCAGTTTCTTAAATAGCCTCATAGCTAGACAAATACTTTGCCTAATGCCATTTCATTTTCTGCCAGCTGCATGTGATTTGCTTTTGATCTGGCACGCGCTTCGTTATACATTATTAACGAGCCAAACAGCATGCCCCTGGAGTTAGCATCCTGCCCCTGCTTATTTTTTAACAAATTTCCTCTTTTATTTCGTCCCACAGTGATTAATAGTTTCAGCTAACAGCGGCACTGTTTATGATCTGAGTCACTGACTTCAGACCATCTTAATCTCCTGTTAGGCAGGTTTTAATTTGCTTACAAGTTTTTATTTATAGCACAGTATGCTCTCCATTTCATGTAACAACAAACCCAAAACCTGCAAATAGCGCTCCATTTCTTCTTTTAATGTTTCTGATGAACTTTTATGGGAGAGAAAAGCCCAAGCAAGACATGAAACAGAAAATAAAAAGGCAGCATGATAAATACTTATTTTTCAAACCTGTGATGTGTTTTATGCTGTTATCTAGAGAGAACTTATTGCTTCCAATGTCTCTCTGCAGCCAGATCGGTTCTGGTGTGGGTTGTTCTGTACCCCATGGTTGTCTGTAACAGAGCTTTTAGATGACTTATTAAAGCAGAGTCCTGTGGGGCTTCCAAAGTCCTTACGTGCAGAATCCTTATTTGTGGCCTGGTTGGCAGAGAAGCAGCTTTGATTCTTCTGTTAATATTACAAATATTTCCAGCTAACTTTAAGATCTATGCTGAAATGGATGACCTCTTTTCTATGTTGTTATAGCAGTTCAAAAGACTCTTTTATTAAGCCAAGTGCCGGATCATTATTGGTTTTTATTGTGCTGTAGTTTTGTCTAATATCAGAAGGAAATGATTTGAGGCAAGAGATAAAACACCAAATGGATTTAGTTATCAAAAACTTTATGGTATCTTAGCTTCCTGCAGGAGTAGTCTGAATAGATCTTTTTGGGAGGATTTGTATTTTTTTCTAAGAAAAAGTTGTGTACCTGTTACAACGCTCTCCACCACATGGGCGGTGCCAAGGACTACAGTCTGCTTAAACAAACACTGAGTGAGGCAGAGACAAGGTGCCCACAGAGCCCAGCCAGGATGACACAGAACTGAGGTCACAGGGTTAAGATCTACCATGCCACTTTCCCAGAGCACTCCCATTCCATAAGTCACCCTACAGAATTCTACATTTCTAATGCCTACAGATTTTCTCTTTCGATTCCCTTTTGCACCATAATGAATTAAACACCAGCCTTTTCTACATGGGAGAAATAATGGGCAATGTCTAAACTTTTATATAGGGGACAGCAAAGCAGTGAAGGTCACAGGAGTAATTTAGGAGATTGGTAGTCAATTACACAGGGAGGGAGACAATTCTGCACTGCTCTGGGGAGGGAGGAGATTGAGCTCCTTCTGGTCCTCTGGATGCAGAAGAAATAGGTGCCAGGATCCACTTGCTTCCTTCCACTTTTCACTTCTCCAATATTGTGTTTGCTTTTGTCTTTCTTGTGTGTATTTTTAGGCCAGTAATTTTTCACCCTCACTCATCTGTTCCTATTCCTAAAGTCAAAACTGAGTATCCCATGATGGCTCCTGAGCTTGTCTCTCTCACTTTGACAGATAGTTTTCCACGTTCTTGATTTGTTCCCAAAGGCAGACGATCACTGTGGACCCTATGTTTAGGTCCTCCAACTACCTTTTAAGCATTGTCATCCAAATGGTTGGTGGTTCAATCATAACCTCATTGTACTATTACTAGTTTCTGGCTTTTTTCCTTGTTGAAAATTTTCCTATTCACCACTTTTCAACAACAAATTTTAATCCGTCTTAGCCTTAGTTAAAAAAAAGAATATATATATGTATAGTAATTAATTTTAGCAAAGAGACTGAGATCCCTGTGTAGTCAGTGAGGAGAAAGGCATCTTCAGAGGACAATGTGTCCCATCCTCTCTCCTGTGACTATGTAGGGAGATTAAATTCCTAACTTAGATTAGATGCCTATCTTCAGATAACTACAAGGTGACATAAATTCCATCTCAAGCCATCATGTAATATTCACGCAGTAAAAGAAAATCTTATTTGATATGCTTTCATTTACTTCAGACTTCGGTAAACCTGGGTAATTCTACATGTCATGCTTAGAACAATGAACATGTTACTAACCCCACTTTCACAAATTTAGTAGTAAACTATCAACTTGTGTAGAACCAGAGAGATGCATAATAAATGTTACAAGAACAGCTTTAGGCATTGCATATTAATAGCTCTGGAAGGACTGACTTGCAGAACCTTAGTTTTACGATCAGCAACAAGATAATTAGTAAAATTATCCTGCAAATTCATTACTTTCATTCCTTCCACTTGTGCATTTTATTCATTACATATCAAAATGAGGAGCCTTGCCTCCAGACAGATAATCAGAATGTGTCAGACACAAAAGGTCTGAACTTCTTTAGATATGCTTTGGTAGATGTGACCTTAAGTAGTTTCCATGATACCAAGGAATTTACAGTCATTATTCCAAAAAGAAGAAACCCTGTAATTTTACAGAGAAATGCAGTTGTGCATTTTGTAGGCTTTCTCACACCTTAATTCTATTTTGAGATAAATGACATAAACATTGGATAGTTCAGGAACAGAAAAATTTCCTTCTGGTTTAGTCTAAATTCACCTGCAGAGCTGTACTTCGCTTTCCATGCTCCATGTCCTCCCACTGCTTAGATCCACAACCCAGCGGAGCTACACTGGGACTCCCTTCAACCTATACATCCAGGGGATTTGGGGCTGAAACTCGGCCGCAGGAAAGTTGTGTGGACTGATTTATGTAGGTCTGGTGCCCTGCTGTACGGGCAGGACCCAGCTAGACATGTGAGATCAGAAGTACCTCTTGGCTACCACCAGTTTAGATGGACTCAGATGAACCAACAGTGCTGTCCTACACTAAACATCTCATTTTGCAGATCTTTATAACATTTCACATTTTAGATTTGAGGTTCTTGCACCCCCTCCTGCTCGGAACCAACACAAAGAGTTCAGCTGCCAGTGCTGTGTCTATTTTGCATGGGGTGCTCATGGGTGGCTGTGTCTGACACTGAACTAAGGGCTGGGCGCCTGCTCCTTCTCAGTTTTCATGGGAGGCAGCGAACAGGAGGAGGCAGCAGCATGAGTGTGATTCACAGCAGGAGCCTGACTTGTTCCATACCAGAGAAACTGCAGTGCTTGGCTGGACTGACCCTGCACCCAATCCCACCTGGATACAGAAACAGCGACAGAGCAGTGGAGAGACAAGTGGGGGTGAGCTGGAGAGGAATGGCTGGGGCGGATGGGTGTATGATCAGCCACATTTTCCCTATTACCTATGTTGGCTTCAACACTTGATTCTCCTTATCTTCATCTCAAAAAATGCTCCGTTTTCATTTACTTTAACATACTTTAAGTTGAAGGATTCTTAAAGTGCTTTTATTTTGGGATGTGAGCTTCATAAAAATGCATCTGCCAAGCGAACAATGCTTTAAAATCCTTGTTTTGAATTTTAAAGACACCTAAGTTTGTACTTGTAAGATTTGATTTGAAACATGGCCTTAAATATTTAGTAAGACTGGCATCTTTTGTGGAAAAATTGAGGACACATTGCAATAGATCATGTAATTATGGTTTCACCACAACTAAGTACTTCTTGCTGGCCCCAAATCCTGAATGGTTCCTATGGTATACTCTGTGTACTAATTCAATGGCTCTTGTCCAAAATACAGGCACTTGAACTGCAGAACAAGATGCAATCATGGATCAACCCGTTTCTGCATGTGTTGAGCTTAATGTACTCACACTATTTAGCTGGCATGGCTTTTGAATTATCTTTTGCCAAGAGAAAGGGCATCAAAACGAAACACCCTAGGTCTATGTCTATCTAAGCTGAGAAATCCCTTCACTTGTTCATCCAAGCTGCATGGTTTCTGCTGGCAAAGAGGGACAGAGACGGGGTAAAAATCCAGACTCCTGTTGGTTTGTTTTAAATCTGAACTCCATGAAATAACCAAAACAACAACAAAAAACAAAACCAAAACAAAACAAACCCCCAAAAGCCAATAAAAACAAGAAAAACAAGAAAGAAGAAAAAAATCCATGATAGCTTAGATGACAAGACATGGAAAGGTACATACACCACAGAAAAAATAACTGATGGGGAACATCTTCAACAGAAGGGAATGTTTGATGATTTGGGGAATCTGCCTATGTCTAATTTATGACTTCCTTATGGCTGTTTTTTACTATGCAGTGCTTTATACTCCGTATGCTAAGAAGACAAGGAAAAGAAGTTAATGTCTGTGCATGAGAAGGTTGAGAGCTGAAGATTATCAGCACCTGAATAGATCTTACCCAAGGAAAATAAAAGGTTAAGGGCCATGTTTTTTCCCTGCCTCTCCAGAGGGGTCTATATGTAGACAGTGGAAAATCCCAGGCAAGTGAAAAAAGATACCAGATACTAATCCTGGGTCTTAAAAAAAAAATCACAGAGCCTAAGTGACTCCTGTGAGACTCCAAGGGCCCAGAGACAAAGGCAGCTTGTTTAGGAGAAGAGAGCCTGGAGGCAGCTCTCTGAGCAGAGAGACACCAGGGAGGATGAAAGATGCTGCTGCCTGGGAGGGGAGAGAGAGGGAAAGCCAGGCTGAGCCTGGAAGACAGGGTGGAAATGTCATCTTCAGATGCAAGGGAGCTGAGGAGTGACAGCAAAACATGATGGGGAAATTTAGATAAGGAAAACTGTGCGGATCTTTTATTGCTTTGTCTAGAGATACACATTGCTTCTCAGTCTAATGGGGAAAAGCCCCAACCACCTATTTTTTTGTAAAGCCTCCAGAACTTGCAGTGGTCACAGAGTCTGGGCAAAGTGATGCACACAGCAAATTTGGGTAGCCTGCTTAGGCTAAGGGAAACCTGTATGCTGGTTGTTCCTGTGTGGTAGGCCCACAGATAGCAGGATGAACACCGTCCATGTGCTTCGAAAAAGTCTGAAGTGGCTGAAGTGAAAAACCGAGCTCATGTCTCTGTTCCCAGGAAAAAATTTTCTTCAAGCATCGTCCTTATACTGCGAGGCTGCTGCAGCTTCGAGCTTCCCCATCTGAGGAACACGAGAGAGAACCAGCTGCCGCAGCAGCAACTATATTTAGCAGTCTATTCTGCTATTGATGCATATATACCTGGTACCTATCACCCATAATGCGAATTATTCTGACAAACCACAAGGAGAACAAGCCTTTTAGGACTCAGTTCATATTAACAAAACGTCTGAGGAAAATTACCCTCTTTTTGTCCATGCTAAAGTATTCCAGCTTTTCATTAATACTCATTAAGTTTTTAAGGGTTGGCACTTTTTAGCAAAAAATAGTTTTCACTGACAGAAAAAAGCCACTCAGATAAATGAAGAAAATGTTTACTCAATTTAATAGGCATGATTTTCTCTTTTGGTGCTCAATTCAACATCAGGATCTGAAGTCAACAAAGGTTGGATCAGGGTCTACAATTTTTTTAATTGGGCTCTTTTCATTTATGTTGGAATACTCTGAAAATGCAGAGCTATAATGAACCATTACATATGCATACATGCAATATGAGAAAAATTAATAATATCTTGGATTTGCCCAGTATTTATTCAGCATTCACAAGAAAATAACAAATAACTTGATAATATTAATGAAAGAAAATCCTGTGGAAAACCCACACAGCTGGAGAGCAACTTTTTTACTGCATGAAGCCCACTTTATCTCCTACCAAGCTATTGTCATTACTCTGAATAACTTTTTTTCCCTCCAAGGGTAAAGTGACAGGCTTACAATTTCTATATAAAATTGCATAGTTTTTAATAGAAGCTTGTATGTAAGCCCTTTTATGTCTGGGTGACATTAAGTATAGTAAATATTATTGCAAAAAATAGATATTTTCAATTTAATTAATTCTGTTGGCAAAAATTCAGTTTTCAGGAACTGCCATAAATGTGATGGTTTATCACCATCTTCATTATAATCTATACAGTGCGACTGTTTGGACAACTCACTCAGAGGCCCATCATTTCAGACAACATTAATAATTTGTACATTAAATAACGGCATCATTTTCAAGTACCTCACTTTTGAAGCACACCTGATAGCGTGTTACTTCCGAAGTTACGAAATTCTAAATAACTCTAAGAATGACACAATGCACCATACACAGTAAATGGCATTTAGCAGTAATCATAAAGGACAGATACTTTGGCATTTTGGTTGGTGAAAACTTGATCGGTATTCAGTCAGTCTCTCTCAAAGTATGCTATTAACAGCACTGCAGACAAGCGGCTGTGTATGTTCTTGTATTTCCTTCAAAACCAAATTTTACCTTTCACATTTTTGAAGAAAAAACCCAACCCAGTACATCCCAAGGGCAGAGAACTACAATAACTACAATGGCAAAAACATGCCAAAATATACAGGATTTAAAATGTTAGAGATTTTCAACCACATTTTTTTGCAGTGTGGCTAGTATTGTATTCTCCAAAGGCTTCCAGTTTTTGCACAAGGTAGGAAGACGCCCAGTGCACTGCACAGAATATTAGACTGCATCCCTCCTAAGGCACAGAGGGGATCACACCTGAGTGCTGGCCCACAGCTGTGCATATCATTAAATTACTGACACCAGCACGGTTTTGACTGGGGCCAGCTCTTGCAGAGAAAGCCCCTGCATGCCTGGGGTCTCTCCCAGCAGGCAGCATGGGTGAAGCCACTCTGCTGTATGTCTGTGAGAGAGCTTAGCTTTTCGGGCATGAGCCACGCAATGCTGATTGGCCTCAGGCTAAGAGAACACTTATTAGTCCGTTTTACTTATTAGTACCGACATTACAATAGAATATTCTTGAAAGCGATTTTATTTCCTTTTATTAGACTCCTCTTTTCTCCCACAATTTCCTTAAAGTCTTTCTGCCAAGTGAAGCTAACTGCTAACTCATGTGTTGCTCCTAAATATGATTAAATAAGATTAACAAAAGGATATTTGTCTCAGGTCCCACATGAGGAAAGCTGCCTCTCTCAGACATAAACAGAAAGCTCATGCGTCCTGTGTCAGACCAAAATGTGACAGCGAGGGGAGAGTTCCCGCTGATCATCTCCAGTTGTGGAAAATCAGGCGCCACAGAGGAATTTCCTAGATATAAGAGAATGTCTACTGAAAATATTAGTGCAGGAGACAGGAAAAGGCGCATGGCCAAAGTACATGTGCAGTGTCAGCCACTGAAACCCACATCTCAAACTAATGCTGGTTTTCAGAGACAACTTAAGGTGGGGATGGCAGCAGGTCTGTCACCCTTCAGGCTCACAGGGCTGTGTCTGTAGGTGTCAGGGACTGTGGGGCAATGACTGCCTGGCTCTGCAGCCACAGCTGCAGTCTGCAGCCCAGAACACATGGAGAGTGGGAAGTCCTCTGCCTTTCCCTCCATTACTCTATAGCCATCCCTGGAAACATGGCAAAGAAAATGGGAATGCTACTTTGGATGGAAAACAGACAATGTAACAGCATCTAGTCACATTCTCTGGTCAGTTTTGTTCCTTAATGCCTGTTTAATCAAGGAGGGGAAACCATTGTCACTGTAGGGTTTACTGAAGGGCTCTGTCATCTCAAGTCACAACTCCTTGTGGTTTCAATTTTTTTTTGTGTCAGTTTTACCAAGGGGGTAGAAAGTAGGTTTTTCTCTAAAGACGGCAACTGAAGGCTCAAGCCCCAGGCTCCCAGCAGTGCAGATACCTGCTATTGCCCAAATTTTGTTCTTCTTTTGTTAGGAGTGATAATACAGATCCTTTCTGGTCTTATTTTGGTATTAATTTTGTTGGCCTCACAGGAGCTGTGGCAGGGCTATACAAAATGAGGATCTATCTGGCCCTTCGCCCTTACTAACAAGGAATCATTTCTCTGTATTGGAACAAGATGGTGACTGTGCTTTTTTCCCAGCTTTGTGAAACACTCTAAACAGAGGGAAAAATTAGTAAGTATTTTACTGTATTATTTTTGTGTAGCAGGGAGGCTGGATAATTCATTCTGGATTCTCTCTTGCTTTTTCAAATAACAGGGTATATACACTCACTACAAAACAGCAATTTTTAAAATTAATTCCACCAAATTAGCACTATAGTGTTTCATTTTTATACTGACCTGACTTTCCCTAACACAAAGCTTTTGCACACCAGCTACTTGAGTTCTAAAAAGAATATGGGTCTCTTTTGTCTGCAGCACCCTATTCAATTCAAAAGAGACCAGATTTTGCTGTATTTGAAAATGTCAGTGTCCCAGCACACAGGTGTCTAATGGCACAGAATGTGCCTCCACATCCTGCACTGGCACCGGGAAGACTGAAAAACAGATAACCTTTGAGTGGTGTTAGTTCTAAGTCCCAGTCCTACATATGAGTTTCTAGCTTGATATCCTATTTCCACTAAAACAGTTCTATTTTTTGCCTTTTTAAGGTGGCATTTATTAACTGACATCAAGATTTACTATGTACAAGTTTTAAATATACAGCATACTTCAAACCTCAGATTCCTTTGAGACAGTATTTTCAACAAAAACTGTGGAAGCAGCAAAAATCCAGGAGTGACAATTCAGGGGGACAGCTGATGTACAACTAATTTACGGTTGGTTGACATTACCACTGTTAGTGTAGCATTTTAGTGCCATTTTACATGGTGTTCTGTACCTCAGACTGTATCTGTTAAAGGCCAGGGAAGCAATATTTACATGTCTAGGTTTAACGTGTTGGCTGTGAAGGTTTATTGACAGCTGAAAACCACAATGTGGGCAATAAAAAGGATGTGCCATGCATGGTGCCCAAACCAGGAGCAGGTGCTGTTCAGATGAGCTAACAATAAGTAACAGATCACCTGGAGAGGGACTCTGATGATCTGAGAAAGCACAAAAAGGGACAAAACATGTGGGAAGTAAGCAATCTCCCTCAAGCCTTTCGGATGGAGAAAGAGGTAATGGAGAGACCCTGGCCACAGCAGATACACAGAGATAGTCCAAGGCACCACATACAAGGTGTATGTGGACAAGGGTATGTCCTGAAAGTTGTCATAAGGAGTCAAGGGGATGGTGGTGTTCACAGGCATGGCTCTCTGTAATCACGGCAGCTTATGTGGACACAGCCAAAATATCTTTAGCACAAGGTACCGTATGGGCTGCTAATTCTCACTGAGAAGCTGGAGAAGCTCCAGGCAGAGCTTGCTGAAGCTCTACAGTGCTGCTATCCACACCACTAGCAGTACCCAGGCTGGCTGGAGGAAAGCTGACAAGGGTACAGTGACTGCTCAGAAAAGGCACTGTACAAATGACCTGGGTGTGCATGTGGTAAGAAGGGCAATGTTTATAGGTGAGTACTGGAGGTTGGATTAAAGGGCTCAAAATGTGTCCTAATGTTTCTGAGATTTAGTGACTTGAGTGAAATGATAGATTTTCCAAACACACTTGGGTATGTATGTTTTTTTATTTATTTGAGTAAGAAAGACAAAAAGAATAATACTAAAGAAATGCAATGAACAGTATATATCAGCCAAAATAATGCTTTGATTGCTCTGAAATTTAGGATACTAAAAGCAAAGCCATCCTGTGGAAGTTCTTCTGAAAGATTTCAATGAAAAAAAGTGATATTTTTTGCATCTGATACATTATTTAACATGATTCTGACACTTCGAAGTACTTCTGTATTCAATGAAACTGATCAAGTGTCTGCAAACTGGGGCTGCTTATAAGTCTCCATACCTTCTCTCTCCTTCATCATCTCCTTTTTGCCAGAAGTTGGTGTGTTCCTCTGGAAACTTTTCCAGGAGTTTCCCACCAGGTTCAGTCACAATAGCTAACCTGAATTTCTCCATGAAGGTGCTGGTCTGAGGCTGGCCTTCTCACCTCCCTCTTATCACAATAGCTAACCTGAATTTCTCCATGAAGGTGCTGGTCTGAGGCTGGCCTTCTCACCTCCCTCTTAATGTTGCCCGGCAATTTCTTCCCATCAGTGAGACTGCAAAGAAACACTCTGCTAGTGCAGAGGCAGCTATTACACGAGCGCTGTGCAGCAAAGTGGGTCTCATTCCACCTGTAGGGTTTTCCCTCTGCTTTGGAAAGCAACAGGAGTGTTTAGAAATATACTGCTGATCACCATACTTGTGTTCTGTAATTCTTCACATGTCCGACTCCACCAGGAGCTTAACTGCAGCCAGTGGGATCTTACAGTCATTAACATTTACAAGGCAGCAGTTCACAGTTGTTGAACTAACAACCTACCTCTAAGAAACTGATTTTTCTCCCCTCTATTGACATGTGCTCTCCTGACTGTGATGCTTATTCACAGTGACAGTGTGTTTGGTAGAATTTCATGTTTTCACAGGATTTGTCTTGTGCAGATAGTTTCTAATTTACCTCTGCTCTTGTTTTAATTCAATCAGCTGATGGAGTGCAGCTGATCTCATGGCACATATGGCTGTTCCGGTTTGAAAAAAGGCCCTGAATATTTGATGGGTTGATCCTTAATGCTTTCTGCTAAAGAATTAGCAAGACTGCTAATGAGCCAAGGGATCCCAAGTGGGAAAGGGAAAAAACACAGATTTAGATTCTGTTTACATTCATTTTTTTTTGTGTTGCTCAGATAAGAAGTGCAGTGCTTTACACACTCTGATTAAATTCACAGAGTAGAGAGAGTCAAGTAAATCACTTATCAAAGCCATCACACTTAAAATGTCATTTCCATAACTGGATGTCCTGTGGCCATGAGGAGTCACAACCTGTTTCAAGGGCATCTGTGGGTGCTTATCCCTGGACAGGAGGTTCATGGCACCAAGGAGAGTAGTCCATCACTGGGGCGGATGTTCACAGCTGGAGTCCATGTCCTTTCCCTGCCTCCCAATGGCTTTGTATATCTTCCCTGAAAGAACTTATCTGTCCTCCTCTGCAGAGCCCAGCCTGTGTCCCCACTGCTCCAAGCCATTTCAAAGGAAGTGGCTTTTCTGTGTTAACTGGCTGTGCTTGGTTTTTCTCCAACCCTTTCTTTGCATTCCTGTTGCTCCACCAGCTTCCCGCTGTCTTTGTATTCTGCAGCCAAACACTGTTTGCAGGCCAAACACTCAAACTATGCCTGTCTCTACCCAGTTCAATGACACCGCTCATGTCAACACAAAAAAATCCAGGGAATTCACAAGGAACCTCTTCAATAATCAAAAGCTCAGCTTGCCTGTGGGTTTCCTTCCAACAAAGCTACCACAGCTCTAGGAAATTACAGCTAAGACTGTAAGAATAGCCGGATCAATCTCCATTTACCTTAAAAATCAAGAACTGCCTGCACTTAACATGCTTCCTTCTTAAATCCATAGCAAATATTCTCAGAGTGCATCCTGTATTGGTTGCAACATTTAACTAACAGTGGAAAGGCAGGACTCTTGTTCCTCCCATTCTTTGAAAGTACTACAGTAAAATAAATGTTTACTTTAAACCCCGCCAGTCATAACAAAATACACAGCTCCACACACTAATAAAGTCAAACAGAAATCAGCCAAGATTACTATCATAGAATCATAGAATCATCCTAGAACGGTTTGGGTCAGAAGGGGCCTTCCAGATCTTGTAGTTCCAACCCTTCTGCCAAGGGCAGGGGCACCTTCCACTAGACCAGGCTGCTCAGGGCCCCATCCAGCTTGGCTTTAAACACCTCCAGGGATGGGGCATCCACAGCTTCTGGGCAACCTGTTCCAGTGCCTCACCACACTCACAGTAAAGAATTTCTTCCTAATATCTGATCCAAACCTACTCTCTTTTAGTTTGAATCCATTCCCCCTTGTCCTGTCACTACATGCTCTCATGAAAAGTCTTTCTCCCTCTTTCTTGTAGGCTTTCTTTAGGTACTGGAAGGCTATAATTAGGTCAGCCCTAAGCCTTCTCTTTTCCAGGCTGAACAATCCCAGTTGTCTCAGCCTTTACTCACAGGAGAGGTTCTCCATCAAACCAACTTGGTGGTCTCCTCTGGACTTACTCCAAAAGGTTGGTATCCTTCCTGTGCTGAGGACCCCAGAACTGAAGCAATCTTGCTTAGCAAGCCTGTGTTTTAGCAAGGAAGTGAATAGGTTGGCTTTGGCAATGTCTCAGGAACTCACGTAGCAACTGTTCCATGCACAGTGGAACAAAGGGTGTTTGTGTAGTCTTAACTTTTATTTTCCACTTCAAAATTTTCTATCATGTCCTCCACGAACAATGCAAAGCTTAGAAGGAATTGTCTTTTAAATCTACTAGCAAGTAATGAGACTTTTCTCTCATGTTTTGACATTACATCTGTAACTTGGTCTTACTGGAGTTATTTACATCGAAGGCTCTCTTAGAAGTTTCTCTATCCTCAAAGTGTGGGCCTGCAGCTGGACAGAGGAGTCAGTGCACTTTGAAGAAGTTGCTATAAATTAGTGCATGGGGTTAGATGAGGTTCAGGATTCCTGCAGTGATTATAAACTCTACAGGAGACCGTACAAGAGCTCCAATCTCGACAGGGTTACTGTCTTGTTAATCAACCTCCTTCAGGACTGGAAGAGGTTCTGTGTCTCAGTACTTGGGGGCGTTCTCTGGAAGCTGCAGTTTTGTGCAGAAGGTTCTGTTGGTTTACAAAATCTATAGAGCTTTGATACATTTGGTAAAACAACGTCAAAAAAGGCTAGACTTAAGCTGTGGCAACCTGTGTTGCAGCAGACAGCAAAAAACCTATAAATTCTTGTCAGTTAGTGCAAAATCAGATTTGATGATTTTAAAGCCATGCCTAAACTGATTTTGCAGCCCAGGTGCAGTTGTTAGCTCTGGCCATGGCTACATCCTGGAACCAGAGGGGGACAAGATCCGTGCACAAACTTGTCTCTTCTCACCTATTGGGTGAAGGGAACACAGGGAAGCAGATGGAGCAGACCTGGGGCACACTTACTACCGCCCTCAGTCTTGACTGAGGAAACACGGATGTGCCATGGAAGCACCTGTTTCATGGAAAAGCCACAGCCTGACTTGTGCAGGGAGCACAATGCCTAGAAAGAGGATGCTTTCTGCATTGTGTTGTGCAAGAGACAGCTAAAATAGGGTGAAATGTTCCTTAAAAGGATGAATTTTAAGCATCTTCCTCCTTTTGCTGATGCTCCATACAGTAGGAGTGGCCCTTTCCATAATAAACACATTCCAGCATGCCAGCCATCTTTTCTGAGGGGAACACAAGTATTGTAGCTGCTGTGGGTTTTCATTGTCTGCCTCTGGGCACCTGTATAGCAACTTCGTATATTCTGTCTGAAAATAAGCTAATCTTTGGCTTTATTATGTGAATAGCACCTCCAACAAAAACATGGAAATGGCATTCCTTATAAACAGTCTGTTTCAGAAAAGTAGAAAATCTGTGTTACAACTTCATGGATCTGCTCAGGACAAAAAGAGGGCATGGAGAGAGGGCTGGAAGTGTCTAGATGCCAGTAAATTACAAAGTAAGCAGCAAAGGCATGTAATTACTCTTGCTGTTTTCAGTAATTATCAGTGACAACAACCACTGCAGATCTGGATTTGTATCACGAAGAGTACCTAAGCAGTGCTTTTGTAATACACAGCAGTTTCTTGACATAGAAAATCCACTTTTCCGTACAAAAGAGAGCAGATGGATATATCTGACCTGACAGAGCACTACAAGAAACAACTGGGACAGAAATGTTCAAGCATGAGAAACAGTGGCAGAGCCCTGACCTCACCACTGGTTTTCCACCATCCTTGGGAAAAAAGGAGCCCCTTAAGAGGGGATTGGGAGGTAGCTATTGAGCTGATTGGGAAAGTTTTCAAGGCTCTTCCCAGATCTGATGCAAAGCATGGGAGAAATTAATTGATGTAAAACTCAGCAACATTTTGACATCACCGGGTAAGCTAAAGTGGTATTTAAATATGTTGGCATGCACTGGAGGCCTTAAAATCAGAGACAAATAGCTGTACTTGATGTGGTAGAGAAGGAGATGACAGTGGTGAGATGCAAAGACAAATGTCTCCGGGCAAGATGTCAAGCTAGGAAAATGATCTGCACAGCAGCATGAATGGAGGTGGGTAACATTGCATTTGTCAAAAACTAGGAAAGGATGCAGCAACAATCAAAGTGTGTAATGAGAATTTTGGACCGAAGACTTACACCCTTGAGAATAAAGAGCTTCAGTCAGAAATACTATAGAGTAACAGCCTGGAAGATTTACATGTAGTCTTGGACACAGACACAAGGGCAGTTCAGCATAGAAAGTGATGCCCAGGTTTGCACACATGGAAGATGGGCAGACTGGTGAGGCTATCCATCATGAAGCCTGACAAAAGTATTTCTTAAGGAACATTCCAAAGGAAAAAAAAAGAGAGAGCAGCAGCTGTGTTCATTGTTTTGGAGATGCACCTTACTATCTCTAGTCATACAGTGCATTTTTCTTGTCAGATGAAGTCTCTTACATACCCATCTTCCTCTGTGTGGAAGGAATTGTGCCTCTTCTACATTTTTGCTTAACTGCATGAGCCCAACTACAGAACCTAAAGGAGGAAGACCAGCTTCTCTGACTGTTCCTTTTAAAAGCCTTGCATAAAAAGGGGAGTCTGAGCCTCACATCACATCATGAATTCATGATATCTGCTACTAATTCGTAACAAACCAGAAGGGACTGTGGCTAAGGCTTGTTGAATATGCACCTAAGTCCTAATAAAGCCTACTTTGTAAATGTTAGCTAAGTGAAAACTCTGCCAGTGAAGTCATAAGCAATACATCATCATCACCCTTCGATAAACTCTTTGTCCAGCTTAAGAATTAAAAGCTGCATTTAACATATTGAGGGAGAATGGAGAAATGCCTTTAGAAACAACAGGCTTAATGCACTGCTGATCTCCAAACCAAATATTTATAGCTCTGTAGTTTATAAATCACCAGAAATATTTGGGTGGTGGGATATCCAAGAGGTAGAAAGAAGTACATAGAGTAATAGGGAGGTTTTATCATTCCATCTACCTTGCTTTGTGTTTCAATCACTATTACATCAGATTTTTAAGCATTGTGAATTACTGAATTGCCATCTTTGAAAAAGAACCAAAATAACCACGAGTTAAAATATTACAGAAAAGTTTCACTGTTTATAAATTTTTCTGCCACAGCAAATAATCAATATCCAAGTTGATTCAATCCAAGATCTGTCTGGATGTGTATTAATTTGCTCCATGAAAATAAACTAGAAATTACTAAGATAAAAGAAATAATAATGAAATATGGAAATAACTACAGATTTTGCACATTGTCATTATATAATGGACATAATGAAAATAATGACATTACATAATTAAATCCAGGTGGAAAATGACCTTCCTAGACCTCCCTTCAAAATTAAGATTTTTGACAGTCATGATTAATGGAAACATGCACTTTGCATGGTTTGTAAACCTGAAACATCATTGTACATTTCAGTTTATAATTTATCCCATTATCTGCTTCTCCATGCATGAAGGTCAGCTGTACTGGCATAAAGTAGTAGTGAAATCCACAGGCTTTGAAAGGTTGTTCTCACAGATTTTTCAATTATTTTTCATGAGGAAATAATTTTGCCCATTTTTTCCTTAGAAAGATGACAATCTAAGAGGAAAATTTTAACAGCAGTAATTGCAATATTCTCATTATTCTCATATGTCTTGTATATCTTTTCAGAGCAAACAAAATGGGACCGGAAAAATAAGATTTTTCAGGATTCCTACCCGCAGTATTTCTTCAATGCAGCTGTTATCTCCTGTTCCACTGTCCTGTAAACAAAATGAGAAGACAGTTTGTTTATGTTTTAAAAAGAGACAACAAATAGGTCTGAGGACATGGTTGTCACATGAAATATATTCCGACCTCTATTATGGTTTCAAAATGAGGCTAAGTCTTTCCAGCGTCTGAAAAGTTGCACTGCTTAAAATTCTCAAATTATTCCCCATCATCACCACAGGAAGATGCAATATTTACAGGGTTTACATATGACGGCAACATATGTGTATAAATTCATAAGACTTTGTTCACACCACTTTTGGGTGTGGTTTCTGCAGTTCTGGCTCTACTGCGTATGAGTAAGCAGAAGCAAAGCAGTTATTGCATGTACATGGATCCAGTGCGCACTTATTTATATTAAATAAATAACACCTCTCCACATCCTTTGTGCAGCAAAGCTCTGCAGTGACACTGTCTGTGCAAAGCCTGGCGTTGTATAGGGTAGAGGCCCCGGTGCTGCTGAGGGGAGAGTTGCAGAGATTGCGACACAGGCAGCAACACTGAGCATGGGCACAGCAGTCCTGAGAAGCTGTATTTCCTAAAATGCTGACTCCAAGCCCACCCAATACATTGTGGGACTGAGGGTGCAGAAGAATTAGGCTCTCCCAAGCAGTATGACTCACTCCAGAGCCAGTCTGGAGAGGGGAAATCAGAGATTTGGCAGGGCAGCTATTCCCCCGCAGGAACCATCCAGACGGTGCCTCACCTCTGTGCCTGATCAGCCTGGGTGTCCACTGGGACCCAAACTTCTGCCAGCAAGGACGAGGCAGCGTGAGACACATACCCCCACTCCCTCCAGCCTGCCCTCTGCCCACAGTTTGCTCGTGCTGCCCAGCACAACTGGGAAGAGAGGGCACACTTGGATGGAGGTACTGATGCCGAAGGGGTGCCCATCTCCTACAGCTCTCCACAAGATACAGGTGGCTGCTTCATCCAGCAAGCTGTCTGGGGATTTCCTTCACCACACCATACTCCCTGACAATTCCCCAAAGAAAGGTTTTCTTCTTTTTGCAGAACAGAACTAACTCAGAAAGCAGGGGACTGGGACTTGAGGTCTTCCCATGTGGGAAAGGGGGATAGGAAAAAATCCATCTGGTAATTACTGTAGCCAAAGAACTAGCAGAGAGGTTACCTTGGTCTTCTCTCATTTTCAAAAACCACCTGGATGTTCTGAATTTTCAGGTATGCACCTGGAGATACATCAAAGCAATTTGTTTTTCCAAACTGCTGAGCTCTTCTCATCTGGAAATCAGACTTCTCTACCACATCTGTATTTGTGCACCCAAAAAATCAGGAGGCATTTTCAAAAATGGACTCCTCTGTGCCTACTAAAGCCAAATGATTGCACTGACCAATTTGTGCGAGTCTTGGACACTTTTACCACCACTTCCCAGTGTGAGCTGAGGGACGCAGGAGATCTGGGTCTTCAGCTACTTAAAGCCCACCAGCTGTAACCAAGGTCAGGAGAACAACAGCCGTGCATATGCAAAAGAATAATTTATGTTTTCTAATTTTTTGTGGCCGTTATTTCATGCCAATTCATAGAAAGTCACAAGTGCTTTATTGTCTGCACTCCTGCTAAATCTTTGCTGAATATGGCCCTTGATTGTTAAACAAATGAATCACATTAACTCTTCTTGGTGAAACACAGTCCATCAGCTTTACAGTTCACTACAAATTATACCGCTGATTTCAAAGGCAAAGGTACTAAACATGTGGTGAAGTCAGACTTTGGAGAATTACTCATATCTGACATATGGATGCTGAAGAGAAGCTGCAGCCCTGAGAAGATAGCCTTGTTCCGACCTCAGTCCTGCCCCTGAGGAGCTGCACAGCACCACGTGTGATATTCCTGTCACAGGAGCAGGAGGACAAGTGTTCATGTTGCCAGTGAACCTAGCAAGACAGAGAGAAACAACAATCTCTGGATATTTAATAATTTAAAAATTCATATTAGATAATGGCTGTTTCTCTCTTCTCTGTGGGTTTCCATCTACTTTTTCCCTTTCCTTCCCCAAGCCCCAGATTATTCACTTGTTATTCCACTAACAACAGTGGGGAGTGTAAAGCCCTCATCAATGAGCCGTTGCTTACAGAACAACAAATTTACTGCCATCCTTAAGTTCTCTGTTCTAGCCTATTGCCATCTTACACAAGAAGGGATGAGATGACCATATGATCTTATGCTGTATAGAATACATTGAACATAGGATAAAATGATGATCTCTCTTTCTCTGTAAGGATAAAAATACTAAATGTGAATTTGGCAACAGGCTGTTTCAGACTAGGATTAGGAACAAGCGTCTGCTACAAAATTAAACAACTCTCCTAGAAGTGTAGTGAAATAAGTCTGCAAATACTTATCAGCAAGAAATTTTGCTTTCTATTACCCCAGAAATAAAATTTTAGCTTTTCTTGCTAGCCCATCATCTCTCTAGGGAGGAAGTAAAAAACTTCTCACACGTCTCTCTCAGTATCATCACACAGCCTTTCAAAGGGTGAAAAAATAAGCTAGAAACACAAAACCAAAGACAATCTATGCAAAACTGATACAATATTTGGGGAAAACCCCCTCTATTTCTGTATTTTCCTCTGTGTTTTTCATCTTCTGAGTGCCAGATATAAATTTCTTAGTTTATTTTTGCTTTGAATACTTGCAAACACCTTAACATTACTGTTGGTATCAAACTTTCTAGAACATCCACTACATCTCTACTGACATTACAGAACAACATGCGCTGCCATGGAATCTGGCGACCTGAATTTAACTTTGTGGCCGTAGTTTAATTTAAAAAAATAAATAAGCAAAACCTGGTAGATGTTTCTTGAAATCTGAATTAAAAGAAGGGATTGCATTAGCTGCAGGGAACAAGCAGTGCAGAGCCCTTGACACGCTATTTGCTTCGGTGGACGTCCCCATCCGAGCACCATTGCGTTGGTGCCGGCTCTGTGACGCAGCCCCGGCGTAAGGCTGATGTCGGCAGTGCTGGCAGGCTCTGCAGAGCAGTCCCTCCACCCTCTCAACAGCCACAGGACACTTGTGCAGTAAACGTTTTAATTATTTCCTTTTTTTAAAGAAATTAAAACCAAACAGAGGTTTTGAGGCTGCTGATGCAAGCTAAGCCGAGGAGCTGCTCCCCTGTGTTTGTTCTGACACTGATGAACCCGTCTCGTTTGTCTCCCTTTCTGTTTTGCGATCTGTCATAACAAACTTGCCTCACTGAACCTCCAGTGGACCATCAGCGAAATACTGGCAAGGCTTGGGGCGCTGTCAGGGGAAGTGGCTCAGCCTCTTCCCCCTGCGATGCTGTGCCCATTACCTCCGTCACTCAGCCAGCACAGCCTGCAGAACGCCGAACATCTGCACGCACGGGCGGCGGCCCTGCAGTCTGGCAGGAGGATGCGAGGAGCTGCCGCCGAGGATAACGGCGGCGGCTGCTGAAGAAATAGCCGGGAGCGTCGTGCTGCTGATAACACGAGCAGCTAATTACCATGCAAAGCACAGAGAACTGTAAGAAACAAGGCTGACTAAAGGCTACATCGAGTTCTTGGGAAACGGGATGTCATTTCAAAAAAAGCTACCTCTGTGCAAATTTTATTTCAGAGCATTACTTTATTTTTTCTTTCCATACCAAGAGCTTTCACATGGAGATAGATAAAGAAACCTCTCTGAAAGGAATTGCCTGTCTTGTGATACTTTTCCCTCCTTTCAAATCTTTATGTCGAGGAAAGAAAGAAAAATCTGCTACGGGTATCTATTTCCATTTTAGCCCAAGAGATCTTTTATGATGGAAGCTTTTGGGGCTGTCATTGTTTGGACTGTGCTAGGTGTTTTTACAAAGCGTCCAGAAGTTATTGGACTTTTGTCTCCAGTATCAATTAAGCATGAGTATGATCTCCAGAAGCCTCAGGTACATACTCATCCTCTTCCCCTCAGTGGGAGCCAGGCTGGTTGTGTGACCTCCAGCCAGCAGCATGACAGTGGCCACCCCATATCTGCCCCACGCTGCACAGGCACAGCACAGCATTGCTCACTGTGGGGCTGCAGGATTTCCCCTGGGGCCTAAAGGGAAGCTTCAGGCACTGAATATTGGCCGGCAATAACCTAAATCCATGATGAAACAAAATAAGAAAAAAAGGGGAAAAAAAATCTCACACTGATGGACCCTGATCTGAAAGAATATTAGAAATGTTTCTTTGCCAGGCCACACACACACACACACACATATATACAACATTTTCTATGCAATCCATTTGCTAGAAAGGAATATCCAGTATGAAGAAGTAAACTCCTTATCTTTTTACTTATCCAAAAGTGTGGCTTCTGCCTGTTGGGTTCAGGAGAACCATTACTCTCAACCAAGTTTCCCTTCAATCATTTCTCTAAAGAGATCTTAACACATTCAAGTTGTGGTATTTGCTGGAATTTAACAGGGTTTCGTGCCTGAGATCTGAGATGTGATTTCTGGGGGTTCTGTAAAAATACAGCTAGGCTGTGGAAAGGAATTTTGAGCAGGTGTTATTTGCAGATGCCCAGGAGGGGTTTTTAGACATTCAGGGCTTAATTTGTTACTCACTTCCTTACATGAGCTACATCCTCCAAAATGCTCTTTATGGAGTGGTTGTGCTGAACCCACACTGCTCTGGAGAGAAAAGGAAGGACTTTGAACCTCAGGAAAGGTGGGCTGGTTTAAAGATTAGACCTCAGCCTAGTTAAAAACCTACCTGTTTGCCCCTCAAAATTTTTGTGACGTTTTCATTCTGAATGGGGACCTGGGGGCAGGCTACCTACTTGCTGATTTTGTCCCTTTGGCTGTGCTCCCTTTCAAAATGCAGCTGTGTCACATCACTACCTTAAAAATGAAATTTTAGGAAGCATCCTTCAACTCAGTTGAAAAATCAAGATTTGATTAGGTCAAAATACTTCAATGACAAATTTTATGAAATATATTCTATAGTCATAGAATCCGATTTGGCCTAAATCAAGAAGTCATTAGACCAAAATATCAAATGTTTCTCTCCAAATTTGGGATTTTTTTACTTTAAGGAAACATTTTCTTCAAACAAGAATGAAAACAGGTTTGGTCAAAATCAACATGGACGCAGACATTTTCAGTTCTGATAGCCTGGAACATCCCATAGAAAAAGGACTAAGTAGGAAAAAACAGAACAGAATTAAAAATTGTATTTATCATTTTTCTTCTCCCTCTTTAAGAACAATGGCATTTCAATCTTGATGGGTGATGTGAGCCCTACCAGCAATGTTTCCACCTACCTTTAGAGTGATAGACTTCAGGGAGCCACGGCACACTGTAGTCACCCTCATTTCACAGGATGGCATTAGCAATGCCTGTGCCTTCAGTGAAGAAGACTCCTAATCTCTCCCTGAGGATGCAGGCAAGCAGGGCTGAGCTGCGTAGGGTTGTACCAAGGAAAGAGACATAAAGAGAGGGCTCAGGAAGCTTGATTTTCTGTTCCTGATATTTGAAAGCTTTACTTTGCACTCATGCTATGTCTTACCACTAATTGGAGTGCCAGTGGCCATGGTCTGTTGATACAGTAGCTTTCTTCTGTGCTTTGCATTGCTGTAGTAGGAGCTGTTTGACTTTTGCTATGAGGAATTGCTGACACTTCTTTAGACACAGAGAAGTGCAGGAGGGAGATGGGAAAGAAGAGCTGAATTCTCCTCAAGGTCTGTGTCAGAAAGTGTTGCACTAATTAAAGTCATTAAATCCATCTATTTCCCAGTCACTGTTAATAAACGGTTACCTTTAATAAGCCCATCGCTTTTGAAATGGAGCCATCATATTTTTTATGGGGATTATTCTTCCTACCAAGGGATCCTGCAACACTGTTCTTGGTTCAAAAGGGAAGAGAAGTAGATTTAAAAAAGATTTTATTTCAAGAAAAAAAAAGAGCAAATGATGAAAGTCATCCAGCTTTGCTTTAATGAAAGTATCTATCTGTACTAATTGGGAGCCTCAGTGCAACTGGAATATCATGAACACCTTAGTCTTGTACCAGGAACAGGAATATATTCTGGCTAATCAAATAAGATGAATCCAAAATATCTGTACATAGAGAAATGCCAAATGATCCAATAGACTTGCCGTGCACACTAGGAAAGAGAAGCAAGAGCACATTTTGCTCTTGATGGATGACACTCTCTCAGAGCAGTGTGCTCAGCAGCTCCCCCACAACTGAGGCAGAACAGCAACTTTTGCAGAGCAAGACCCTCCAGAAGAAAGACTAGAGAGGAGTTCATAGAGCCATAATCCAGAGTATCACAAGCCTTAGGCTGTGCTGGCCTTCTATGCAGACCTGAGGTTCAGGTTGGTGTCTAGGCGAAGATGGATGTACTGTGGATGTGCAAGTAATGCCATTCACCACAGTGCATTATTTTTAAAAGAGCAAGGAAATGATGTTAGAGCGTAACCCCTCCAATACGTGCCCATGGCCTGTCCCAGAGCTTGAGACACCTCCTGTCTGTGTAGTGCCTGGCCTGAAGTAAGTGTTGAAAAGCCAGGGTCAGAAAGTGAAGTGATGCTGAAGGGCTGCCATCTGGATGGCTGCTGGGAGATTCACCACAGCTTAGACTCCTACAGCCCAGTTTGGAGGGGATTTGGAAGGGCTGGGTCTGGCCATGTGTTGAGAGGTCATCAAACTGACGAGATGGTCTGAGTCCAAGTTTCAGTGTCCACACCACAGAAAAAATCAAGACAATTAAAGGCCAAGAACCCTTCTTAACACTCCCCACTCTGTCCATCCCTAAGGGTCATCGAACAATCAATGACTGGAGCTGCACCGGTAACATTTCATCTAGTAAAAAATGCTTGGGAGCCTCAAATGAAAGCTACTGGCAGATCCATGGAGTGATTTTACAGGCTTTTACATTATATTAATAAAAATAAAATTCCAAACATGCCAGAATTACACTGTGACCCAGAACAATAAAGTGAAGCTGTAATAGAGGTGAACTGCATTGTTCTATTAATAAAATATAAAGGTTTTATTGTTATTGGGAAAGATTGATTGATTCAAATCAATACCACGTCACAGCATATTAATGTTTTTCTTCACTAATGAAAAAACGGGGCCTGATGTGATTACACTCTCTTACTACCCATTTGAAATATATAATGGGCTGGTGATAATGAAGATTGCAACTTGCAATTTTACTCCTTGCTAGATGCTTGATCGTGGGGAGGTGCTGAGTCACCTGTGCTTTCAGAAAAGCCAGCAGGAGAGGAAGGTAACTAACATTTATGAAAATGCTGTCAAAAGCCCCCTGACTGGACTCCACCGTCCCTGCTTCCCACCGAAAAACTGGAAAAAGCCACAGGGGACCTCTGGAAAAGTCTTCAGCCTACTACATTTTCTGCAGCACTCTATCCATGCCCAAAACATATCAAGTGACTGCTGCTTGACACGGTGGTGTATTTGTCAGGAAGTTTCCATTAGGGACACCAGAGTCTTTTGGTTTTGCAGCGTGAAAGGCTTTTTAGTCAAGTTACGGGGCTTCTTCCCTCAGCCCGTGAAGTCCTTCAACAGCCCACCCAAGGACCCTGCCCTGAGATCGACAGAGATCACCTTTTCTCCCCACTGGATGCCTGTCCTCCTTGCTGCACAGATGGCCAATTAGTGTCAACTGGAATGTGATGCTTTTAGTGATGTGGGCATTTGTCGGCTGGGACCTGGACTGAGCCGGATCGATTGCATTTAATATATTGTCTGTGTTTGTTTGGGGAGAATATATAACATCTGTATAACAGCAACAGTTGGAAAAACAGGTATTATGGAACTGTTGATATTTTTGTGAATTTTAACATTAATTTAGCATCAGTAGTATAACACTCAATAAACTAAATTGATTACTTTGCCAAGAGATCCTTTAAAAGTGTTAATTAATGATAAATCAATAAAAACTATTCAGCATGAAAATCAATTACATCCCTGTTTACATTATTTAACTCCAAACATTTCTGTTTTGTGTGCTTGTAATTAGCAAGCTATAAAAGATGCCATAAATAGGCGCATAATGAGAGGAACTGTTTATAAATGATAATTGGTATTCATTCCCACTGAGCTAAAGGTTATGTGATTACAAACTGTTGCGCAGAGAGGGTTAAACCTCTTGCAGATAAGAGGTTTTACAGTACACAGCTCTGGAGAAATCTTTCCCACAAAAGGCCCCCGACGGAAGAAAGCCCCTGTACATGAGTGCTGATGGAAAGAGTAACATCTACCAGGTGTTCCTTAAAGCCTATTTACATCCATTTAGGAACATCGCATGGGGAAAAAATCTACCCTTTGGGCAGTGGTGGAGGCAGTAAGAAATGGAACCTTGCACGAGGAATTCAATGTTAATAAAAATCATCATCCAAACAACAAAGTCTAAAGGAAAGATATTAACACTGAAATGCTACCAAAAATCTGCATGGCCATCCTGTTAACAAAACTGAGGACAGGACAAAGGACACAAGGGTGTCTTCTGTCACGATGGGTGACAAGGATGTTGTTCTACACAATACCTCCTTCAAAGATTAAGACCAAAGGCTTTCACAGAGGGCTAAAAGAGGATTACAGGATCTTCAAGCAGCAGCCAAAAGCCCAAAACACTGAGCAACAGCCTGTATCTCCAGAAGGTAACACTGGATTATTTCCCATAACATACAGAGATGAAAAAACTTCCCTGAGAAGAAGCAACCTCCCACTAATCCCTAATGCTGAAAGCAGCCTTCTCAGTTTTAGAGACCGAGACCTGATCTAAACTCAACAGGTAAAAAACCCCATGATCTGGAGACCAGAGGCTTTCTGCTAATGGCTTTTGCTAGTCTATGGATGTCACCAACATCTGACAGTTTTGGCTTTGACAGTGTTCTCCTCCCAAGGAAAATAAATCTCAGCCTCTCACTATAACTGCTATTGTGAGGGCAACAAGCATCAAGAACCCTTGACTGAGCAGGTCTGACCAGTGAGCATCTGGTGTTAAAGCCAGCAGAATCAAAAAACCTATTTGCAAATCCAGAGCCAGACCATTTTCCTACCTTGTCTGGGCATAGGTGATGCACATTTCCTTTCCTTTCTGGATTGTGATTTAGAACACTTACATTGCACTGCTTTCCCTGACTTGCACAGAATACAACTGCTTCACAGAATACATGGATCAGAATTGGAAGTTTGGAAAGAAGAGTCTATTTTGTGTAAGGAAGAGAGCCTTACATGGTTCTGAAAACAATAGCTCAATCTCATTGCTAAGAATGCAAAAAGCATATTCTGGTCATGGCAATTATGACCTGGACATCTATTTGCCTAAGAGGGTTGTAATTTGCTATTGAAAACCCAAAGCATTATCAATGAAGAAAAACAATTGTATGCATCTGCATCTTTAAATCACTCCATTGATGCCTCTGGTCAGCTCAGGTGGATTCTTTTAAAATCCACATGGAAACTGATAAATAGCACAATTCTTCAAGCTGCAGTGAAAACCTTGGCAGAGTTTTATTGTGCTTTCAAGCATTCCTGAAAGTCAGAAGAAAAATCCAGCTATACTGTGGTCACTGACAGACTGATGGGAACACATTCACTGCAAAACTACTGAAACCAGTACTTTCTAAAGGTATTGCAGTTAATAGGACACATACAATTTCAACTAAAACATCAGAGCTGGATGTCTTAGATCTCACACATGTACGTTCCTTCCAGTTAAGAATGTACACAACACCATGTATATATACATCAAGGTATAAGTATATATACCCAGGTGTGCATACACATGCATGTATGTATGTCCATGCCACACAAAAAAACTCTGCAAAAGTTTCCTGGAAATGCCCAAACTAACCAAACAAGTGTCAAATCTAATCAACAGCAGCCTTAATGTGGGAATCAATAAATTCAGCAAATCTATAAAATTGCAGAATAGAGAAATACCTTCCTTATTTCTCCTGCCCTCTCTTTCCCAAATCCCACTGAAAAAATTTTTAACACTGATTCACTGCAGGCCTATATCAGTGCTCTTTGTTGGGAGCTAGGTAGGAGCCAGGCAATATGCTATAATTCCTTACCTCCACAGCGAAGATATCCCTGCACTTGTAAAACCATCCAGTGGCAGCTTCCCAGCACTTGTCCCTGCTTTCTTGTGGGCTCCATGACAGCACTCTACTTTTTGGGCAATCAGAAAGACCAGGAGCAGGAGAATAAATGATGTCCCAGGTTTGGGGAAGGGTTGCAGGTAGTTCCCAAGCAGTTGTATGGTACTTGTTAAAATTTTTTGGATTGAAGCCACACTGATCCTTTGGTGTTGGAGGACAAAAGGTTGGCTTTAAATGATCCTAGTTCTTTTTCTTTTGGCTTTCACTTTTCTTTTCATATACTCTCAAGTTAGCCGCTTTTAAATGGGATATTGCATCTGAACGTCACAATGCTTTCTGATTTTATTTTTGCTGTCACTGTTACAAGTAACAGTGAAATACAGAAAGAAAGTAGAAAGAAAAACTGGCCTCAGCTTTCCCAGATTTTCTGTCTTTGGAAGAGCACGCTTGTCCTTCCAGTAAGCACGCATTTCCCACCTGCTGGCATTGAGCTCTCCAACACAGCTAATGGACCACCATGTCTTAAAGGGGTTTGCGAGTTTTCACAAAAAGGTTATGTTGCCCTTAGGTTTGGTTTGGGTTGATTTCCAAAACTTTCACTGGAAAGCTTCAAAAAGCCTCTTGGATTTCCACTTTCCCCCCCACCCCCCTTTTTTTTTTTTTGACAATCCTCACTTAAAAACAGGTTATTTTGTCTCTGGAGAAAGAAATGTTCAATGTAGACCCACTTCATTTTAAATGGAAACTAAATGGAGAGAAAATCCCTAATACTGCTTGCAGACATTTCCATCTAGGTCAAGTACAACAAATCTGCATTTTTGAGCAGTGGAGCCAGCTCTCTTTCCCTGTTGAAAATGGCAGGTCTTGTGGCACCCTGAATTATAACAACACATACAGAAAACAGGAGTGCAGTTGGAAAGCCTTTGGGCTGAGAAGCCACATGCTTCCCTTTTGTTATGTGATCTTGATGAATTTATTTCTGTAGCTTTTATTCATGTTTCAGGGTGTTTAATCCTTTAAACTTGTTAGTATTTTCCCTTTTTTATTGTTCTCTGCTGCCTTTTGCTGTTTTATTTTATTCTTTTGTTCCCCAGCGTACCTGAAGGTAATGCAGTCCAGGGCTTATTACCCTCAGTGTCTTTGATCTGGCAGTGGATATCAACAAAGAAGTTATTTGTTCTCAACACATTAAACCCTTCTGTGCAGCTTTTTACAAATTCTGTTATGCAACTTTGATAGGGCCTGGAATGAGTTGTCAGGTACCGAAAGGCAGGGGAGCACAAAGACCTCTCCAAAAGCCAAGCTATGAATGGTGTCATCTTGCTGTTTCACTTTCAAAGGTGGCTCATAGGGGTTTGTTGAATAGGAGTCGTTTGACAGCAGACATCTGAATTTGTATCACAGTCTCTAAGACACCTTTATAAGAACTTTGAATATCTTAGTTGAGTCCTGAGGATCAAAGCTTCCTATGTAATAAACCTATCATGGGTTACTCAGGGAGATTTTCAGCATTGGTAACAATGGCAGCTGATTTGCCTCACATAAAAAGCTACCAATAGAATGTAAGGGTTATGATCAATACTTTAACTAGCAAGATAAAAATCTATCTGAAACTCAGGAATTATATTATGGTCTCATAATTTACTTTATAAACCATCTCCTATAATTTGAAGACACACATGCATTGTGTTGCTTGAAATACATTAAATTTTGATTTTTCAAATCAGAATACTAGAATAGTAAGTAGAATTGGCAGCATAAATGAATATAATGAATAAAACACAAAAAGCTCTTGGCTGGATTTTGTATGTAGCTTTAGAAACAGAGAAACACACATTGTTTTACAGTGAACTACATCAAATATATTTGTTATGGGTTTGAAATACTCCAAATTATTTGTTATGGATGAGAGAGGATGCTCTACATTTATGATATATGAGACCACATTGTCATCAATTGTCATGCTTTGTTTATAGGACTGAATAATTTGTAATCATCAGATTACTACGTTTAGTCTGCACTCTGTTTTTTTCAGAGTGCGTATTAGATCAGATCCTTGTATCTTTTATTTATTTGTTTGTTTATGAAGGGAATGATGATGCTCATTCTCCTGAGAATTAACTATTTGGTGAAGGGTTTGGAGTTTCAGGTCCTGGTTCTTCTTGGAGAGGAGGGAAAAGCAAAACTACACTTGGGCCCTGATTTTTATTTGTGTTTTTTATATATATATTTATATATCTATATATAAAAAAATAACATATGTATATATTTATATTGCCACGTAAGGACATCAGGCAATAAGACCAGAGAAGAATGAAGATGCAAAAGGCTACATATATTCTACAGGCTTCCTTCAGCTTTCTGGCTCCCCTTCCCCAGCCATACTTCCAGTAGCATTTCCTGAATGTTTTATGTGGAGATACCACTCCAAGTCCCTTGTAGCCCAGTTATATATTAGGGCAGGTAGAAGATGGGGAAGCTACACCAAAACATGGATTGTCCTGCACCATTTGCAGAAACAGGTATTTTGTGAGGAACATAATAAAATATTCTTGGCAAAAGCCTGTCTTTTTCATGATTCTTTTCCTGCTGGAGAAATACAACTATGAAACAAGATACTCTAACAAGGGTTCCAGGCAAAGACTTTTAACTGTTTCTGTGCAGGGGAAGGCACAGACCTGGCAGTCAAGAACTGTCTGGTCACTGTTGCCTCTGCCTTAGGGGGCTACTGGGAAAATCCTCACCAAAGAGCAGCTCCCGCCCAATATAAATTTTATATACATTTATACTAGAAACACAATGGGATTTTAAATACCTGCAGTTTGGAAAACAGTCAACAGTTATGGGCTGAGTACCTGTATCGCTTTATCCATGGGGACATGTCCATATAGACACAGCAGCCCATCTGCACAGACCACCCCCGCGGGTCTCGGGCTCTGTAGGGTGAGTTACCCCTCACTCACTGCCCCAGCTGCCTTGTTGACAGCACCTATATATAAATTCAAGATACAACGGGATTGCTCATGCCTAGAAAATAATTGCAAAATCAAACCACTGCCTCTGAAAAGGTGTGATATTGGTTCATTTGCTACCCAGAATAACTGTACCTCTAAGCTAAAGAAGAAAACGCCAGCAAAAATGAGATAGAAGCCAAGCTTACATTTCCATTCTTATCTCTCTGTACCAATACTCTCTCAGAGGTCCCTGCTTGCATAGCAGGTGCTGAATCGCTACAGTTTACTGTCTAGCATATTAAAATAAACTAGCACTGATTTTGGCAATTTGCATAAACAGTTGATGCATCTCTATAGCAGAGACAGAAGCTCTTCATCTGTGCCCACCTGTGCATCAGACCTCTCAGCCCGTACAAGGACTAACCACAGCAGAGGCTGCCGTGTGAACCTACACAAAGCCAACCATTGTGTCTCATTAGGGTTCAGAGCTCCATCAAAGCTACCAACACAAAAGATGCGACTTTTGAAAGTGGCTTATCCTGCTATTTGATCAGATGGAAAAGATTAAATCACAGAATCACAGCCAGCCCTCTGATCATTGTGGTCCTCCTCTGGATTTACTCCAACAGGTCCATGTCCTCCCTGTGCTGAGGACCCCAGAGCTGGATGCAGCACTGCAGGTGGGGTCTCAGCAGAGCGGGTCTCAGCAGAGCAGAGCAGAGGGGCAGAATCCCCTCCCTTGCCCTGCTGGCCACGCTGCTTTGGATGCAGCCCAGGACATAACTGGTTTCTGGGCTGCAAGCTCACATTGCTGGGTCATGTTGAACTTCTCGCCAACCAACACCCCCAACTCCTTCTCCTCAAGGCTGCTCTCAATCCATTCATCCCTCTACCTGTAGTTGTGCTTGAAATTGCCCTGATCCAAGATTGCACAGACCCACCTCTCAAGTCTGTCAAGGCCCTTTTGGATGGCACCCCTTCCCTCCAGCACACTGCTGCCAGCACACAGCTTGGTGCTGTCAACAAACTTGCTGAGGGTACACTCAATCCCACTGTCCATGTCACCAACAAAAATGTTAAACAGATGTCTTGACTGAAATAGTCTGCAAAAATCTGCATTTTGCATGCATGCACATTACCATGAAGGCTTGTATAGCACTTCACAATCTAGATACGTACTAGTGTATGTAACTTTAAATACAAGTATATGGCTACAGTTCTATATGGACAACACTATATTTTTAGGAAGCATAACAAAAAGTACATTGTTCAGTATAAAGGGTTGGAAGCATTTTAGGTAGGCAGAATGCAACTCCCCCTGAAAATTACAGTACCAAGTGAAACAAAAGAAGTACTAACAAACTCTAACACACACACACACACACACACTCTCTCACTCTTGAAAATCTACAATGGGTTTTCTGAAAACAAACACAAGGCCTGTCCACAAGATCCCAGCTTTTCAGAATCAAGCCTGCAGACATCAAGCTTTCTCAGGCCCAGTCCTTCACAAGATGGGAGTCAGGGCACAGTGCACACTGGAGCAGAATTCCCAGGGCTTTCACTAACAGCAGCTGGGTCCACCCAAAGGGAGGAGGTTTGCAAGAACTCCGTAGGAGCTCTCCAAACAGCAGTCTGCCACTGATGCCCAGAAATACCACTACCACATTTGGGGAGGAAAAGTAGCCAGATGTTTCTGTTTGCTCACCCATTACCTGCACACAGTCCTGTAACGCCTGCACATGGTGTTACAAAATGTTCCCATAATTTATTTGCCCACAAAATATGAAACAGCTAAAATCCATGGAATATATCGGTGGCTGATGAGAAATTTCTTCAGAAATAAAAATGATAGCTAAATTTGGGATCTCATGTTCCAGATGATTAGCACCACCTCAAAAATCAATATGAAACGCTGTAGAATTAGATCTAAGAAAATACTTTCTCTTGCACACTGACACCTGCTTTAGTGTCGGCTGGACTTCTTGAAAGGCACAGAGGATGGCTTTGGAAACGGGAAGGAAAACAAGATCAAACATTCCCATGTCCCATCATAATGACCAAACAAATCTGTATGTCATCTTGTTTTACATGCCCTCACAAATAGTTAGCTGAGTAACAAGTTCACTCCCCCAGCAAGGCAAATGAAATCTTTGACTTGTTTCACTCTTAAGGTCAGATATCACTGTTGCTGAGCAGATCTGCTAAAGGAAGAGTGGAAGAGGAAATGTAGGTAAAAGGATGGTTTGCGCTTACTAGGGATCAAAAAACTAATATTTGATACAAAAGCAGTGCATCTTCTGAGATAAACCATAAAAATACAACTATTATAATAGTGTATAATTTACCAAAATATTTTGACATTTTTCCAGAGATAGTCTGTTTTCTGGTATTTGCATACCTTTGACTCTAGAATATAGGCACGTATAAGCACAGAAGAAGACAAGACAGCAAGTAACTACTGATTAAGGAGTGGATGGGCTTAAAGTTTGAAACATTAGCATTCCTTTTCACCCTCATCCTTCCAGAGGAGGAAGGAGAAGACATGAAATAGAGTGTTCTCAACTCAAAGATATTCCTAATTTATGGCATTAATGCCATTAATTTCTTCTCTTTGCTCTTTTGACTCACTGCCATATCCTGGTAAGCCCAAGTCAGCCATGCTCAACTCACATTTGCTTTGCTGAGGTGGTAAAGGTTACACAACTCAAATTTTTTTTCCATTTCTAAGAGAAATGAATCCAAACTCAGCTAATTTGTATACAGTGCCAGGCAATATAAACATGGCTGGTTAGAATCATTTATATAGTATAAGCCTTTGTACTCCATACTTCATGGAAGTTAATAAGTAGGTGTCAAACTCTGAATTAAAATTCCCAGAAGAGGACACAGCACAAAGGACAATAAAAATGATTTTTAAATAATCATAGGGATAAATAGCATCCACTTCTGACAAATGTAAGTGCTGGCATAAAATGTTATTAGGCTACAGAGATTTTCTTTTGTTCAGGAAGTATGTTTTATTCTCCAGCAGTGTCATTCATCATCCTAATGAGCCCTCAAAATGTAAATTAAATAGCAAAGACTGATTCATTCAAAAACATCTTTGTGCTGTGTGTTAAACCTTTTTTCTACTTTTATCCTTATATATTGGTCCATTCTTTCATTGCAAAATAACCCCTCAGCCCTTGTATGCTTTAATGACCAAGTTCAAGCAAAGCATATTTTCAGTAAACACTGTTTATTCATTGCTGCTTTTGGTACAGTAATTAAAATAAAACAAAACAAAACAAAAGAAAACAAAAACACAGCACCTCATTTAAAAACGGTGTGCTCCTTAAATTATATTTGATCCAGAAAATCTTAGAAACCTGTGCATGCATGTGGTTTTTGTTTTATTCAGCATCACTTAGTACAGGGAAACCCTCAACGGAAAAGGATTAGTAGAAATTTCAAGCAGCTCTAATTTACTGAACTGAATACATTAACAACTAAGCAAACACCATATTTTTGCTAATGGCAGGGGAAAAAAAAAGAATCCAGGGTCATCAGCTAAATTAGTTCAGATTTCTTGTTATCTGTTGATAAGGACATTACACATTCTTACCAGGAATGCAGAAAAGAGGTTTCATACTTGACCTGAATTTATGCATGAGCACACACACAACAACAAGAGCAACAAGGAACAGGGCTTCTCTGGAGCCCATCCAAACAAAAATGTAGCAGGAACTGAAAAAACCACAGCAAAAGCATGTCTAGTTTTGGTATGATTAGTCTTCAGTTATCTTGTTCTCTGCCTCTTCCCTTCTCTTTCTCTTCCTCTAATGCTTCTGAAAATCATCTTCAGCTTAATTTGGGTGTACATATGTTTCTGTGTGTACAAAATGAAGATGAAAATATTAATAGAGAGAGCAGAGTTTGCCTGATGACAAGAACACTGTTATATGTGACTGCATAAACTGCATATGTAAGATTTAAAAGCCACAATCTTCAGAATAAATTACATAAAATCTCAGCATTCAGTGACATTATGCTTTTATGAGGTTGAAATGTTGGAGCGAGACACCAGGGGTTACAGTGAAACCATCCAGCTGTGAAAGAGGTAAGTACCTGTATGGTGTCTTGCTGCCAGGGATCCAAAAAAATGGCCCTAGACCAATACTCCTTTTATTGCAAACCCAAAGAGAGATGAGTGATGCATTGGTGTAATTGAGTTAAGAGAGCTTAGAGACGGGATTAAGTGTTACAACTTTTAGCTAGAATATCTTTGATGACAGGTGACCTTTTGAAGGGTTTCTTCTAAAAAAGTTAAAATGGTGATTTATGAAAGTTCAGTGAAGACTCCATACTGCAACTGTTAAAGAGACCATACACATAATTAGGTTAAACTCCACTAAGCAGAAAGAAGAATAAAAAAAGATCAGTATTATGGTATGAAATATTATCACTTAAGAAAATTAAGCATCATGAACCCTAGCTGAGAGAGCTTAATAAACCATCTATCATTTATCTTTGAGTGCTGATTCAGAAATCAGACTGGCATTCACAACTGCAGTGATTGATTAAAATAAATGCATACAGTATAGTAATTTATAAATGAAGACAGTAATTTACAAATTAAGTAAAGACTTTATGCCTGCAGAATAAGCTGCTGAAGCTGAAAATATATTTGAAGATACTTCAAACATACTCAACATGTTGCAAAGAGTCGCATGATGCAGCAGCTATCTGAGTTTATACTTCGCTCAACTAATCTTCAAACTCAAGAGTAGCTACTAGATGAAAAGCCTGCCTTTCACATCCTTGTGCACATATGATACACCTAGGTACAATACCTGTATTTTTCCTAACTACCCTTTTCATGGACACTGATGTATTTAAGTACCTCTTATTACCTAACTTTTTTACTCTACAGTCAAAACATAGATCCTTGGATCCTATATACTGCATCAAATTAAGAGTCTTTCCAGCCAGCTGCCCAAAACTGAAGCACAAAGCTGCAGAGACTCCAGAAAAATCTTCCTGTTAGACTTTACTACACCCGAGAAGCCAGAAAAGAGAAAATAAAAAATGAAAACTCTTTACTCTGACTCTCTATCAGCCAGAAAACAGTGTGCTTCATTATGGTATTATAAGAATACTGTGGATTCACTATTTTAAAGCTCATCCATAATATCACAATTTTAATGGCATACTTAGAAAAGAATAGGATGTAATAGCTTTTTTGTTTGTTTTCCTTTTCTTTTCCTTTTTTTTTTTTTTTTAACCCAGTGTTGATTTGATTTTTAAAATCTAATAGAAATAGCAACAAAGGAAAAGTTAATCGAACTGATCTGCCCTTGAGTCTTGCTCTCAAAGATCCTGGCTTTCTTCAGTATCGCTGAAGCCTCAATGCTTCCTGCAGCAGATGGAGAGGCTATGTGAAGGTTAGCCATCGGTGCTGCACACAGCTTACAACCTCTGCTCCTCCTTGGCACCTGCAGCCATTTAAAACACACCCTGAAATAAGTGTTGTCATTTGGGGCCCAGGTATGGTCCTGAAAAAGAGCGGACTGTTATGCAGGATTCATCTTGTTGTCAATGATTACAACGCTGACAACAATGATGGAAGTGAAATAGATCAAAACATGAAGAAAGTAGCAGAATTAAGCTTATCTGTGGAAAATGCTCCCATCTTCCCTGAGCTCATGCGTCCTGTTCCTTGGCTGGTTTAATTTGCTGCTGCTTGTTACATGGGAGCTGTTTGTAAGTCTGACTCTGGCAGCATTAGCTATGGCTCCTCCATTTCACTCTAGGGTTTTCTAGACTGTACAGACTCCAAAAATGACTATTACAGAGGGAATTGGCCATAAAAGAGAAGGAATGAGAAGAAAAAAAATCCTTTATATAGTGTGTTTAGCAGCTTTTGCTGTCCTGGAAGTCACAAACCTCCTCCGAATATCCTTATAGAGCACAAAGGAGTTAGAAACAAAACCCATCAAGAATGGGTAAAATGTGAATGCTGAAGAAGAAATAGATTTGGAGACTGCTGAAGGATGCAAATGAACACTGAATATGTCAGAAAAATCCTTTTTTCCTTACTGCAGTTGGCATCGTACTCTCCTTACTTTTCCATCCTATACATGCATGCTTTGAAACGAGCGCTCACAGAATTAAAAACACAGATTCTGCTTCAAGTAACATGCATGTAGTTAATTCAGTGATAAATTACACCAGATAAAATATTCCTTGAAATAATTTTAATATGCTTTCTGTCTATACATGCCATTTTCACTGTATCTACACTTTATGGAAGATTTTCTGTATGTCGAGTAATTGTATGAATGCGTATGTGCACAGTAATGCTTGTAAGATACTGCAAATATGTGTCTAATGATTCTTAGTTCAGCCAAAAAAAATATGCTGTATTATTTGAGAAATAGTTCATGACCATATAATGAAACATCACATCACAGTGCATGGGAAGAAAATTGTCATTAAGATTGCCATTGCCAAAACTGAGCTGCTCCTTTAGTTCTGAGGACTTAATTTTCAAGTAATTTTGTTCAAAACAGAAAAGTAAGCAGAAGGGAAGAGTTCTGTCCCCAAAATATTTTGCCATTGAAATGGACTCAAGGAACACCATGCACGGAGAGGAACAAAACATACCAGAGGACTGAGTGGGCTGGGGACTGGCTTGGATTTGTCAGCCTTTCTACAGTTTACTTTTAATAAATAAACACCTTCAGCGGATGCTTCAGGCTAGATGAATTCCCTGGAGATCCTGAATAAGGAAAGAGGTGTGACCTTGAGGGCCGTTTCATCAGAGTTCTATTGTCCATGGTGACAGGTAGAAGGTCAGGAGACAGTGTCCCCACTGGAGCAGGGAATTCAGCTCACTGGGGACAAGTGAAGAAGAGGACAGGAACAAGCTTCTCAGTGGTTTTGAGGGGGAAAAGAAGAAATGTAACTTTGATCTGATAGATAAGAAATGGGCTGAGGTTTCTGGTGGTCTTTGTGACGGGGCGTTTCCAAGAGCAGAATGAAAATACCTTGCCATAAGCCAGGAGATGAGACACACCAAGCCAAGAAACTGGCAGGGCTAGATGTGCTCTGTGAAGGCAGGACCCTCATAAAGCATGAATCAAAGAGAAGCAGTACCTGGGCTTGCTCTCAGGTGCACAGGTTGAGAGGAAAGGAAGAGTCAGATTGGTGCTGCAATACCTCCAGCTCAAGTACGTCAGAAATCTCATTTTTTTCCTGGCTGATTTCCACTTACTGCTTGACTGCCCAGGTTTTTGCAAAGTAGTTACATGACTTAATAAAAAGCAGTTTTGCCACAGAGCCATTAGCAAACTGAGTGTCTAATATCTCCACCCCTGTTGAGTGACTGGTCATTCATTGGGAAAATCCATTTTCTCCTAGACATGGCAGTACACATGACAGAATCTGGCCCTTTTTAACATAACACTGATAAAAGCAGAGGCATTTCTAACTTTGGCTGCAACCCAGTCCTACAGTCATGCTCACAGGTTCGTGCATTTCATTAAAGGTGATGCATGAAATCACTTAGTGTACTTGACTCCTTTAAATACCTTGGCAGAGAGTTAAGTGAATTATGAGTTGTTTTTCTGTATAAGCAAGAGCCATAGCTGAATATACACACTCATGTGGTATTAAATTCATATGTATGCAATTAAGTGTAATTGTTTTTACAAATTTAATTATGTGACTCTTGTACTAAATATTTCACATGAAAAACAGGCAAGAGAATAAACAAAATGGTATCAAATAGCCCACTGCCTGAAGGCTGTAAAAAACAATCTATACAGCGACTTTTAAAAATACAGGCAGTATTTTTGATAAAATTATGTGCCAGTTCAAGGGCCACTTTTCTTCTTCAGCGCACACAGTCAAGTCTTCTGGAATTCATAACCACTCAAAGCCTTTAATGAAACCTGAGCACATTAGTCAGAATAACCTGATCGCTCTGTCTTTGAAGATAAACTCCGCTTTTCTCGCTCATTCCCACATACACAGAAATGCAGAGACACCAGAAGTGTCATCATCATGTAAGACACTTGCTATTAAATCTATTCTCAATACAAGGCTGACCTGAGGTATGTTTCAGAAATCTTTCTCTTTCTCTGCTCTAATCCATCAGAATCCTTTCAGGTAAAACTACCACATTTATACATCAAAACTGTATTTTTTAAGTAAGGCTGTCACTTTTAAGGCATGTATCTTCTCAGGAAAATGTCAGAGATGTTATACTTGGGTGTCCTTCTGCCCAAGAGGCCAACGGAGCCTGAACAATGAAGCAAACAAGACAGCTAATCAATAGCAGTCACAGCACTATTTTTTATCCTCCAACATCTTCATTTTCGACTTGGTACACATCATTACAATAGGAAAACAGGACAGTCAATCTCCATTAAGTTCAAGCACTGCATGAAAGAATTAATTTGGCTGCCTTAAAAATGATGATGCAACTGCATGCCCTTAAACCTTTTAAATTTATACTAAATTTACAGAAAATACTCGGATAGGCAGATTGTCTAGATATGAAGGCAGGGGCATATTGACTTGTTTTTTTTTCCCAATTCCCACCATGTATTTCTTACAGTGATGATTTCTCTGAGCATTGGAATATAACCTGTAAATTTTTTTAAGGCTTTGGTATAAAGCAATTTCACAAGTACCTGTGTAACTAATCAGATTGAAGGTTCACTATGCCAATTTCTCAGAAGTATGTCAGTGGCACTGAGTCTTGTTGCTAGCTCTAAAAAATATCCTTTAGATTTGGGATTTTCAAGGAGCCCAGGGATTTAGTTGTCCATAAGCCATTCATATACGAGTGATGAGGTCCAAACTCCCTTTGGCTATTTTGACAAATCCATTTCAAGTAACTACTCATTTTCACATTTAATTTGAGTTCAAAGCAGTCATAGTTATGATTCTCCCCCTCCTCCACGCTGACTGCTTTCAGTATCTGGCACTGAACACTGACCTTATGTCATTTGCACCTGTATGCATATATGCATATGAATACACATGGAAATGCATACAGGCAAAACCTGAAATGGGCTGGCATATGGCAGGAACCCTTGCTGGTGCTCCTACACATATGCTGGCACTTGCCACAGAGGAAACGGGGTAGAAATGATAAGCATGCAGGGACTTCTAAGTCTCGCTCCCCATACATCTGTTAACATCCTTTTATTTCCTGCATTTAACGGAGAATTGCACACACAACAACTTGGTCTAGTACAACCTTTCAGCACCTGACACACTAAACTGCCAGGGGAACATTCTTCACACAGCCAGCATCAAAATCATTTTGTGTCCAGGGCTATTTCGAAGTAAAACCAAGTAGTCTTAAAGTTACTAATTATGATGTGGTTCTGCTTGGTCAGACATCCTGATTTTAACTGAAAGCAGAGAAATCCATTCATTTATAAATAGCACCATGTTCCAAAATTTCAGCCAATTTTGAATCCATTGGTAAATAGATTTTTCTTTTGTTTTGGGGAATTAAGCAATCAATACTCAGTCTATAAGCATGAATTTGTGAAACAGGACATAAGAAAAAATGTGAGAAATGTTCCTGTCAGAAAATCTACTCTAGATCTGCAATGCATGCAGTACTTTCTGGTGGTATTTTATTTAAAAATTCCAAATATACTTGATTCTCAGCAGATTTATAACTATGACATTAGAGATATAAGATAAGCAAATAAGACAGAACTTATCAGTTCTTTGGAGGAGTAGCACAGCAGGAAAGGCCTCTGGGAAAGAGTATTGCAACATTTGGAGAGTAAATCTCCATCATGTAACAGCCATTCTGAACATTTTTTCAGTCTACTTTCTCTCATTTGTCCTCTGGCAAGTTTTTTCTCAATATCAGATTCAGCATAAAAATATTTGTAGGCTGGCCTCACGTACTCTCTTGTTCATAGCTCCAGGACATTACAATCACTGTCCCAATGTTTTTGAAACTTCTGGAAAGTTATCTACTCCCAGATCTCTCTTCAGTAAGGCAGTTCTCTTCTAGCTTTACAGCCTGAAATAGCCTGGCGTTTTTGGTTTCAGTATTAGATATTCTGGACTACGCAAAGAAGTGAAGGTCATGGTTAACCTGTCGTCCACATGAAGTTTATGCAATGACTAGGTTTAAAACCACATAGGTATTTTAGTTTTCATCTGGATCAGAATTTTTACTTAAAATTTTTCTAGTTTTCATACAAATTCTGAAAATGTATTTTAATGACATTGTCTTCTGAAGGAAAGGGATTTTCTGGTTTACACAGATGGAATGCAGCTATGGAATTACCTTTCTGTAGAGAAAATTATCTTTTGGTAGGTCTTAAGGAGGAAGAAATGTTCAGTGAGATAGTTTTCTCTGGATGATTTAATGATTATCAAGGGATGTAGGTAGAAAGGAATGAAAAAAACCATAAAGAATGGGTTTTTTTTTTTTTGTTTTTTTTTTTTTTTTTTTTTTTTTTTTTTTTTTTTTTTTTTTTTTTTTTTTTAATATTAGATAGGCTTGTTGAACACTTCAGTACAGGAAACAGTGAAAAGCCCTTGGAGATAATTTTATTCACAGAAGACCTCTGCTTTACTGCAACTCACCACGGTACCTACCAACTGATGGCTGGAGCTTGTGCTGGGTTTCCACGCCTTTTGGTCTACATCCCAAATATGTACAGGACCACTGAGCCTTTCCATTTTTGCTCTTGATAGGAGTGTTGCAGAGAATTACATTTCCATCAAGGAATCATAAACAGATATCATTAGTTCTCACTGGTGGCAAACTGTGTTTCTGAGCGATGCCAATGGAAACCGGGACAGACTTGTTTGAGGTAAGGATTGAACAAAGTGACAGCTGAAAGAGTGACAACCAAGTTAAAGCACTCACTATCAGTTATTTGTTTGGTGATTTTTGGTGAAGAATGTTCAAGATTTAAATCTAGATGTGGCTGCAAGAACATCAAGGTAGTTCAGAAATGAGCACATTTATCCCAGCAAGAAAAGGAACTGGCAAGAAATAGTAACTTTTCAAACTCCAAACTGTGGCTTGTTTTTTGCCAGTTTCTACAATTTTTTTTCAGGTCTCAAATACTCTGCTACTGGAAAGGTCATTCTTCTTCCAAGATAACTTCCCTGAGGAGCTTCGCTCTTTCATATAAACATGCAGATGCAGGCACTCCCTCTATATTTATTTCAAATTTACATTCAATTTTTTCTGCCCAGGCGAGTAACATGGATGATATTCAGCATTTGGCCAGGACACAAAACAGTGGGAAAGCTGATTCATACCTTGATTTTTCCCACTTATCCCCTTCATTCCACTTATCCTCCTTATGCTCAGAAAGGACAGCAGAGTCACATGGAATCTTCCGAGCTATTTAGTGTCTGTTAGTCCATCTTTGATAAATCTTGGGGCAGCTATGCCGCAACTCAGAGCACATAAGCGTGGTATGGCAAGGCTGCTAAAGACTCCTGATGGCTTCCTCCTGTCCCCTAGTGTCCACCCAGGATGAATGTGCACTTCTTGGTGACTGCTAAATTTAGGCTTTCCCAACCATGTCTGCCCCAAACATTAGATTGGTTTAGTTAAACCTGTCCTCCAAATTCTGATACAGGGGGTTGCTCTCAGTTTAGCACAACTGCGAAAATCAGTTGTTTTCCGCTCTGCTGTCCAAACACTGTTTCAGTGAGATTCCCCAAACTGGAAACTTCACATTGCCCCCAGGAATTCCCTCAAATCTTACCTTTTTCATCCAGTTTTTTTATATTAAAAGCTTCCAGGGTAAGAGAGAGATTTTTTTTTTCGTATGTGTGCATAATTCCTGTTAATGCTTACAGGAATTAGATCTGTTTATTGGATGATATGTGTAACCTGTTGTGTACTATTTTATTTTCTTTCAGGTCACTCATCTCTTTCACCCTTGTATCAAAATAATTGGTAGCAATGCATGCCTCAGAAACATCTTTGCTGTCACAGAAAGTGGATGTCAACAGTATCAATGTAAAAAAAATTACATGCTATGCTCTTTCAAATGCAGAGATGGCATGAAAAAGAACACAGTGATGCGCTCTGCATCATTTAAAACCGGATACACTCTTCTACCAAGATTGTTGTCACCTGACAGTGTTAGATGTGTGATTTTTTCCCCTTTTACTTTTTACAGGGTTTAAACTTAAGGCTTTTTGGTTTCGCTTTGTGGGGGTTTTTTGTGAAACAAAGGTCACTTACTTAGCAACAGATAAATAAAAATTCAAGCATCCCCAGAAAAATCAATAAAGGTACTAAAAATCTAAGTTAATAATAAATTTCTGTTCCCCCTTCACACAGCTCAGGAATGTCAGTATTTACTGGAACCACTGTAATATCAGATATTTCAGAAGAGTATTGATTTTGCCACTGAAGTGTGACTAAAGGGATAAATAAACTGCTCTTGAGGTCAATCGATTCATTTATCTTTGCTGTTATTTTATAAGAAGTCAAGGCAGCATAAACTTTGATATATAAATGTTATCATGAAGAAATACTATCCATATGAAGATTTGGAGAACAATGGGAACATATTTAGACTGCTGGCATTGAGCTGAAAAATCAGGATTATATTTACGCTGCTTTGAGTATTAACGAGGACAAAATATGACTTTCCACCATTGATGCACAATGCCTCATCTGCGATTCTGAATGTGGCTTAGGATGAGCGTTACCATATATAAAGTAGAATATGCCACAAGATAGGAAATACATGATAGGAAAAGAAAAGGGAGAAGAGCCTTTATTTATGTATTTGCAATGAATCTCAGTTGTACTGATGCATTCTGCTTTTTAAAAAAAAATGAGACATGGTAATAGCCGATGTATTCAAGTTGATAAGTACGGAGAATGCTCTGAAGTGACTTTATGCAGCTTTAATTGCAAGCACGATAATAGCTACTTCAAGAAGTCACAATGATATTATAAAAATTACAGTGCAAAAGTCATGCAGAGCCTGCTACATTGTGATGTGAATTTAAGGTGGTAAGAATATTACGACAAATATGAGGTCTGTGTAAGACATAAGGAACTGCTGTCTTTGAGAGAAACTATGAGTCCACTTTTGCAAAGCTATATATGCAAAGAAAAAGAAAAAAAAATGCAATGACATTGAGATAAAATGACAGACAAGGTCTGTAGCACTTTTTTATACGATCATAGGTGGATGTTATCCATCTAAATTAAAGTTTTTAGTAACTAGACACCTCTGCTCATGGCTAGTCACTCTGCTCTGCTCACAGTCCATGGAAAGAGTCGGATACTTTCTGCAAGCGGTTCCTCTTCCAAGGTCTCTGCCTAAGAGGGACCAAATGAATCACCCTTTGCAGGCACCTGTTTTGGTCTTTTGACTACAAAAAGAGTCGTAACTAGTCTTGGACATGCAAATTTTAAACATTGCAAGTGAAGGGAAAAAAAGAAACAAATAAACAAAAAAACCAATCCACCAAAAAAACTACCAAAAGTCCCCCAAAAAAACTAAACCAAAAAAACAGGGACATGCTAATGGTTTTAAACGGTTAATAGTTTTAAATGGTTGCATAAAGTTGAATGAAGATGCCATTGATGACACTGGAACAAATGTCTCTGTGTGGTTTTTTTCTTAAAATCCAGGTTGATGACTTCTCAGTGGGCTTGTAAGAAACCCAGGGAAGAGCAGATGAAGAGACCACCTTTCTGGCATTCAGAAAGCACAGGGTTGCTCAGAAAACTCAAGGTCTTGATTTCACCTCAGGAAGCATATTAACTCTCTAAAACTCGCAAGGCAGTGCCCCGCTCTCCCTTGAAGAGCAAGAATTCTGAGAAGGACTCAATATCTAAGGTACTGCAGCTACAGGGGAGATGCTGGGAGACAGGGAGATGGAGAAACAAGGAAAGGGAACTATCAAAACTTCACTATGAATGGCCATAGAAGTCTGTAAGCGGCAAAGGTACTTTCTTATGAAAGAAAGAGGTTAGACACAGAAGCTTTTCAAAGTCTGAAGGACTACAAAAGCACAGCGAGCTAAATAAAAGAAAAATGCATTGCGTTAGGTGGCTAATGGAAGGAAACTGAAGGGCATGAAGAAAAGAGAGCTAACAAAAGCTGACAGAACTTAATAAACAAGCAGGTTTCCTTTTGGTTTAGCATGTAAACTTCTATTGAAAGAAATACACTGACACAGTCATGGGCCATGTTTTTTAATCTGTATGAAAAAAAAAATTGATTTGACATCTCAGTTGGTATCTGTGAAGTACCACCGTACCTCAGTCTTGCAAGATCGCCCCTATGACCTTCCTGAGTCCTTCCAGCCCTGCTGCCTACGGCCAAAGTAAGGCAGCCCTTACATATCCTACAGTCTTACGCAGGTATGCCATGGGCAGGCCAGGGCAATGAGAGATGACATCCAAGTTCCTTCTGATGACATCAGGGCTACACACCTCCACACAGCTCCTTAGATGACCACTTAGAGCCATGGGACACATACCATTCATCTCAGAGACATAAGAGAAAATCCTGGGAGTTGTTCACCAGATAACTCTATGTTTTATTTCTGTCTTTGGTAAGTGAGACTGCAAATCCTAACTTACTGTGTAGGCTTTAACACTGACAGAGCCTTAATGAAAGCCAATGAAAGCAGATACTGCTTTTGGCTACCAAGTGGCAAACTGCACTGGTGTACAAGTGACCCCCCCCCCCCAACAGCAACAATTGAATTCGGGCTGAGAATTGAGGAGGGGAAGATGATGCTTTACTTTTCAATAATGGTGATCTGCCAGCTTTAGGGTCCATCCCAGGCACTCATCAAGACCCTTCTTGGTGAAACATGCTTCAAGAAAACTGTTCACGTGTCTGAATCTGGCCAGGTGCACATGACTTCAGCTTGTTGAATGAACCAGAGCTGGGCACTAAAGAAAACCAACTACAGCCAATCTTTATGTATTCATTTTGTTTGGAGACTAACAAAGAGCAGCTTAATGCTGGTTGGGAACACCTACCAGTACTTTATTTCATTCACACTCATAAGAAAGGAGACAAATATTGTGCACAGCATATGTCCTGCCAGTAACAGCTGCCAAGTGGTGATTTATTTGCTCCAGAAAACCATTAATTTTCCAGCAGTAACCAGAAACAAACAGTAGATCTATAACATGTCCCATGTTCCAGCAACAATATTCACGTATGATAGACATATATTTTTCAGATATCAGAGTATATATTCAGTATAAATATATTTTAGTATAAATTTCTTTCTTTCCCCATTTTTTTTACTTCCCACTGGTTTGTATATGACATAGGGCATGCTTCCTCTGGCCTGGTATGCTGTTTTGGCTCATGAACTGGACAGCAATAAAATTCTTCCCCTTCTGTAATGCTGTTCTGTGAAGATCTTACATATGTTTGGGGAAGACGGCAAATCAACCACACCTCTGAAAGGAAAAATCAGTCCCACGGCTGCTATATGCAATATGACTTCACTGCTGTGCTTTGATATAAACCTGGCTTAACACCAACAGATTGTCAAATCCTTGTTGTTGCAAAGCTTTGAAGAAGCAGAATGTTTCTGAGCCAAAACATATAGGACAGGGAAGGCAACTGACTCAAAAGAGAACAGAAATTCTGCTAGCAGGGGGATAAAAGGGCCACTGCTGGGCAGAGCTCTGTAGATGTGCCCTGGTACAGTGGCTGAGGGATGGTGGGGTGAGGTAAAGGTGCAGCCAGGCTCCAGGGAGATTGCCCTCTCCCAGTGATGGGAGGTAAACCTCCCTCCTCAGCAAGGCTGATAGCAAGTCTCTGCTGACTCCCACAAAAGAAGGAGCACGGGCAGTGAAGCTGCCTTTCCTGGCTTGTTTTGACATATGCTATACCCCATCAGTTATTTTTAAATCATGTTGTTTGACAATCTGCTGAATTCATTCACAATTTCTGATTTGCGAGCTGAGTTTCTCTGTTACTTCTGGGAATGTATGCAAATGGCAACATAATGCTTTCTGTTTTGCTCTGTATTTAAAAATCTCTACAGGTTGTGACTCTTCTTACCTATATGTTCTACTTGCTGGCAACTGTTTTTGACAGCAAAAAACAAGCTAAATAATTAACTCATCCACTTTCTTACACTTTAAGTGATGTATTATTTAAGAGTCCAGGCATTAAATTCTCAATCCTGGAAACATGCCCTTGGGACCAGTTGCTTTGAAGTCATCTGCAAAGTTGGGCAGGTATACAAATGCTTGAAGGATCAGATCCTAAAAAAGGTTACCTTTATTGTAATGGTGAGCAATAATCGTAATGAATCTGTTTGGTATTCTATCATACATTACAATATAGCACCTGTTCAACTGCCATCAGAAAAGTAATTGTATTTCGGTGTTTGTATTCTTTTCATTTGATAAATGAGTTTGTTTTATACATTTGCTTTATGCAGTGAAAGAATATTAAAGCAGACCTGTTTAACATCATGTTTGGAAGTGTCAGGAAATTGTTCTTTGGGAGGCTTCACTCCTGCTGGTATTAAAGTATTATGAAGAGCTAAATGAACATATGGTTAAGCCAATTTAAATGCACTTCTAATGAACAAATGAACACACTTCGCTGCATCAGTTAAAAACAAAAATCCCTGAATCTTCCCTTCTAGCATTATCTGCCTGTGTTACCATCAACACCATCTATGTTATCGGCTTGAATTCTTATATTCCAAATAGCAGAAAATCAATTAATTGGGAAGCCTGCTGAATAACAGATATTGTTTTACCACATAATAAAAAGTAGGTCATTAAGGATCTGGCCATGCTTACCAGCAGGACACCAAAAGGCAGAATTTTGCTCTTGTGTACACAGACTGCAAAACCCATGGCAAGTGTCTGAGCTATTCAGCAAGGATGAAATCTGATCTTGGATCCACTCAACTGGCCACCCAAAGGTAGGGCTTGCTTTGACTCTTTCTTTCTTTGATGTGGTTGGTGCTGGTTTTCTTTTAGTTAGCAGCAATGTAAAGGCTCCTTAACTTTTTCATAATACCTCCAGAAACTGAAGAGCTCTTCACTGCTCCTGGCTATTCAGATAAATTCTCCCCTTCTCATCCAAAGAATCACACTATCAGCACAAATTCGAGATAAAACTTAACTGTTACTGATTTGGTTTCCTGGAAAAAACAGCACATTAAGGAAGCAGCAGATGTTACTCCACTGAATGACATCTTGTGTTAAAATGTGAATATTCACAGCACTATTTCTTCCTGGTCCCAGGCTGATTCTAGGCATCTCCTAAAGGGTCTTTTAAAATAAGTTCAGTGCCATGGCTTCCAGGATTACTGTGTTTTTGCCCATGAATATTTGTGCAACAGACCCACAAGAAACTCTGGCTGAAAAAACCACAGTTAAGCATTTCAAGGGAAGAACAAGAAGAAAAGCAAAACACCTCCCTCCTCAAAATCCAAACCAGTCCAAAAGAAGCCCATCATGTAAGAATCATTCTGAAATGCATGCTTCTTCTGGAGACAAAGCGTTTATAAGAAATATAGCAGGCAATTAATAATCAAAAGCCTGTGTTGTTCAGTAAAGTCCCTTATACCTGCAATCCTTGCTAAAGGGGGATCATCCTCCCCTTGCAGAATGTCACTCGCAGGTGGGAAAGACACTTACACCAAAACATCCACACTCACATCACCTTGATTCACATGAATCACCAGAGAGAAACGTGCACTGAGAACATGTCACTCATCTAGTCTGTTTTAAATGTCTGCCGTAAGTGAACTGAGAATGATGAGACCCCTTTTTCTCCAGTGACAGCAAGGACAGTCTAGACAATTAGCTCAGATGTCGGCAGTGAAATCTGATCAGTTGAATCCCATCTTTACAAACCACGGTGGAAAAGGGGGAATGAGCTGGTTCTTTGTGTGGAAAGATTTGGGCAATAACTTCAAAAAGTTAGGAAAATCAATCCCCAGCACCACGTAGGACAAACTGGCTTACCAACTTACTGGTCACTGTCAATCCAAACCCCAGGAAATCCATATGATGTTGCAAGGTACTCACATATTAAAAAAATACTGTGAATAACTGTAGTTAAAAAAAATTGGCTGCAAATACAAAAAATAGTATTAAAATACCAGTTTTAAGTGTATTTCTTAAGAATTTGCTGGAAAAGGAAGTTTACTGGTATCCTTAGTGATTTAGCTTTTCACACAGGGGGAAGAGGCTATAAGCCAAAGTTTGCTTTGGCCAACAAATGCAAAGCATCTCCATGTAAAACAAGGCTCAAAAGATTACCTGAATATCACAATCTGTATCAGTCTTTTCTGGAGCATGTGTGCCCAAACTCTTTGAAAGCTGCAAGCTGTCCCCCTCACCAGTCATGCACGTTCCTGACCTGACACTGGGTCTTTATGATCCACTTGTAAATCTGCTGCCTTCCAGAGGCATTTGTCTGCAGGTGCCAACATTCAAATGAACACCCTGTATTGCTGTGGAGCTGAGGAATTCTGCCTCTCTTCTATATGTTCTGGTCTGTTTAGAAGATGGGCAGAGAAGACAGGAAATTAACTTTATTGATTAATCTAAGTAATCCAAATAATTTACACAAGTTGAGTAGATGCCACTGAAATTAATGCATTTTACTCAGGCATTTAAGCTGTACAAATCACACCCAGTTCTCCATGAGAAGGAAGACTGTCAGTTCATGAACTATTCATTAACCAGGTCAGCTGAACACCCTTTCCAAGTGTGTTCAAGTCAATTTGAGTTAACTGGATAATAACTATACTTTAACCATGTTTGCTGGCCTCAGATTTCATTCAGTCTGGTATTCATAGAATAACAGAATCATTAAGGCTGAAGAAGAGCCTTAAGATCATCAACTCAAACCATTAACCTGGCAGTGCCAAGTCTGTCACTAAACCATGTCCCCAGGCTCCACATCTATGTGTCTTTCCCTTCAGGAATGGTGACTCAGCCACTTTCCTGAGCAGTCTGTTCCAACATTTGACAACCCTTCTGGTGAAGAAGTTTTTCCTAATATCAAACCTAAACCTTCCCTGGTGCAATTTGAGGCCACTTCTTCTCATTCTGTCACTTGTTACCTCGGAGATGAGGCCAACCCCACCTAACATTTCAGGTGGTTGTAGAGAGTGATAAGGTCCATCCTGAGCCTCATTTTCTTCAGGCTGAACACCCCCAGCTCCTTCAGCTGCTCCTCGTAAAATTTGTGCTCCAGACTCTTCATGAGTTCTGTTGCCCTCCTCTGGACACGCTGCAGCACCTCAATGTCCTTCTTGCAGTGAGGGCCCAAAACCAAACACAGGACTTGAGGTTTGGCCTCACCAGTGTACAGGGGGACAATCCCGGCCCTGGTCCTGCTGGCCACACTATTGCTGATACAGGCCAGGGTGCCATTGGCCTTCTTGGCCACCTGGTCACACACAGGCTCATGTTCAGCTGCTGTTGACCAGCACCTCCAGGTCCTTTTCCACTGGAAGCTTCCCAGCGACTCTATCCCCTGCCTGTAGCACTGCCTGGGGTTGTTGTGACCCAAGTGCAGGATGTATCACTTTGCCTTGTTGAACCTCAGACTTCTGGCCTCAGCCCATCGATCCAGTCTATCCAGATCCCTCTGTAGAGCCTTCCTGCCCTCTAGCAAATCAACACTCTCGCTCAGCTTGGTGTCATCTGCAAACTGACTGAGAGTGCCCTCGATCCCCTTTTCCAGATCATGGATAAAGATATTAACAGCCTCAAAACTGAGCCATGGGGAATGCCACTAGTGACTGGCTGCCAACTGGATGAAGCATCCAGTAGGTGCTCCTTTACCTCTCTAAGGTCTCTGGTCTCTTTTCTTTGCCTTCTCCTCTTCTCTTTCACGCTCTCTTTTCACTTCTTTTTTTTTTTCATATTTCAAACAGGCTTTCAGGTAGGTATAACCTCTACTTATTGTAAAAATTGCTGAATCAGAAGTTGTCAGGAAATTTTGATTTAGCTTTTCCACATTCTATGGAACAAGCAGAACTATGTACTGACACCATAGCAGAGATGCCAAAAAGATGGTATTTATGCCTCTAGAAGCCATGATTCCATAATTCAGGTAATATTATACTGTGTTTTTATAATATAGTTTGTCTTCAGCAATGACAGTTATACAGTTTTGAATAATAATAGACATTTTTTAAAGACTATACTAATCTCTTATCTTCCCATTTGTTATTTCCTTGTCCTGCCTGTTACTGTAATATAATAGTCATGCATTACAGACATAAAAGACTCTATTCCATCATGAGATGTGCACTTCAGATACATTATCTGTGCAAACTTTTGCCAAACAAATTAAATAGCACAAATAAAGTCCAGGCCCATGAAACTCCTATGCCCCGCTTTCAAAAGTATGGCTTTCCTTCTGAACCGTGTGGGACCAGTGGTCCTGGGTGCTGTATTGCCCATTGGTGCATACCCCACCCAGACTAAGGAGGGCTGAGAGCCAGGAGGCAATGCCCTGGAGCTTCAGCATGGGTCATAATTGGCACAGATGCCGTGTGCCATCTTTTCTTCTTTTATCACCTGTGCTGGAGTAAATAGGGTCTGGCACCCTGAAGTTCATTATATTTCCCAGGGGCCTTGACATGGACACCTGTATGGGAGACACGCAGGCTCAGATGCTCAACAATTTACGAACTGGGTATCCTGGAGTCCATCATACAATGCACAATGAGACCCAGAAGTGAATCAGTACTGGTGAGATGGACAGCAAACCCTTTGCCAAGAGGAGTGGGTCCTTGCCTGCCAGCTGCACAACCCATCCTGCCATCATCTCCAGGCATGGCCACATCTGTGGTGCAAGCACCTTCTCCCCTGATTACCCTGCACTCTGTAACCTCTGCCCTGCCTACATTTCCCTGAATATTCACCCTCCTACCTGACTGAAATGCCTGAGTAATTACATCGTGGGCTACATGACATAATCCTAACTCTCTGCAGCTGTTTCCAGTCCTTCTTGTTTCTCCCCTGTATCACGGCTAATTAATTTTATATTACAAACCAGCCACTTCTGAAGGATCTGTGGAGGTTCAGATTAAATGCAAAATTTCAGTCTCCTTCATGTGCCCTTGATAATGATGGTTTTATAGCCCTTATATCAGATGTTTTGAGCACTAGCCATGCCTTTATTTTACTCAGGTAAATAAATTTGCAACAGCTTTAGGCTGGTTTTCTCCCTCCTTCTGTAAAGTAGCAAGTACCAAGTGCTTGGATTTTATTTTATTTCTTACCTTTATTTGACTATATTAGATACAAACAGACTCGCTACTGTGAAGTACACAAGCAAAAAAAAAATTAAGTTTAAATCCAATTATATGATGATTTTTTGAGCATACCATTAAGCCTACTAGCAGTAGGATGAAAAACCATAAAAATGCATAACTTAACAAAGTGTAATAGACCAAAACAAAGCACAATAACTGGACAAATTAGAATATACAAATTGAGCTGATACAACTAAATGATCCAAGAAGGTGCCCGTATTAAAAACAGAGAGAACCCAAAACATCAACAACCCACAAAGAGCAATTTGTCACTTAGATACAGTCCATTGTGCCACAGGCACCTCAGTCTCCCTACTACTTGGGAGCCTGGGATCTTTACAGGGAGCTTTTTGCACCTTGAAGTTCCTTGCCCTTGCACACACTGCAACCTTTTCACCACTGGATGTGCCAAGGTGATCAAAATTGGGCTGCCGTGCTCTCCTTTCCCCCTCACCACAGTCACAAGTATTTCCATGTTCCTCGCCTTGGGGAAAAGGGATGTTCCCCAGCTGGGAAAATGCTGACTTGGTCTGTAATGGGATTTAGTTATCACCCAGTGTAGGCACCAGGATTGCACTGTAATGGCTCAGGCACCTTTTCATTCAGGCTCTGGAGAGGTGCACACCTCATGCCCCAAGGTAAAGCCCTGCAACAGGCTTCCCAGCCTGCTATTCCCTGCCTCCTTTTAGTAACAAACTGTAGGGCTGGTACCACAAAACACATGACCTTCAGGAGAATGGTGCTTCTTTTTAGTCAGTGCCTCCATGGCAAGGATGCTTTTCTAAGGCTAAGGAACCCGGTGCCAGCAGTCTGAAGAGTCACTATTACAGAGAAAAAAATGCAGCGGGGACAGATGCAGAGCCATCTGCCCTTAGGGAAGGACTGGCAGCTGGCAGAAGCTGAGAGCATCTACCAGACAGACAACATGGACTGAAAACCTGTCAGACTAAGGAGAGACTGGAAAATGGGCTTTCTCTCTTCCAGCTGAGTGCTCTCACTGCTGACCTGCTGCTGAAGAAGGAGTGAAGGGGAAAGATCGTAACAGGCAGCACCTCAGATGGCTTTGCCTTAGAGGAGTTTGCCACGGTTCCTAGTGGCTCGAGCAAGTGAATTTGGAGTAGCTAGGTGCACCTATCTGCAGCCCAGAGTTAAGAGGCACAAGCCTTGGGGAGGAGAGCAGCCTGAAAATACAGCCCTGTTTGTAGGACTTCCACATGGACATCTTTGGTAGGACTTCTGGACACTGCTCCCAGACCCATAGGGCTCTCCATGCATTGTGCTATCTAGATGCAATATACTGCTACTACCTTGAGAAAACATGCTATAACGTAACAGTTATTAGAAATGGAAAGTGCAACGTCTAAAAAAAATGCTGTGTTCTCCTTGTAGAGAAGTAAACTTTGATAAGTGGAAGTGATTAATCGATAAAATTTAACTTACCATTTATTAACTCAACAACACGGTGTTATTAAATTCTCAGGGTCGGAACCACTATGACCACTAAAAAAAGTATTTGCCAGCTGAAGTGCAAATCAGTAGTTCTACCTTTAGCTAAAATTTTATGTATTATGCCCAATACAGTTCCTAACTGTCACTTCATAATTTGGATTAGCAAAAATTATTAGCAAAGAGTCACAACCCTGTCTTGCCACACCAAAATACATTAGTAGTTTCTTCAGAAGATTTTCAGATTATTTGACTTAATGACCCTGTTAAAAATATGATAAATAACTTTTTTGTTCTAACAATATAGAGTTTATGTTTTTCAGGCACTGTCTAATGAGGCAAACATTTATAATAGACTGGAGTTTTAAACTGTTAGAAATTAAAATGTATATAGAATTATAGAGCAATCAAGATCCATCAAGAAGTCAAGGTTTTAGATATATAAAATAGCAGAATAAATCTAAAATGTGGTAGATTGAAAATACAAACTTGACTGATCTCTAAAAAATTAAAGGTCTTTTTTTATAAATGCTTTAAAAAATGTATTGTTTGAAACAGTACTTTCTGAAAAAAAGGGCTCACAGTTATATATTGCTATGCATTCCAGTGTCCTATTTGAACTCCTTAATTACACTGAGGTTACAGACATTTTCAGTCTCTTACACATATATATAGTATTCAGGGCAGCCACATTTGCAAATTATGTATTGGAAAGAGAACTGAACTTCAGGTTCCAGGGAGCACAGTGAACACACCTTAACAATTTTAATTGGCCATGATATCACCAAGAGGTCAGCAGTAAAATCTGTATCCCAAAGTTTATGGCTGTCATTTTATAGATTTTGATTTAGGGTTAGCGCCTGCAGAGCAATTAATGATCAAACTGTGATATTTAAACTACTTGTCTCAAATGCAGGTGCTCTTCCTGAGCAGTCGGAGACCGTGACAAAACCAAGCAGAAGGCCACAACTTGCTCCTCCATGCAGTCGCTGTCCTCTCCCTACAGCTGGGGGCTGTAATCCTCACAGTGTTTGCACTGGATGTGTGCAAACACAGATCTCCCGTGTCCTCCATCCGCCTGCGGTGGTAAGGACCAGATGCACTGTAACCCAGGCCAGGTGTTAGAGAGGGGGAGAGAGAGGAGCTAACTAGGGAAACCTTCTAAAGGTTATGCTCATGATGACAAATGCAGTGCAAAGGGTCATAAATGCACTTTCACAGAAACCTGCAGAGAGAAAGGATGTTAGCGAGAGCTTCTTAGGATGGTGCATTCCCCATCATTTAACACCCGTAATGGAACAGCGTCCTCGTATTTCTCATGACACTGTTATTCTTCTTAATGGGGATTAACAGCCTTTCATGTTATTTCCTGTCTAGATTTCTCATGAACTAACATCCCCACATCAGATACTATATTAGCCAATAATAAGAATAAATGACAGGTTGTGTAGTTTCTTGCCTGACAAGGGTGCTGCATTATCCCACCACACAAAGAGTACAAAGAAATATCTGGGGTATATTTATTGTTTTGGCTATTACACAAAAATATTACAGAAATAAAAACCCTGAAGAACTAGTATGGTGTGGTATTGCTCCAGTCATAATGTGCTAGTACACAATCAATTCTTATAAAAGCTTTTCTCTTTCAGAGTAGTTTAGTTGTCCAAAGGGAATAAATAATTTACTGCTTGTTCAATCTGGTACTTCTCTCCTATTATTTAAAAAAAATTATTCTACTTTGCATTTACCATATAAAGCACTCTTTGTTTACAATTTGACCCTTTTAAATCCTTTGCTTCTTTTAGCACATAGAGGATACCCTCGGTCAAGTGAGCTCACCAACAGGACGCTGACAGCTTGAGAAGAGTTCAGGTGTACATTTTATTTTTCTTATTTCTGAAACCAGTATGGGCTGCATTGATTTATTTTGATGTAAATTTTCACAATTTCCACATTTTCAAATGAAAACCCTATACAGCTTATTGACACAGGCACATATATATTCTTAATGTATAATAAGGATGGGGCTTTGAGCAACCTGGCCAAGTGGAAAGTGTGCCAGCCCATGGCAGGAGGGTTGGCACTAGATGGTCTTTAACGACCCTTCCAACCCAACCCATTCCTTGACTCTGTGATTCTGTGATGCTTAATATAACTGAATCCAAGTGGATGATGTCAAACTGGTTCACAGATGTCTGGAAACTACTCCACAGTTGACAGAGTTGTCAGGAAACTCAGCAGAGAAAGGCTTGGGCACCATGCTGACACTAGAGGTGACCATGTCTAAGAGAGGACCACACAGTGGGAGCCAGCAGAGCATCAACCCTGCTGACACTCTACCCACTGACAGGTGCTCAAAGACGTTTCTCCTTGCCCTGGACAGAGCACCCCCAGAATGTCCCACAGCCTAAGACTTCTTGGAGAGGAACAACCATAAATGCTCAAGTACCTACATTTTTAGCAGATGAGATTGTGTTCTAGAAATTTAGTTAATGCTTCCATCCAGCAGATTTTTTTTTTTCACATTTTCACAGATAAAGAACTCTCAGTACATTTCTAAGAAAATATACAATGTTTCTACTGGAGACTGCCCTTAATTTATCATTAAGAAAGAAAAAAAACCCATCTTCCCAAATGTTTGCATCTTTAAATTATTTGAGGAATAATCCTGAGAAGATGAGAATGAAAATGAATGCATGAAATAGCACAGCACTTGTCTCTATTAGTGGTGTCTTCACCTAAGAGACACACAATTTAATTTTTACTTTTCAATTGTCTTTTTCATATCAGTATACTGGTGGGGGAGAAGTCAGTATTTACTAGCAGAATGAACAGTATTTAAAGGATCAGACTTCCAATTCGACTTTCCAGTTTTACCTCTTCCCAAGCAGATATGTAGCACTGAACCTAAAAACTCCTGAGAACAACTGCATGACCCGTACAGCCTTCCCCAAAGATCTTTTAATGATGATGTCGAAGTCACTCATTTACTGTCTTCAGTATCACACAGGGATTCTGAAATGCATTCAAATCTCAGATGTCACAGTGTTTTAAAATATCATGGTTACTTGATTATAAGAGGGATCTATGCTAGTGCATCACTTTGAAATGGGAAAAGATGCATCAAACTCTCTTCTAAATATGTTCTCTACGTTGGCCTTGCTGTTGGTGTGATTCCTTTCTAATTTCTGCTCCAGTGATCACTGGTGACTCTCACGGTCATGGGAAATGATCTCTAGGTACATTTGCAGTATGTTCACTGATGTATTTTTCAACTGAAAGTGTTATGAATACACAGTGACCTGTGAATGATTTTGAGGGCTGACACTCAACTGTTGACCCTTAAAACTTTGAAATAATGACATAAAATATTTAAAGACAGGAATGAAAGATAGCTCTCTCTAAAACAGAATTTAATGGCTATTGGGAATTACAAAATAACATGTGTAACCACCCTAAAACACAGTGTCATCACTCCAATTCCAGACTGAATACAGCAAAACCCTACTGCTAGTACTGGAGTGAATACAATACAAGATTTAGATAATGATTTCCCCATTATATTTCCTCCATTATTGTGACGATTGCAAAATCCTCACAGTAGTGGTTGAAATTCCTGATCAGTTTTGTGGCCTGCCTAAAAGACCACAGGTCAAGGTCACAGTGTTGGATAGAACCCTTGTATTACTGCTTGGTTTAGATCTGGAGGTTGGTGAAGAGCAATAGAAATGGAGGTGTAATAAATTTCATCACCTGAAAAAGCACAATTTTTCTCTCTAAGAATAAAAAACTGGACTTTCTTTCTGCAGCTTATTGGCAGGAACATCACACTTGGACCATATTGCACAAGGGCTTATGGCTATTCATGCTGTTTCTGCATGAAAATTCAGCAATTTATCTGTGAAGTCCCAGGAGGCCTGGATCATACTCTTAAGACAAGAGATTCAAAATTTCCGAGTAGAAATATTTGACTGAACTTAAAATTTCAATACTGGCCTTCACAGAACTGTTTATAAACTTACTAAATTGTTTAAGGTGAAAAGGAAATCAGGTGTACATTTACATTGACAGCAATCTGTTTAGTGTCAGCCCCACTTTTAGCACACAGTATGTATGAGAACCAGGTTCAAATATACTCACCAACTTGATTGACTGCAAGCAGGGATTTGAGCCTGGGTCACCACACTTTCTCTCTCTGGTTCACTGCATGTTTAAGTAGGGTGCAAAAATGGAATATCTCCCACAGAACTAACTGAGTGAGCGTGGCCCTGCTGTGCACGTTGCGTGCTGACTAGATGCTCATCGGGAAGACCAGAGTGCTACATTTAGATCCCTCCTGGTCCCAATAACAGCAAGGCTGAACTCCCACTCAGCAATGTGAAGATGGGACATATGCAATTTTTTCCTGTTAAAGCTGTTCCACTTTTTTTTCACTGAACACTCAATACTCAACAAGAGAGGGAGCTAGTAAATAAGTCCCTTGCTTTATGGGGAATTCATTCGGGACACAGAATGCCTGGGCTCTGTTCTCCATGCCAGGTACCAGTTTGCAAGGAAAAAGTAGAACAGTGTTAAATGAAAGGGTGGAAAATTCTTCTCAGTCCTCTCTAAAGTATCCTGCAGGATTGCAGTCATACTGTCCTTCAAATGCTTTTAGGTAGAGGTACCTACGCTATCTCTTCCACATCCCGTTTTATCAGTCTGATTTGACAGTGCCTTTGCTTTCAGCACAAGTGTGTTCTACAGCAGCATTTTACCTTTGGGTCGGAGTAGGATGCTTTGTCCCATTAGAAACAATTCTCCTAGTTTTTTATTTGAATGAAAAAACCTACCCCCTGTATTTTCACTTTCAGCTAACTCTTAAACATTTTCTATGTATTTTTCTTTGGTTAGAGAACTGAAGGAAAGCACATATAACTTACTCCAGGCCCTGTGCCCCCTTTTCTTCTTTCCTACTGCTGCTGACTGATGATAGTGGAACTGAACCTTCTGAGTTTTAAGCAAACCAGATCAGTTAATGGTTCTTTCCCGAAATTATTTCCTCCAATTCACTACAGCAACTGGCTAAAAGTAGCCTGGGAGCATTATAAATTGTATAGGAGTGGGAGGAGGGAAGGGACTGAGACACTCCAAAGAGGTCTGCTTATCACCAGCAGGAGTTAACACTGGTTCCTCTGACAATCAAAAAAAAATTTTTAAGTTCTGATGTATATTTAAAAATGCTTGAGATCATACTCATAGGCACCCACATGCACAAGATTCTCTTGTATAAAGGAAAAGCGTGCCTTCCTGGGGGTTGATGCCATCTCAACATAAGCCTCCACGGATTTCATATTTATGTGCTCAGTTCTGAGTAGATCCCAGCACTGTCAGTGATGCTTGAGCTCCCCCAGAGAAACAGTCTGGCAGTGAGACACTTATAATGCAGCTCCCTGAATGCTGGACTTCGTTTTCTCCTGCTTTTTTCCCCTCTCAATGTAGAAATTTCAGAAAAATCATCTACCTAACTGTTGTCAAATCCCAAATTCAGCTCTGTGAACTGATGCTATGGATATGGTAGAAGGAGAACACATGTGTTTGTGACTGAACAGAATGTCAAAACATAGACTGAATTGACTGACACAGAGATACTAATATTAACTATATCCTCAAAAATATTAAATATGTTTTCTTAGGAGATGAAAATTTGTTATCACACAATGTCCAGTGTGAAAGTAGGTGCTTATTCAGAAAAGTTCTCATGACAAGACATGCAATACGACAAAGCCTGTGTTTAATCACAAGAAAATAATTATGTGGCTCGGTGGTCATGGCACTTATCCAGTGAAGAATTCCAGTTTCTGATTTTCCTTCCAACAAAAAATTAATCAATGGATTATAAGAAAGGATCAAAACAAGAGATTGAAACACATTTTCTTGTTTTTTCTGAGGTATCCTATGTATACACAAACACATATGGATTGGGAATGGATTGAGAGCAGCCCTGAGGAGAAAAACTTTGGGATATTGAAAGACGAAAAATTAGGTATGAGCTGGCAATGTGCACTTGCAGCCCAGAAAGCCAACTGTGTATCCTGGGCTGCATCAAAAGAGTGTGGCCAGCAGGTCCACTCTGCTCTGGTGAGACCCCAGCTGGAGTACTGCATCCAGCTCTGGGGTCCCCAGCATAAGAAGGAGATGGACCTGTTGGTGTCCATAGGGCTATGAAGATGATCAGAGGGCTGGAGCACCTCTCATATGAAGACAGGCTGAAAAAGTTGAGGCTGTTCAGACAGGAAAACAGGCTCAGGAAGGCCTTATGAGTCTTTCAATATATAAAGGAGACTTTATAAACGCTGGAGAAAAAATTTTTATGAGGTCCTGTAGTGACAGGACAAGAAATAATGGTTTTCAGTTGAAAGATGGTAGGTTTTGATTGGATATAAGGAAGAAATTTTTTCCTGGGAGCATGGCGAGACACTGGAACAGGTTGCTCAGACAGGCTGCCGGTACTCCGTCACTGGGAATTTTCAAGGCCAGGCTGGATGGGGCTTTAAACAACCTAGTCTAGTGGAAGGTGTCTGTCCATTACTAGCGAATGTTGGACTGGATCTTTAGTGGTCCCATCTAATCCAAATCATCCTATGATTCATGCACATATTAGAGACAAATACTTACATACATATATATACACACGTGTCCACTTACATGATTTTTTGAAGCGAGATAGAACACATTTTTTTCATTAGATGTGGATATAGAACCCTCTGACAAAATTTGCTACTTGGTAGTGGAAATCAAATAGTTTTAATCAACCCTGCTCTTTCAGAAGCATCTAAGGAATATCCCAGCATTTTTCCCACAAATTTCTGTCATACTGGTGGTCACTGATGTAGTTCCCAAGGATCACATATAGCATGTGATGATCTCAGAGTCAGTGCTTGAGTTCTTTTTGACAGCACCCATATGAAAAGATTCACCTGAACTATCCCAGGAGACTGATAGCTCACTAGGGTTTCCCATGTAACACTACATGGATGCCACTTTATGACCATAATGCTGTACAGAGGTCCTAACCATCATTTCTGTCCTTGGATGCTGGCTGTAGCCTTTCTGGATGTCCCTTCTGATACCCTGTGAGCAATTCTGTGCTTCCGCTACTGCCTTGCTGTTGCAGCTCTTTAATTCATCCTGTCACTTTCTCCACTATTATGGCTTTGAGAGTTTATTTGCTGCAGGCAACAGAGAGCTTGCACAACAGTGTGACATGAAATGCAGCGCTAGGCTGCTCCTACCTACTGTGGGTCTGCTGCTCCAGTCCGGCAGCACAGTCTGCATGTGATTTTCTCTTCAGCTTCCTTTTCAATATATTTTCTTGGCAATCCTGACAGCTACGTCTGCTTCGCCATTAAACTGGGGGAGATGCTGAGAAGGCACAACATGGCTGAAGCCTGATGACTCTGTACACTTCTGACATGCAAACTAAGGGCCACTATCCACAACAACTCTTTCTGCAGTCCTCCTTCTCCCAGTCGAACTCAGCCTTATGGCCATCAGTGATGGAAACTGCTGCTTTTTTTTATAAGGGATCCGTTTCCCAGTCATCAACAAAAGCACTGTGCATTCATTAAAGCAGGAGGGGAAAAAGGAAGACGAGACAAGCTGTGAGGTTTTGTTTAACCTTGTTCTTCAGGGACACCAACCTCCTTACAGCCGCCAACCAGTAGACCAAGTGCTAAGTAGCTCAAAACAAGATAGCTCCCTCAGGGAACCAATGGAGTATTTACACAATGAGGCTGCTGACAGCCTGTCTTGTATTAATACTGGTTAAAACAAAACTTGAGATGCTCATAAAGCACAGGTTGGCAATTTAGAGGAGCGAGATGACAGTATTGAAAAATAAAGAGAAAACAGAAGATAGGCACTCTCAAAAACATTGTTTTTGCTGAAACAGTGCTAAGTATCACTAGATTTCAAGGCCCATGGCAGAGTGAGAAAATGGACTGAAAAATTGCACTTGTTCAGAAATCAGCACAGGACTATTTCTTGTGTAATAAGACCTGCATCCCTAACAGACCTAATGATTCAGCAGCCATTGCCACTGCTCAATGAAGTGTCACTTTTCACCTGTCAAGTGACATTAGCCATAATCCTCATAAATATCTTCACCAGTGACAACTTTGCTGCGGGTATGGGTGTGAAGGCCCTTCTCTGGCACCCTACCTGGCTCTCAAGAATACTCTCCTTTTCAATACTGTGGTCAGCATTACCTTCAGGGGAAGAGGACTACATGCTAGAGATGGCAGGGAACACTCTTAGAGAAGGTGCATTAAGTGAGTCGTAATTTTGAGCAGCTCTGCTGGGAATATAGCAAACAACTCTGTTGTGCAACCACCCTGTCCTCTGCGAAAGAGGAAGGTCTTTACACCTAGACACACCAATAGATGCCATTAGCTTAGGCAAAGGCATTTTCTCTGGGCTTCAGTTTAGTTACTGAGACTAGAAGAGCAATCTGCTTCAACTGGGTATTTTTATCTGCTGAGCTCCAAAAATGTTAAACTTAGATTGAACATAGAAAAGGCAGACAGAGCCTTAAGAAGCTCTTGTTTCAAATAAATGAACAATGCTACCAGAAATATGAAGTATAGTATTTTGAAGGATGATATTGCATTTCAATTCCCCTGCCAGTCAGGGATCCTTCGTGATGAAAAGTTGTTTATAAATTTAAGGCAATACTAAAGCATTGTTCTTCTTTTATCAAAAAGAAGGAAATATTTACATTTATTCTCTTTTACATGGCTACAAGTAAAACCAATATGCATAAATACTTACAGGCTAAGGGGCTATAATTGTGCCACACACTTATCTTTTATTTTGCATAGTGATTTGTGGTTTTTTTCCTCCACTTGCTGCAAGTCATTTTATGGTTTTTACGTTGCCTAGGCAATATTACAGATTTTAAAATTTCTGTCTTCTGTTCTGCTTTAAAATTGCTCTCATCATAATGGCAATTTTTTTTTGTTTCACATCTGGGTCAAATGTGTCATATGGAATGTGTTGCATGATTAGCTTACTCACCCTAGTCTCTGTACTGCTGAATAATCTGTACTCTCGTAAAAACACCCTAAACAAAGTCACCATGCTGTGAGGACAACAAGACAACAGCACAAAACTACAATCAGTTTTGCTCCATTTCAGGTAGGAGGACACATCTCATAAGGTACAGGTAAAAGGTCACACCTAGTGAGATCCTTCATCTCTCATACCTTCCATCCCCTCAGTCAGAAGAGATGAGGTTGGTTTGCTTGAAACTAATGACCTTCCTTGAAATGTGATGCTTAGTTTCTGCTATCTAACTCTGCGGTGTGTGAGAACTTCGCACACCTGACGTCCCAGCAGCTGTGTCTTAACTGGAGAAGACTGCCCAGCTGTGAAACATCCTTTGCCGAGATTTTTATGCACCACTCAGTGCTTTGATTTCTAGTAGAAAAGTAAGTATGTAGGCAGTAAGGAGGCAGCAAAATGCTCCAGAAATCTCTCTGATAACTGGGGCATCAGGACTGTGAAGTCCTGAGCCGTAAAGGACACAAGTGCCCTACAGTTAGGACAGAGACCAAATGAGGACAGAGTGAAAAGAGGAGTTGACATAACTGGTAAAAATGATAGAAGGCATGGGTGGACTTCCAGATGAACACAGATGGAAAAGACTTGAACGGCTTCGCTGAGAGAAGAATGGGTCTCAAACTATTACTGCAGAAGTCAACTGGATGCTGCCACTTGTCTTTTCTTGCAATACCAACCTAAGAGAAAAAGTTGATGACACTGAAGACAGATTTAACTTTTTTTAGGTGAAACATAATTAAACTGTGGCATTCACTGTCACAAAGTAATGAGAAAAGCCTGGAGCATAGCAGGATTAAAAAGGGACAGGATCTTTATACAGGTAATGGGAACACATTCTGTTACTTTAGTTGGCAAACACAGTTTTATTAATGAGAAGCATAAAGCCACACATTTCAGTGTATAAAGCACCTACGAACCTCAAGACTGAGGAAGCAGTGCTCCCCATCAGCAGGTTATTTTGAACCTCAGTGCCTTGCCTTGAGCCCAGAAGCAGAATTCTGGACTGGAGGGATAGCTGGTCTTGCCTGGAATGGCAATTCTACATTTCAGTGTTTATATGTAAAAAGTAACAGCTCAGTTATAACCAAAACAAATTTAAGTGAGATAAGTTGATAAAGCAAATCCAATCATAAAGAAGAGAAGAAGTATTATGTGTATGCAGTAAATTCTTGTACAGAAAGAAAATAAATAAACCCGGTTAAAGTAAATACAGGCCAGTAAAACTGAATAATGTCCAAAGTGCTCAGGTATAATTCTCACAAATGAAGGTGTCTTTCTGTTCCAGCAGCCTGTGCTGATGCACACCGAGTACAATATTTTCTCCAACAGCAACAAGAAATTGTCACAAGACCATGAGGCATTCTTATGTTTTTTCTAAAATCCTTAAAGCAGCAGGTCTGGACTGGGTAAAAACACTCTTAGCCACAGAAGACTGCTTCCCCAGCCAGTGCAGATTGCTGCAGAGCCTTTGACGTCAATGGAGCCATACTGATTTATACCAGCTGAGAATATTTCTGCTCAGTGAAAATCTTCTGTACGATGGTGTGTCCTCTAACTAATTTTATTAATTCTTATAATTATGTTTATTCTCAAGCCTGAATGTGAGAAGGAATCATTGATATTTAATTTTACAGCTCTCAAAACCCATTTGTTCACATTTTCTGAGATGTGAAATAGGTTTCACTCTGCTCCCCAATCAGTTCAAACAAATCCGGAATAGCGCAGAACCATGTGCTGTTATCTGTATTTGCTGGCTTACCTTGCTTCTTCTTCTTCTTCTTAACTTACAAATAAAAAATAGCTTTGTGTCCTCTCCCCACCCCCTGCTCTAAAGGCAAATTTGCAAGTCACTCATCCAGGATATAAGCTCAGTCCTTTGGGGATTCTAGTTATATTTTATCATGATGAATATTTATTATTTGCTCTTTTAGAACTAATTAATAGATTTAAATTAACTTAAATTTGTGCATCATTTTTATTGTCTAGTTCTTCATCTTGAGACTGCAGACATCATAGCCACAGGAATCTTCAACAAGCTGCTGTTGTACATGTCTGAATAAAATGGCATAATCTAAACAATTAAATCTTGGAAAAGAACCTAGAATAAGGTGGTGAAATGATATAACTCTGTCTCTAACTAGTGGATGGAAACCTTTTCAAGTTGAATTTATACTGCATTTCCTCATAGTTTCCTTTCGATCACTCTCCCATGTAACACTGGATGTATAAAATAAAATGGCTTTGTAAAAAGAATATTTAAAATACTGGTCTGTGTCTTCTGATAGCAATCTGCAACTCCAGTTTCTCAGCTCTCTAATTGAGTAAGTGCAGCCTTAGCTGTGAACAAATGACACTGCAGATTTGTGCATCCTGAGATAAACAAAAAGCAAGCAGTACCAAAATTAAAAGAAAGGTATTACAGTAGTTTGAACGCACAGTGCAACACCACCAACAATTTAGTCCCATAAACCACATGTAAATAGAGCAATCAGCGACAAGACCAAAACCCGGCAGTGAAAGATCTAAGACAAGCCCAACAGCTTCCACACTCAGAACAAGAGGTCTGAGGTTTCCAAGGACCCTATGCCTGCTGTCTGCCCAAAGAGATCACAGTGGGAGAGCAACTCTTCCTGACTGTGCTTGCTTGTCTTCAAAACTGATAAAGATCAGATTGACTGATACTCTTCCTGGAGTTTGAAAAACGCACAGAACACTCTTTTTTAGCTCCTTCGTCATAGAGGAGATTGGGAAAAACAAATGCTTGAGCAATTACTGTCCCAAGAAGGACACTGTAGCCTTCAGTCAGCTGCCAGCCGCTCCAGGGTGACTCACTTGACATCACTCGAGCTGTTTCTTTTCACAGTGACACAGCTCAAGTTTTCCATGCTGCTGCAGTGCTAACTCACAAGAACTAGATGCAGCCACTCATGACACACAAGGTGGCAAGCATGTCCCCTGTGAAGAAGCTCTGGAAATGAGGGGCTGCCTCATCCCATACACTCCTGCTTGTTAGGATTTCAGTACAATTATGCCATGTAAAAAGTACAGAAACAGGGATAAAATGTTGAAACATACTTGTACCAGGTTCTGTGTGTTGGTCCTCTAAATGCTGCATAATATAGGTGTCAGCTAACTGGAAGGCTAAAACATTTGGTCCTTCAAGCCCAGGTCTGAGCCAGGAGTATTGATGGATGCTCTTGGCATCACCGAGCCAGTCAAGAGGCAGTATGGTATCTACTGGCACTGTGTGCTTCTTGTACACCATCAGAATGGAAGGAAAAGACACTCCTCTAGTGTCTCTGTGTCCACTGGACTTAGGAAAGAAGAGAGGCCAGGAGAGGATTTTGTCTTCTCTCCTTGCATGGAGCTGCTCAGGACAGCCAATACTCTGGCAGAGTAGGAGGAGCCCTGTGCTCCGTTAGCAGGGGAGGGACAAGGATAGGAAGGAAGAGAAGGACATTCTTATGATCTCTATAGCTGCAACTACTCTTCTCTAATCTCAGTGAGAGATCTTTTTCCCTGTCTCAAGGGGCCTCGGATGAAGACAGCATTGGAAGGCAAGGGAAGGAGAGAGGGAAGAAAGTCAGAAAGACGGGTCCAGTACTGAGGGGTTTTGCTCACTGCAAAGGCAGGGAAGGAGATGTGAGAGCAGGGGGGAGAGGGACTTCTGTGGGGCTTCCTGAAGTCACCTCAGTGGAGCAGATGAGCATGGACATCTATGCAAAATTAGGTCCCCGGATGCCAATGCCTAACATTGCAGCCTGACCTGTTGAGCATCTCTTTTATTTGGGCAATTAAGTGGAGAATAAAGCTGTTTTGTAAAAGATACCAGGCATTTTCAGGCAGGAACAATTAGCCAAACTGTGTCAAAAGTTGGTCCAGATTCTGTTACAGATGATCAAGGACAATGTGCTACTTCACAAGTTCAAAGCCTTTAATATTTGCAGCTACTATGCAGCTACAATGCAATACAAGTGTAGCCTTAGGGCTTTTGTGTTTCTTTAAAGCATTAGCCATTAATAGGCTAAGTTTACCACTGGGATACAGAGTACTGGCCCAGAAATGCAGCTCGAACGTATTTATTTTCCAGTCTATGATTTTCAAGTACAGTGTATCACTTCTACAAGGATTTAATGAGAGCCAAGAGGTGTATATTATAAGCAACAAATTTCTATTTCTAATGGAGCTCAGTTCAAATCAGAGAGTGATTTATTAGCCTTATCAGCTTTTACTTGTATTTTTAAACAGAGATTAGAAATTTAGGTTTAGGGCTAAAATTCACAGGATAGCATCAAGAGCCTTGTTTTCAAAGTCATGATTTTTCAAATCTTAAATTTATAAATGTTCCATCCTGCTTAAGGTAAATCATTCTGAAGAACAGTGAGTATCTGCCAGCTGCTCTGGACTGCTTCATAAAATGAAAGCATTTAACTTCTTAAAAAAAAAATAAAATCATCTTGAGAGAGTACATATTTAGTGAAAAATGAGAAGGAAACACATTTGTCTAAATAAGTAACTCTTGATGAGACGTTTATTACCGTAATTATTGTCAGTAATACCAGCAATAACAACAGTGCTATTTGTCACCAGCCAGTGGAACAGGGTCTGCTCTTTGCAGCAGAAGACACAGACAAGTGTCCACTTGTTCGTGAACCAGGAGTTGGATGTAAAGTACAACTGGTTATAAGATCCATGAAGCTGCATGAGTAAGTCCAACATGCTGGGTCCCAATACAGCCAGCTGGCAACATCCAGAAAAGACTTGTCTGTTCAGATTAAGAAAAATGGCCTAACATGATCTCTGGATCATTCTGAGATTAGCTCTTGTGCTGAGCTTGGCGAAGGATGGGAAGGCAGGAGAAAAACCAGAAAAAAGACAACAGAACCCAGAAAAAACTGTTTACTATTTGGAAAATTGGCAAAGCAGATGTTTCCTGCAGGTGGAATCGTAGAAAGTTTGCCACAGATAACAACATTTGACAATTTGAAGCACTATAAAACAAGTTCCCACTGGAATCAATTTTTTAATAAAACGCTTAGAATAACATCAAAATTTGAAATTTAGAAATATGCCACAATGCGCTCTGAATATTAATTAAAGCTGTGTTAAAAACCCCATACATCCTCCTTTCTTACAATCTTTCTTGAGTAAGAAAGAAAAATGTAGAATACTAACAAATAGTGTATGTTGGTTGTGATAAAAATATTAATGTACTATTTACTAGTGTCACTTATTTTATCCTTGCCCAATCCATTTACCTGTGGCTGTTATATAAGGCTACACTTTACTATGGAAAAAAACCCCTAAAAAGTAAAAATGAGTGGGGCATTTTGAGCTAATGTCTCTTTCTACAACATCTCCTTGAGCCCATTTCTGCATATTCGTGTCTCTCTCCTGTCATATAGACCTGTTTGTTCTCACTGGAAAATCTGAGGACAGTGAGAACAGAGTGACTTGAGTTTACACGATCAGATGAATTTTTTCTTCATCTAATAGAAAAGACAGACATTAACTCATCCCTCTCTTTACATAGATTTATTATGTTCAATAATTGTCTGTTATTATTCCTGTACATTGTAATCTATTTCTAATGAATCCCTCTTGGTTATGGTGAATGAAGTCTTGCATAATAAATTCTAATCTGCTAGTCATTATCTTTGTTAATATTTTACAGTCTACATTTATTACTAAGATTAAGAAATAGTTTGCACAGTGCTTGGTATTTTCACTGTTTTTAAGTGCTATCTCTTTTAATTAATGATCTCTTTGAATTTGCCTTTGCCTACTTAGGTTAGTACCAACCACACTGGAAATGTCAAAGTTTTCAGTCTTTTTTTTTTTAAAGTCTTCTGCTGGGAAACACCAGATACAAAATTCCCACGTATTTTTTTAGAATGGGTGTTTCTTCTTGCACCATTTCAGCTCATCTGATTGATGCTGCTTGGGTCCAAGCCTGCAAGCAGATGCCTGGGACTGGAGCTGACAGGAGCAAAAGTGGCTGCACACAATCACATCTGGGCATTCTCCAGCAATTTGTCTTTCTCAGTTCTGGAAGACAGGGATTTCTTTCGGGGAAGTAGTAAATCTGCTCAACTTGTAAAGTTGTTTCCCATCTACTAGTTAGAGGCTTTGGAGTGCACCCTCCAGTCTCCTATTCATAATACCTTTTACAGCTACAAATGTCTTGGCATAGAGATAATAACTGGAGAGCTATTATCAGATCTTGTAATCTCATTACAAACCAGCCATCGCTGGCTTGATGTGAGTTAGCCACAGAAGAATCCCCACTGCGTTAAAACACGGAGGGACACAGTGCTCAGACCCCAGTTAATTAGATGCATGGTAAGAGTTTGTTTAATGTCACGCCCGTGAGCACTACTGCAGTGAAGTGAGGAACAGGGCCATTTCAGTCGGCTGAATAAATTCCAGAACAGTGTTATGTGACTGAAGAACTCCCTCGAGTACTTCACTGCACATCCTTATGAGGTGGTGAATATCTCTGAGCAGGCTGCCATCAAGGTTGTTTTTGGTAGAAAGAATAAGCAGTCCCTTTGCCAAAGCTGTTTGTGCCTTCTGCAGTCTTTGTTCAGGCAAAGGGTTAAGAAAGCGATGCTCACTTTTAGTCCCCCTACAAATGCTTATTGGCATTTGGCACTTAGATTTGACAATTAGAGCCAGCTGGTAAACTTCTCATGATAAGCGATGGAAAATGCTGATTTGCTCAAGCTTTTAGGAACACATTGGGTTCGATTAAGTAGCTTTGGATGGGTTCCTTAGGGCAGAGTGGTAAAAAACTGTAATTCTTTTGAGTAGATGAATAGTTAGGTACTCACTCAAGGCCCCACTCTGATTTATCTGGGCAGAATCTGAATTTTTATCTATTGAGAAAAAATCTGGTCTGACCTGATAATGTGTATTAGCAAAAGCATTCTGCCTGGAGGGAGGCAAGGACCCCTCCAACACAGAAATCTTGAAGAAGTCTCAAGTAAACCTGTACCATCATCCTGCCACAGTATCTGTAGGACAGCAGGACCCCACTCTGTCCACCTCTAGGAGCATTCAGTGAGTCATGTAGTCCATACATACTTTCTCCTGGATGTCTTTCTGAGGTGTGATCTCTCTTTTAGAACCCTGCCTTTTTGTGGCATGCTTTTTATACTGCTGGAAATATTTTTTAATTTATCTTTTCCTAGTCTCTCAGAAGACATAATTTTCCTCAGTTTCCGTTGCTCTACCTAATACACTGTGTAAAGAAGTTTTTCTTTCAGCAGTTCTAAAACATTCTTTAACATGTGGTCAGTATACAACCATTCCTATTATTCCCAGTGTGTTCTTCATAACTGATGCCCAGTGAGCATTATTAAACCAGTGTGAGAAGGATTATACTGAATAGCACATTGCATTGCAAGTGCTCACAGCGAAGTGGAAGGAAGCAGGAACAGGCAGCAGGCACAGACAGCTTCAAAACACTGGCTGTCCTTCAATATGCAAAATATCTGTCCCCAAAATCTGACATGTCAACACTAGTTTATCGTAGTTATATCAATGAAAAGGAATTAATGAGTGAGACGACTCAGGCCCCTTCCCACACTTCACTGGTGACTCTGATCCCTGATTTATGTGCAAAATTCACTATGCTGAACTCAATCATCACTGAAGGGAACAGAAAACACCTGTCAGTGGAATGACAGCCTCAAGAAGTCATGAGCAGCTGCCTTTTACTGCACTGCGTTCTGGGCAAATATGCTAGAAAGGTTAGCTTAGAAAACTGCACACAGCAAAACTCTCACTGCAGCCATTTAAGCAGTAGATCTCCAGCTGAAGGAATTTCCCTTTTTAGGAATGTAAGACACCCAGGTTATGAAGTTCCAGGACTGATTAAGGCCTTTGGATACTCCCGTAACATAAACAGTACTCAGAATAAAACTAGTTACAGCTGCTGCACTGATGGAAAAAGGTCAAACAGGGAACCTAGAAAAAAACAAACAAGAAAGACAGCAGATAGTAGTGTGTGTGTGTAGCCAACAGTATTTCTGTGGAGCCTTACGGTCACAAGCTCCTAAACTTGCTGGGAAACAATGCTTGGTCAGTGCAATTCAAATGGTGGTATATTCTCTCAAGAAGGAAAAGTTTCAGTAAATGATTATCAGTTTTGTGGTGCTATTGTCATTTCACAGGAAAATCAACAAACATACAAAGTGCACAAAGGTTAAAAAGTATGCATTTTTGAAAAACAAAGTAAACACATTTTGCTTATTCAGGAAGGAGGGGAGAGATGACAGAGTGACAAGACTGAGGAGAGAGCGAGAGAAGACAGAATCACCACCCCGAACAGAAAAAGTGAAACAAAATATAAAATGCTAGTGCTATTTTACTTCTGAGATAGGCAGTACACCTGGTGTAAGATGAGAGTTGGGAAAAAGATTTCAGAGAAAGACAGAAGTTTCCTACTCCCTTTAAAGTGGGGAAGAAAGACAGCAAAGGAAAGGGAGAAACATTACAGAAGAAAAAAAAAAAGAAAAATAAAAAGGCATGAAGAAGATTCAGAAATAGTAGCAAAAGTCATTCCCAGGGAAATGAGAAATAAAAGAGGAAGAAGGCAGAAAGCCAACAAAGAAGAAAAAGTGAAAATAAATAAAGAGGAAAAAAGGTCACTCATACACGTGCACAGTGAAAGCCATTGAAAATACAGTTCCAAAGTCATGAGAAACATCTATCAGGAGACATCAGAAATATATCCGTGTAGGAGAAAATTGGGAGATTGTCTTGCAGTTGTGAGATGCGCATGAGGGATACCATTGATAGCCATGGGAAAGAGGACAGCACATGTGTTTCTGTAGTCTTCTGAGATGAGTCTCATATTTCCCTCTCTGTGAGAATAATGCACTCAGAGGTTGCGTACATCGACATAAGAAAAGTATGCAGATGTGTGCACACATGCACACACAAAGTACAGCATTTAGATATGCTTGGATTGGTTTCAAGATAGTTGAACAAAATGAGACTAATAAAATATAATTAAACATTAATTACTGTAACTATCAAAAATAATTGACTTGTACAAAGCACAGCACTCCTGTTAAAAAGGGACCTGAGGGTAGTAAAAAACATATACTATTCTGTATAATAATTGCTATGAAGCAATTAAATTTATAGGCAACTGTTAAAATTCTTTTGTGACTATTTAAACATGTGAGCACTGGACAGATTTGGTCCAAAACTGTCTACTATAAGACAGTCTTGTTATTAATAAGGAATAAACATTACCATTTAAAAATCAAACCAAAGGTGCAGTGCTGCTTGAAGTAGATTTAAAGTAAAACTGGATGGATCTGTCACAAAAATGCTGCTGTGTCTCTCCCAACAAGTCCTACTTCTTCCATCAGCTTTTCTTTCTATTCATCTTTTAAGCATGAGAGAGACAGGGCCGGCAGATGAAAGCAGGAGAGTTGATATCTTCAGCTGGTATGAAGCTATGTCACTTCACTCACTTCCTTATGCTTTGCTGATTTTTAACACCGAAGGGAAGAACTAACCTCAGTGCAGGCAGAACTGGGGGAGAGACACAGACTGGTTACAGAACCAGGGTTACAGTAAGTGAATGAGAACCTGTATAAAGACGAGTATTTCATTGACTAGTGGGGACAAAGTGGAGCAGTAGACTAAAACAGCTTGTGCTGAGGGCCTCCTACTTGAATTTCTGTGTGTCTTACTGTAGATTAGCACTTAGTCTGCTCCTTAGAGTGCCCATTAGTGTGGTAGGTGTGCTTCTGGAATAAATTTTTGGGTACTTTCACCTGAAAGGAACCTAGTTTGCACACTCTGACAGCTCTGCAAGCTGAACTAAAATCTGGTAAGTGAGGATGACCAAGAGATTGATTTCAGATGCAACTCCCCATCCAAACTAGGGCACTAATGTAGCTGCATCAGACAAACAGTTCTATGCTCTTTATTTTAACTTTTAAGGGGCAGGGATAGGTATTTCAGTCCCTTGTGGACAGCTTGTTCTCTTAGTTTGCCTTCAAGAAAATAGAAGTTGAGCTTTTACATGGAATGCAGTCTTCTTGGGTTAGGGGCAGTGCTAATGGCATCATCAGAAGGGGCAACAATAGCAATGAAGATTGCATGAGTCTGTTTTTGGAAAGAGAAGTGACAACAACACACTGCAGACAGTACTTCTATGTGTTCTCACTCTGGGAGTCCTTATTCCTGCCTTCTGTGTTGCCTTCTCTCCACCTTTGCTTTGGCTGCAGCCAAAATCTACTTGTTATTTGGCTGTTCATCTCTCACCTCTCATTTAATCTCATATATTCTATTAACTCGGAAAAGTTTTGTTCTAGTATGCACAGAATAAGAGTTGCAAGAGAAACAGACAAAATGCAAAGCACAAAAGTTCATTTTCATTAGCCTATGCTTAATCAAGGAAATGAGAACTGTTGAAAATTTTAGAAAGAGGAAGAAGAATACATTTCACATATTTCTTAGGTTCTACTCCTTCTCTACTCCTAGTTCATTGGCAACAGATTGGTAAGTTAGTGGCTTCAGTCGCTTTGAGTAAACCTTGGCAGTCTTACATAAAATGACAAAAATGGACTCAAATTCTTAAGACAGATGTAACATATCATTGAGAGTTGGTGGAGATGCCATGACGTGAAACATATTTGGCATATGGCACCTTCACTTGTTCTTCAAGAAAAATACTAAACATAGCAAGGTAAAGTCACTTGAAATTGTGAAGGAATGACACTGCCATCTGAGAAGCTGTCATTACTATGAGACATTAACATTGCTGTGTTCAATTTACTACAATCCACCAACCAAACTTAAACCTACCAGCCAGTTCCCCTTGGAGGAAATTCTTTCATTCATTCATTTAAAGAAAATATGCCACCCCAAGAACCAAAGGGGCTAAATCAATCCTCATCTTGGTTGCCTCTTGGCCCCAGTGCTAAATCATATCAAATCATCAAATCAAATTATATATCATATATTGTAACATACCATTAGAACAACAAGAAAGTAGAGAATAGTCTTTTTTATTCTCCCCAAATTTTGCATGTCATGTTATGCTTTCTGGGCATGCAGCAGGTTGAGCAGCTCCTATGCTATAAATATTCCTCTTACATAACCAATTAATCAGCTAAAAAGCCAAAGAAAGCAACTATTTTTAGTATAATATTGCTAGTCATGCTTCTGCAGTGTTATTTTTTGCTTTTAAATAAAAGGACTTCTTCATTCTGCAGTTCTTTTCCATCAATGTGTGGGACTGTGCCAATTCAAGCAACATTTCTGTATAAAGAACCCTGATTAATGATCTAAAATTCCAAGCAAGCTTTATTGTCTCAGTGTTGCTGCTCAAACTGCTTGCAAAGTTTCTGCTAAAACATTCAAGCTATTCATATACAATACCTAAAGTGTTCTTCAGGCTTTGGCTCTTTCAGCCTAAAAGGAATGAATGAATCAAAGAATTCTGAAGAAAAGTACAATGTTATGTAAAACATGATGATTTTTCATTGAAAAATGTTTTCAGAACAATCTTTTTGTTAGCTTTCATTCCTACTGGATATGGACTTGGCTTTTTAAATGTCTTCTGCCAACCAACCAACCCCAAGAACAATTACAAACTGGCCAATGGAGCCAATCCTCAATTACTTCAATCTGGACTGACACGGTTTAATTCAAACTGAGGCTTTAGTTCTTAATTTTTAAATATTTTTTACATCGCTATCCCCAAATCCTGTATTAAAAGCAAACCAAGGCTCTGAATTATGAAGCTGCAGTAACTGAATTGCTTTTGTTGTTGATAGAGAGAAGACAAAGTGGTAAAGCAAAATGAGTCTGAAAATTCTGAAACCCAGAATGAAAAATTTAGATGACTTGAGTTCACATAGTTCACCTAGATTCAAAGCAGAACACTCCTCCTGAATGTATTACACTTTTACCTTAAAAGTTATCTTGTGGCAGCTGCGATTCCTGGGCCAGTCAGTGCTAGATCTGGTTGACCGCTAGTGGGGTCTTGTGGGGAACTTCTGACTCTTGTTCCAGACTAGCCTGGGAACCACAGATCATACCTGTGTCATATCTGACCATCCCTTGAGGAGGCCTCACTGTCTTACACTTCAAATGACTTCAGGGGTACCTACATGGGAGCACATTTTGCGCTCACTGGATGTGAACTGGTGGATGTTCATAGCATGGACCTGCAGATGGAGAGAAGAAATAAGCTCTGGGTGACACAACAGGGCCACTCTGGTCCCCAGAGTATGGGGCTCTGACTCCAGGATCTTTTTATTTCACACCAAAAATATAAGGGTGTTTCATGCCTCTGAGGGATGGACATTAACAGGAGAAATGAGAGCACTCTCTCTAGCCTACAAAAGTGCACCAGGGTCAGAGCACAGAACCAAATAAAACCACCCCTACTTATGGGAGCCATCTCATTATTGATAATACTCACATGTAAAAAGACACCACAAAATAAAGCCTTTTTTTTTTTTCCCCCATATTGGTTTGTTTCTTCTCTGGGATACAGATAATTTTTGAGTAAAGGTCTGCTTTTACAGAATGCTGTGGTCAGGGAGGCACTGCAGCCTTTACACATTCAATAAATGATTCTCAGATTAAATGTGCACCTGTATCATTCCGAAATGTTTATCTACCACAAGACTTTTGTTTTTATTAAACATTATCATACGCAACTAAATGAAGAGGATTTTTCTGGTTTTATTTACATGCAAGACTGGATTTAGGTATGGGAGGTTAAGTACAGTGGGGGAAAAAAGAACAGTGGATGATGACGACGGTGATGACGAGGGCAAAACAATTGTTTGAAGCTGCAGCACAGCATTTGAAAAGCAGGACCTCACCGAAGACAGCCTGCAGTTTTAAAAGGATCAAATGGCTCCCGTTAGGTTAAGGGTAACTTTCACACAAAGCAAGATGTGAGTGGCAATGGATTGTGCTGTCTGGCTGCCAAGATTTATTGAAGATAAAGGCAGCAAGCTAAATAATTTTCAGGGGAAATCCACCTCAGGTTCTAGGAAATTCTTGCTGTGTCTGCTGTGTGTTCTACATCAGAAGCACAAGAGATGAGCCAGTGTTTGAAGAATAGAGCAGTCTGTACAACACTGAGGAAGGCGAGCAGCGGGACACTACGATAGCCCTGTCAAAACCAGAATCTTCCTGATAATACAAATCCCATCTGGCAGGCCAGGCATGTAGGCCCTCTCATCCTGCCATAACCAACTGCGGCCACAGCTCAAAGACTATCATGCCAGGCAATACGCAATTTTGTAATTAGTTCTGTGGAAAAACCCAACAATCAGAAATTCTCTGTCTTCTCAGCAGCAGTTGTTATTCTTTTCCCAGAGAAACTGGAGACAAATATCACTTTCAGCTATGTTAAATTCTTACAAGAAGAAGTGAAAAAACTCTACAGAGTGCAATGAAAATGTTTTAAAAATGCAAATAAGGACTGACATGCAGCAGAGAAAAAGGGAAAAGCTTTTTCCCAGGGAACATCAACTCCATTATTGAGTGTAATCCCAACACATTCACAATAAACCCATTTCCTCAAACAAATCCTCTTCTTTTGGGAAAGACCCCTTAAAAATAGCTATAGATCACAGTAGTGCTATATTAGCAGTTGACTTCTGTATGTGATGAACCTAACTGTATTACTGAAATAAGTTTAAAATGTATATACTTCTCACAAAAACAGGGCAATAATAAAATCCCTGTAATATGAGAAATATCTGTCTTATCTGTCTTTGCATATCTGTCTTAATCTTGCCAAATTTAAACCTGCTGAACCTAGGTCTTTCCCTTCAAAACACATACAAAGAACAAGGGAGGTTTTTAAATCCATGATTAAAAAGAAAATTATTTCTTCGAAACTAATTTATATGACATTACTGCTTATACTAAGCCAAGATGACTGCATGTTACATTTTGCCAGCATGCTAAAAGTGATGTCGAGAAATAAGAAAAAATACCATCATCATGTTCATTTAATGGATAAAACACGAAGTGAGCAGCAGCGGAGATAAGCACCCTGGAGGCTGTTTGGTTTGTCAGGACGTGCACATGTAGTAACCCCTGACAGTCCTTCTTGGTAAAGAGAGTGGGGTTTTTTCCCTAACGCAGAGCAAAGCTGTGGTGATTGCTGCTTACTAATGCATTAGACTTTTAACAGTGTAAACACGAAGGCAGTAATTCAGAGAACACTAAACTTGAAAGACGTAGCAGACGTGTAAAGTTAATTTGATTTACAGCATAATCAGGAACAGAGTTCTCTTGCTTTCCCTTCCAATCTAAATCTGAGCCCAGAAAAATCAGATTTCTGTCTTCCCACAAATTCAAGCAGATTCCACTCCCTCATCTTTTTGGTAAGAAGAGCCAAATTTGACCCAGACCTCCTTTGGGGGAATCACTAATTTTGCTTCACAAGTTGTCTACATTATACTGCCATCACCATTGTCTTCATTTGTTTACTTCAAGAGCATTTCCAATACACCAGGAACTTTCCAAACAAAAAGCAGATGCTGCCTGGATTTGAGACTCCTAAAGACTGAAGGCAGGAAGACAAACAAGAAGTGAGGTAGCAGGTAATAAAAAATCACAGAATAGTTGAAGCTGGAAGGGACCTCTGGAGGTAATCTAGTCCAACCTTCCTGTGGTGTAAGCAAGCACTTGAAAAAAAACAAAACAAGTAACTTCAGTCATGGTACAGCCATAACCAGTCAGATAATGCCATTTCAACAACAACTCTGATTGTGCTTCTCTCATTACTGTTGGCCAGTTCCAAGCTCAATAGCTCAGGCCTCCTCCTCCTTTGCTACAAGAGGTGGTCTCCATTCCCCATCCCGAGTATTTCCCGGAGGGTTCAGGAGGTCGCAGTCACTGCAGATGATTTCTGCATTTCCAATTGGCCTCCAGAGATGTGCAGGATCAGGTAGAGTTGGATGTGGAGGCTGGATGGAGAGAGAAGTGCTTGCTGTGGGTAACGGAGAGAGCTTCTCGCAGCAAAAGAGGAGGGGGCTGCAGCTACCTGGCTTGAATCTGGCTGGCTACGGTGAGGCCAGGGACACAGAGATGCAAGCTAGGGCCAAGACTGAAGCATTTTCAAGGAGAAAATACGAAAACCACTAATTCCTTTACCATGAGCCTAAACTCTTCCCAGTAGCGTGGAGAGAAAGGCACAGGTGGGATATATGGTGGTAGTGTGCATCCAGCAAACAGTGCTTCCTGGCCAGGAGAGGCCTCATCCTGTTAGATATGGATTGTGATGAAGAGCTTGTGCCACTGAGTGTGGACAACATGAAGCCAATGCTGAGGGACACCTGAAGCTCCTGGATTACAAAACCCACTGCCTTTCTGATCTGTGGTAGTGCATGTGCACCATAGGAAGAAATTGCCTGGAATTTCTGCTTTCTCCCTTCACTGACACCTTTTCCACAAGTAAATAGCTTGACTGCGTGAGGCAGATAGCATGTACATATCCTCTCAAATATTGCTGAGATGGTTTACAGGGTCAGCTTTCAAAACTTCTATAGGCAATACCTTGTGATCATTCCCAGTTAAAAAGCTCACCCATCTCCTAACTGCACCTGATGCAAGAGGTACACATAAAGAGAAATAAAGAAAAGAAAAACGTACATCTGCACATGTGCTGTGTGATCACACAGGTGTCAACAGAAAACAGGGTTAAGGCTGGAGGATTTTACCACAGTCAGATGCATATAACAAGGCATAGACCTCTTCAAGAGAAAAACACCAGACGGCGAAGGCACTAAAATAGAAGACTGCAAAACAGAAAACACAAATAGCTTTGTCTAATTCAGAAGCACCATCATGGAGGGCAATGACACTGCGCCAAGGGGACTGTGAGGAGGACAGTGCTGGCACCACTGCCCCAGAGAAACGCAGAGTATGTGGCGAGACAAAGGGGTCTCCTGAGATGCAAAAATCAAACTGTTCTGTATATATGCTCTCCGTGTGAAACAGAGATATGGACTTTGGAGAAAACTTCCAGGCAAGGACTTTCAGCCTCTGAAACAAGCTTTTTATGGGTATGATGGAAGAGATGGAATGAGAAATATGATAATTACGGAGAGGATCTGTGAGAAGGAGAGTCCCTGGCACAGTAATTAGAGGGAAGCATGAACTGCTGGGCATGCTTGCCAGATGAAGGACAAGCATTTGCAAAAAGGATCACATCCTTTGGCCAGAAAGGTTTAGTTTGCCATGCGGTGAGACAACATGACAGAACATTCAGGCAGTGCTTTTAAGACGCCATGAGCCGAAGTTGGAGCCAGAGCCTTGCTAAATGAACAGCAGGAGCCCAGTGCTATGCTCACTAAGCTGTGATGGTGCTATCAACCTCCCTGCCACTCTGGGTCACCTACAAAACATTTCTCTGGCCCACCAGGCATGTAGCACCCACACCAGTAAGCTGTTGAGAGAGCCAGGCCTCTACCTGGCTGTGGTGGAGCAACTCCTTTTGGGTTACCCCTTGCTTGCACTGCCTTGGAGTGCCACAGGATATACTCCCACCAGGGAGCCATGTACAGACTGCTCTGGAGCTGCCCGCAGCTCAGGGGTCAAAATCAACCAACGGTGGGATGGCACAAAGGAGGAACGGGAATTCAAACCCGAAAGTGGGTTTGAATCCTTTCACCTGTATCGCATCAGCTACAGAGACTGTACCCAGTTCCTTATATCCAGAGCAGGTGGTGGCTGGCAAGGCCACAGGGATTGCTCTGGCAGGGAATGGTGCTGCTGGGGGGGCAGTGAGACTGCAGCAGGGGGGAGGCAAGGCCAGGGAAGTGCATCCCCACTGCCTCATTTCAGAAGGTGTTAGCTGGCAGCCCTGGCAAAGGCCTGAGCTGCGCTCTCTCAGCACAGCTGCCAGGTGGGCACAGCCATCCCAGGCAGCAGTCGGTTGTTTGCACGCACACACACACACACACACACACACACACACAATTATATGATTTCAGAGCAATACGTTTCCCAGCCTGAAGAGAAATGAGATCTCCTGCACTGCTGTATATGTGGCATTTCATTCATCAGTTTTTCCAAACGGAAGGCTTGTCATATAAACAAAATGAGTGTGTGTGTGTCTCATTCTACTGCTTCTGGATGCCCTGCAAGAGAAACACAGCAGAGCACACACTATTTATCAAAGTCCTGATGGGGAGGAAGGTGTATTTGTGGCATCCTCTAAATATACTCCATTTCTGCTACTTTCTCAGCTCTCAGTGACAGCAAACATCATTTGACAGAGACCAGAACATGCTCACTGTTTTCCCATCTCCAAACTAGCCTTTTTCTAAAAAAAAAAAACAAACCCATGGGTGAGATTTTCAAGAACACTCTCACTGAATTCAACCTCTCTCTGCTCACATTTGAGTCAGTGGGAATTGAGGCCAGTGCTGAACCTTTTAAAATTCTTACCATGTATTTACATTACTCTTTTACAGGTTTACTTTAAATAATAACCGTGTATAACATGCACTGTACATAGGCAAAACACACTTTCGCTTTTCCTGGCACTGAACTTTACAGATAATGATCCTCCAAAACATTTGCCTTTGTAAACCAAGCAAATGTCTGATACATGGGAATTGTCTTCTGCATTTCATGAAGAAAGGAAGTGAAAGAAGGAACTGGACAGAAACCACACTGTACTGTGGAAAAGGTGATCAGGAAATGAAACAGATGGTTCTGAAGGGTATTGATGAATCTTTGGCTCATCTACAAAATGAAATGTTTTTGGAAAACAGTTCTTGAAATAACATGCATTAGGACTTTCAGTGAAATTCTCTATTTCAACCACAGGTATCTGACACAGACGTAAGTATGTTTCAGATTACATTAGTTCACTTAAGAGGAAGCTGTTAGAAGTACATCCATATTTGATAATAACTATGGAGCCAGTTTTATACATGCCAGCTGGAACAAGGCAACTTGAATTAATAATGTACATTTCGAGCTTCAGCTACAGCTGAGGGGCCATCTGAAAAGAGACCTTGTTTTCAGAGTGCTTTAGTCTGTCTTGCAGTTGTACACTATTTTTGAATAAAACTGGGAACCTTAGACACTCATCTCCCAAGTGGGGGTCCCCAGGCCCACTTGAAGCTGGACTGGTGTTTTACTAGACCATGTAATTCCCTGAAAGCTTGGCTGATGGGGAACAATGCTGTGGGACAGATGAGCTGGGAGCAACCACTACTGGGCCTCCAGATCAGCCAGGGACTTTTCAGAGCTGACTCCATCTCATTTGGAGGAGCCAGGATATGCCAATACAATATGTATATTGATGGGGATCCTAAATGAAAGCACAACAAATTTTTAAAGTTCAAAACTTACTACGAACTGGAAATTTGTGGTTTCACCTAGTCCAGTCTTCAACTAGATACACTTTTGGTACTTTAACCAGGTAAAAAGACTCTGACTTGAGATGGGGATTTTTGTTGCGCTCTTGAGGAATGACTTGAGATTTCCAGACTTTCTTCTGCCAGTGGACTTTAGATACCATTCCTTAAAAGGCCAAGATGATCACATCAATTCCAATGAACAGAACATTTACTGCCACATGAGAAGCCAAAAAAACACCTGCAATTACTTTGTCACAACATATCAGTACACCTGCACCATTATTCAGAAGTGGTAATGACTCTCATATCTGGCCTTACTACCATTGCCCAAATACACTCTTAAAAATGCTGTGAAAAAATCATATCAACTACCTGTCTGCCCAGAAAATGACCAAAAGAAATATGTACAGTTTGCAACCCCCTCAAGTTTCTTGACATACCTTATATATTTTTGAATGCTCTCAAGTTCCTTTGACCTTCAGATGCCACATATTGATTGCTTGGTGAAGTTAAACCTGCTCCTCTCGGCATCCTGCGCCCGCGCTCATCCCTGGCAGAACTTCTATCATCTCTTGTCATCAGCTACATGAGCAACTCTCAAAAGTAAGCCCTCTCCAGTGTTTTGCAGCTTATCTCTACATTAGTATTAACTGAATGCTAACACAGATAAAGGAGGGATTTTTATAGATGCCCTAATAACAGAAACTACTTACTCACTGAGTTCAAGCTGTCTTAAAACAAGCTCTGAAAGGATCATTTCCCCCCTCTCTCTCTGCTGAAGTGCTGCTAATGCTGCTAATTCAGACTAGATGATTTTACCCTAGCCTGAATCCAGCACGTCTCAGGTACTTTTGCAGGGGGATTAAACAGGTTTAAAATCATGTTTAAAAAAACCTTCTCACAACTCTGCTCAGGGAAGGGTGAATTTTATCAACTCTTTTTTTTTAGTCCTTGTTTATGTGTATATTCACAGGTTTCAATCTTGTCAAGGTTGCTGGATAGCCTTCGACAATTTTGTAGCATTCAACATCTTTTGAGAACAATACATGAGGTAATATATATTGCAAAAACAGACACTCTCTCAATCTTTTTCTCCAAAGGCAGTTTTGATGAGGCTGGACTTACATGTAATTAATTATAAATAAACATTTTGTTCCCCCCTTTGGAATTTTTCTTTTTTGCTTTTCTTTGAAACTAGATGCTTCTTTTGTCTTCTATTTATGAAACCTTTTACAGAAAATGTTTACTTCATATAGGGGTCTTTGGTGGCCCATAGAGTTTCAACAGATACTATTTTAATTAGGCTGCTTGGTTCCATTTCCTTTTTAAATGGCTGTGGCAAGGACCTTGTGTTGTGATCTGCTGAACGGGAGGAAATGTCTGCCGAGGATTCTTCCCTTCTGAAGTAGTGTATTAATGAGACACTTTCTTAATAAGAGCTTCACGTCAAGTCCTGTAATCAGAACACAACAGACACCCAAACCAGCAGAAACATTCATTAATTCCAGAAGTCACTAATTCTGCATTATGTTTAAATATTATTCCAAAAGGAATAGAACCTTAGCAGTGATTTGGGATAAGAGGGTGTTTTTGTATTAGAGTGAGAAAGAGATACAGTTAGTCAAACTTACTGTTTTATACCAACTGGGTTCCTATCCATAAGGCCAGTCTTTCTTTACAAAAAAAATCCAAACCTGTTGGAGATAGGAATGCAGGGCCTTGGAGTAAAGAAGCAATTTACTACAGGACTTTAAAATTGTTACCAGATTATTCTTCAGTTTGCCCTAACCAATGCTGAGAATTAATTGGTACCTGACTTCATAAAATAATTCTAATTTAACATCTGTGAACTCATTATTAAGTCTTTCCAAGCAGAGAAGTGTGTTATTCAACACTTCTGACACAGTGTTGCAATATGATCACACCATCTCCATCCAAACTCTCTGAAATGAGAAGTCTACACCATTAATTAAAAAAAAACCCAGTCATATACCTCATCATACTACTGTAGGTAGAAGATAAAATCCTCCTGGGACATCAAGGGACTGATCTACAAACTACTAACACAAGCTCCCCTTTCTATGTTCACCAACCAATTGTATTAACACTCCTTATGGAATTAAAAGTAAATGAACATTAGACAACTCAGAAAGGCACAGCTGTTATTTTGGACCTACATGCCATTATTTCCAAAGCAAGAAGAGCATGATAACAGAAATATGTCACATTACTGTTATAATCAGCACTGGATTAGGTTACTGTGTACAAAGATTCTATATTTTAATAGGTGCTTGCATACCTACAATAGGTGAAGTAAAAATTCCATTCATTTACCTCAGTATGTCATGAATGGCAGAAGAAAACTGAAATTTTTATCACATGATTTCACAAGGGTCATCTACTTGCATCTAATCAAAACTGTCTCTATAGTACTTTCTCCCTTTTGTGAGCCAACAGCTTTTCAAAATATTTGCCATTTCAGCTAGTATTGGTTCACATTTGGCGTTACCTGATAAGTTGTTTCAGTTAAATCCCTTAAGCCATCTTTAAGCCATGAACAAAAGTGAGTAAATATGGTTTACTACGGTTTTCTGAACAGGGAGAAAGCCCTTGAAACACTGGTAAACACAGTGAGCAGTTTTATTGGTGGCAGTAAGTGTTCCTAACTTGAGGAAACTACAGTGAAAGTGGTTTAGAGAGCACACTGAGGAACAGAACACAGTATTTCCCAAAGTGTATGGATATCCACATACAAATATTGAATGTCTAATACACACAGTAAAAAAACCTCACTTAAGGGTAGGGATAGGTGTCCACAAACCCACCTGTAAAATACATTTCTCAGCTCTACAGAAGAGGTGAGCAAGTCAATCAGCTGCAGAACAAAGACTTATTTTCTTCAAACCAAGTAGCGCCTGTCAGTCTCTCTTACACTTCTCTGCAGCCATCAAGGTTCATTTGAAAAATCTGATTTGTGCATGAGGCATTATAGATGAAATCTGCCAGTGGTAAAGAGTCTCCTTTATTTATTCTTTACCGAATAAAATAACTGCTGAAATGACCTAGAAGTTCCCCTTCTCCCACTCAAGCAAACTGAATTTCTTGGGAATAATGGGCCTGATTCTCATTATCACCAAACCATGCCTCTCCTCCTTCATCCTGACAGTGAATTGCTTTACAGTAAAGGTAATGGGTTTTAAATTGCAATTTCTACACTAATTTTAGGGCTTCTTTATAATGGAGATAAAAAGCAAGATAAAGGGGCCTTATCATAAATAAAAATAAGGCCATATATAGTTTATATTGATCCACCTACTTCTCACCTTTTGGTTTTTTTCTGCACATCATGCTTAGGAAAATGATTTCATGGACCATTATTTTTAAAGTCTGAGTCAGGAATTTAAAAATTAGACCACCAAAGTATGCGGGGTCTGGTGGGTTTTGGTTTCAAGGCTCCAACAGAGGAACATCAGGTCAATGCCTACAGATGAGTATTTAGTTTTCCAGTTTTGGAACAAATGGGCCTGGCCTTCAAATGCTAACATTGTGCTGCCAGTATGGATGTGGATCCACCACTCTGCACAGCTTTTTCTCCAGCCTCAGGGACAATGAAGTACAAACCCCACGAGTGAAGCCGGCTCTCTCCAGCTTTCCCAAGCAGTGCTACAGGAGCCGGTACTGAACCAACACCGGAACACTGACGCGGCACCAGCGCACTCCCGGTGCCTGCAGCCCAGCCGCCACTGAGGACAGCACGGACCACCCGAGCCAGACTGTGGCCAGGCTGCACTGCAGTAGTTGGCTTTTTGTTTGTTTTAACCTTCCCTGCTAGTCTGTCCTTGTTCTTTATCCAAAACACCAGCATTGTGGGTTTACTTCAGTGCTTCCTCAGCAAATTATCAATAAATTAATCACTTTCCAACTTCTCTGTAAATTTTATTCTTTTCATTGTCACTTTTTTTAGGAAATAATTGATGCATTAAAGAAGAGAATGTGTCATCAAATATACACAATGCAAAATTCAAACACAGAGACTTTTGACTATGAGAACACATAGATGGGAAATAGTCAATTAAGGGTTTAGCAATGATACAGAGTCTAATTCTGCAGGATATTGTGGATTTCTGATGGGAATACTTCACAAATGAAAAAACTTTTCAATTTAAATTAAATTAAATTTCCAATTAAGTCACAGAGAGCTGTACTCCAGCAGGAAAAGCTACTAAAAATCACATATTCTTGACCATGAATTAAACATTTAGTATAGTTCAGTCAACAGTGACCCAAGACAGAAGGACAAAAAATAACTTCTGGGTTCCCCCACTTCTATTTAAAACTATGTGTTTTATAATTAGATGTTTCTGACATCAGTTTAAGCAAGACTTTCTTCATTATACAGAGTTATATCTGTAATGTTTACTTCAGAAAACAAATCTGATAGTCAAGCTACTTGTGTCATAGAGTTTGATACACTCATAAATATTTAAGGTATTTTATGCAATATGCCCATCAAGTGACAGGCCAAAATAGCTCCTAAGACTTTACCATGAATTAAAAATGTGAAAATAATGGATTTTCTGGGTTGGTAGCTGAAGTGAAAATTGTAAGAAAAACTGTTCTCATCTGAGCTGAATATTTTTGGTTTGTTTTTTCCTTCGAAAAGGAAAGAAGGAATGCTAAATTAATTACGCTACATCCATCAAAACAATTTATTTGATTTGAATCCAAATGTTTTGATATTATGATAATTTTATCTCTTGAAAGAGTAAGAAACTAAGGAAAAATTTTAAATGAGGGAGTCCTTTCACATTAGAAATCTGAAACATTTGACTTTGAAATTTTGGAACTAACTATTTCAACATTTCTATTTTTTTTTTATTTTCTCCAGCTAAAGTAGTTAGTTGTCCCCACACCAACTGCTTTGAAGAATCTACTATTCACAAACAGAAAATTAACCTAGCTCTATCAATAATATGCCAAACTCTTTTTTAAAAACAAACATTGAGGCTCATGAGGAAAGTACCTTTCCCTTCAACGGAGTCAGGGCTTCTCCTTTTGTCTTTATCTACACAATAAAGATACTGTGCTTTTGCTAGAAAGGACTGTGAGCAAACCCGGTACTCTGAATTTTTAAGCTACACTGATACAGATTTTATGCATTATGCACTTGCCTATGAGCTATTATTTTTTGATCTGTAGCTCCAGAAGTCAGTTGTGTGAATCATCTGGGAAGAAAAAAATTCATGTTATCCACGGAAAAATGAATCCCTACAAACATCTTGCAGTGGCAGTGATGCTCACAAGATAACTAACATCGTAAGAACAAGCACATCCCACACGGAGAGGGATGCTGGAGCTGAGTCCTAGGGTATTTCTGTGTGGATCTCCATCAGGAAAGCAGGGCTGTCTACTTTATCCTCAAATGTGTTGTAATTGCAGGGATGTGAGATGGTAGGATGGAGAAGCAGAAGTGCATCAAACATCCCACTTTTTCATTCCTAGCCCTGGGGAACTGTTGCAAAGCTGCTATTCAGATCAGCAAGGACCGAGCACGGTTTCCTCTCCAAATTCCTGACAGAGCACATCTCTTAACCATTCAAGTTTTGAGGTGTTGAGTACAGGGCATCCTTTTCCCTTATCATGGCTGACAGACCGTAAGTTACCTGACAGCAGGAGGTGACATCTATAATACGTCTTTAAATCTTTGCCTCAGTGGGAAGACCATATCTCCTCTATTTTCACATCAAGTCATCTAGAAGGAGCAAAGATTTTGCTGCCTCAAGTGCTTTGAAACCCCATGCATGGATCCAAATGCAGTAGCAGTCCTTTGCTTTTATAGGGAATATATTTAAAAATATTTGCAAACACAGAAGTAATTTTTTTCATGTATTAATAAAAAGGCAAAAGAAGCTGGAACAGGCAGCATTCCTGAGAAGATGCCTTTCAAGAAAATTTTGTCACTTTGAAGTGTGATTACTTGAAGTATTATTATAGTGTGATTTCACAGGGTAATTAGTATCATACGCACCTCTTCTATTAAAGTACCCTCTGTAACATATGCTGAAGTCATAAGCCATAAATCACTGTATCCCATTTACAATTTACTGTGTCAGCAAATTTCAGTGACATAACGCTACAGAGCAACATCTCTGTGTATTTATTACTGTAATCACGATACTAAAGTGCGAAGACACCTTGCTAAAACCTATAACCTCTTGTAAATGGTGCTTTTTCGAGAAGAAAAAATCCACTAAGTGAATAATATGCAATTCACAGCTACAGGCTCAGTGACTACTGCTCAAAACTACAGTAATTATTTAGGTATGCAACATGCTTGGCACAGCAGCAATGGAAAACAGAAAGTGAGGGATTTATTTGACTAACTGTAGACATCTGCATGTAAGCTAACTGCTCTACATTCCCTTGCTGGTTGATGGAGAGGGCTACATGCTTTTTAGAATTGATCTTATTCTAAATGGATATTTGGGAAGGTCAGATTAATTGCACCTAAAAATAGCCTATTTATTTCAACTGAGTGCAGCTAGAGCCTTGAGTCACTTATTCACATGACCTGTTCTGTATTAGAAATATTTAATGGTAGGTCCACCCAGAAGACAAGAAATGGTCAAAATAAATAGTCAGAGAAGAAAAATTTTAAATGTAACTTCAGTGAAAAATCCAGACCTTCCTCATTTCTCCAGTAACTTCATTGTGACTCCTGCTGTCCTCACAACTATACTTCTCAAGAAAACAAGCATATGACATGGAAATATGCATGCGATATTTTGGACAAGAAGTCCAAAAAATCCTTTTATTTTCCAGTACCAATAGCACCTGGGCTTCCTTACAGGAGACATAGTACCCTTCTGAAGAAAGTAAAGCTTGAAGAAAAATATGGGGAACTACAGAGGTTCAAGGCTGCATTCTAACACATGGGCTAATGGGAACAACGTATGAAGCTCAAAAGGGTAAAATTGGCCATGGCCAGCCATCTTGGAAAGCTCAGAAAAATAAACTAGGAGCTTGTACATGGTGAAAGATGCTATTTACTGCAGTGATGAGGCCCTGCTGTCACTCACCATGAAGATAGCTGTCCTGGCAGCAGACAGGCAGCAGTACCCAAGGTAAGCCCTACACATGGGCAGTCTGCTTTGCCCATCCCTGGATAAAGTGCTGGGTCCTCCTGCCTAACTACTCTGTGCTCATACCATTCCAGTTCCTCACTGGAATCCACTGTATAACCCTCTTTCTCCTTTTATGTTTCTTTTAAAGTAAACAACTACTTGTGGACAGGAATTCCTGATGACTCTCCCATCCTACCCATGCCCATATTCTGACCATCAATTCTTATTATGACCATGTCCACGATACAAGAACATATTCTTCTACTGAGAAACATTCCATACTTACAGATTTACTACTTCAGATAGCTTAACTTTGAGATATCCTTTGTTTACAAGTAAGCTGTAGTTTACCTGCATTCTCTCATTTTCCCATGATCTTGTGTTTCTTTTAGTTAAATGCAAGACTTAAAGGTCAAAAGCGAAAGAGGAAGAGTTGAATTGCAGAAAATAAAGTGAGAATCCTTATCTTAAGTGACGAGTCACACAATCTGTTGAACCCTTTTCTGTTTGTGGAAGCAAAAGCAGATTGCTTCTCTCAATAAAGAACAGCAAATTTTGCATATTCTTTCAAGACCCATACAGGCTCTCACTATATTCTGAAGCCAAGTTTTCACTTGTTTCAGTGATGCAGGATAAGGCATCAAAAAGTTAACTGAAAAAGAAGCTGGGCTGAAATCTGTTTAAATTTAGTGTTGCCTAGATCAAAAGAAAAACAAGACATAAAATATTGGTGTGGAAACAATCCAGTGTGAAACAGACGATTAGTCTATGATTGTAGGGAGACGATAAATGTTTCATCCAGTAGGCTTTTAGCACAGAAGTTTTAGTATCAATAACTTATGTCTTCTCTTTATTCTGTTTTCATTTGCACTGCAATTTTTGGCCAATTTCTCATTACACTATGAAGCATTCTTGGTCGTTTTCTGTCTTGATTTGCAACAGCATTGCCTCGTTAACAAATTACTGTAAGAGATCGTGTATTCAGAAAGGAGGATTTTATCATCCTTTTATAATCTTCCCACTCTTTCTTGTTATTATCAAAATATTGAGGAAATAAGAGTATTAAACTGTCTGGCACTTACAAACTTCAGGCTCATATATGGAAATGAAATAATTGAGGAAGGAAAAATAAGCTTCCAAAGTGTTTATCAATTCATTATATTAATGCCATCTGTCCCACAGCTATGATGTCAGACTTCTTTTTTCCTTCTTCATTAAGGCATAGTTCGTTTACACAAACTGCTGCTTAAGATACTTGCTGGAACACTTAACAGCTCCCTCATTTGTTTGGTAGTTTTATAGGCCTCTTGTGCTGGAGCAGAGGTACAACAGCTTGCAATGCAGGAAAAGAAAAGATAAAACTACCCCGCTGTGCAGATTTAGTCAATTTTCACTGGCTCTCGCACAGAAAACAAATTGCAACCCCTCACAAAGAGTTCTCTCTCTGCACTGGCAGCCCTGACAAATGCAGACAAAAATGAGTAAATCAGGCAACTTCACATCAGGAGGAAAAAAATGGCTACTGCTCCAACAGCTGCTATCATAATTAAGAACAGATTTCATCACTAAACTCTTGCTGGTTGTATCTGCAGCAAAACAAATACACAGATGTGGCACATTTGCATACTGAAAAATGTGTGCCATGTAACTGAAACAAATTTGCTTTTTCAGCTCTTAAATATTCACTTTTTAATATGAAACAATGGGGGTGGTTTGCATAATAATCCTCTGTCTTTGCTCATCAAACTCATTCAATCAGTATATGAAATATAATGCAAAACTAATACCTAATAAGTCCACATTTCAGTCATGCAATCCAATACCAAAATTTGTTATTGTGTCCAATAAGATACAATTTTGAATTGCGTTCTGAACTGTCCTCAGGCACTTCTATTTGTAAATGACATGCTTTAAAAGCAAGATAGAAAAGGGGAAAATATAAGAATTACTTCTTTAAATCATGACAAGCACAAAATTTATTGCCCCTTCATTTATCCACACATTTTAAAAGGTCACCTAGCACCATTTAGTAGAGAAGAAATGCAACCCTTTCAAAGTAAAAATAGTATAGCATCATGCCCTGTGAAAGCAGGGTGGGATTATTAATGCAACAGTGACTGAACTCCCACAACTGTAGCACGTCCATCAGCAGCTGCAGTATCTTGAGAGACTCTCTTACAACACAATGACGCTCTAGACTGTCCACTCCTCACTCGGACGTCAGATCTTTCTTAGCTATGGCTATTTCATAGCTAAATAACCTTACTGGTTTTATGCAAACTGTCGTTAACAGGTTTTTTGAATTGTTTCCTGACCATAAATCTGTGATAATTAAAGAAAGAATGTGATTATCAAGGTCTATAGACTGTTTAAAGAGCAAATCTGCAGATCTGCTGATAATTTGAAGAACAGTTTCACTTAGATGTATTTTAAGCCATTCAGTCATGCCACTATGCTTTCCCTAGTGAATACATTTGTTCAATTTAAATCCCTCTGTAGAATTAATTTATTTATTTTAAGTATTGTGCAGAACTAGATGATTAAGTTGGAGCACAGTTTTTTCAGACAGATGCATATCTGATCAAAGAAGCCTGAATACAGCTCTTACTGTAGGTACTCAGACTGAGTACCTCAGTCCTCCTCTCCTCGTACTCATTTCCGAAGCTGATTCACTGTGTATTACAGGAGCTGGGATTTAAAATCTGCGCATTTTAGTGATACTCACCTTTATGTGGAGGGGTTGGGACTTGTAAAGTATTCCTGCAGAAATCTGCACGCACATCTTTGCATGCTTACAAGAACAGGTTATTGCTCGAGAACCAGTTTCTAGACAGTGGACACCATTATAAGGCAAATAATTAAACCACAGCATCATGAGTGCGATTTCACAGAAGCATGTAACTATCTGCAAACGTTTAACAGCAAACCAGTGCGTAAAGAATTCAAATGAAATCTCCTTTAAAAATGGGGGGAGGGGTGTACACAGCCAGGAAAGCAAAGTGGTGCTAACACGTATATGATTTTTTCCATGTACAGCTTGTCTGCGTTTTGCAGGAAGGGTCTCCAGATAATACAAGAAACTCCCTTTAACCTTCCAGCTGCCTCTAACACTCTCACCCAGTGTGGCAGCACTGATGAGGTGATTTGTGCAGCCCCAATGACAGAAGATGAGCACTTTCTGCTGCTGTTCTTGGAAATACAGAGAGCTGGCCATGCTTTTCACAGGCAGTGGGAAACACCTATGAGAAGGTAACAGCACCAGAAACTGAGGTCTCCTGAACCTAACCAGCACTACAACTCTGTCCTCTTGCACAGGACTACATGATCCTGCACCAGTATCCACAATCCTTTTTTTTTTCTTGTTTTACTTGTCCCTTCAGCAAGGGAGATGAGAGGTGCCACACTGTACAGGTAGCATTATGTTTGAAGACATCTTTAATGTCAATACTAGACCTTAGACATTGATAAGCTGTCACTTAAAGTAAGATGCACAAGCAGGTGATTCTGCAACTTTGCATGCATAGAAAAAAGAGGCCAAATTAGGACTTCTGCAATCAAGGCTAAATCTGTTACACAAAGAAAATTCTTAGGCATATTAGAATAAGGCCTGAGTTTGAACCATGAAATACTTTTGCAATGAAATTTGTTGGCCTGATGTCTTGAAAAACACAGTTTTCCAGATCTGTGCATAATTTTAATATTTGTTCTTTCATAACAATATTTTAATCTTGAAGAATAGCTCTTAAAAGCAGGTTCTTAAAAGGAAAGGGATAAAGAAAAATTTAGGTAAGGTTAAGGGTGTTTCCCATCTTAATGGCAAACAACATATAGTAATAAACACAAAATGCCTGTATTTTGGGGAGCAAACAATATCAGAAGGACCTGCTATATGAATCAATTGCGTTTTTGTGGATCTCTTAGCTCTAGATGTGCAGTGCAAGTGACATAAGAGTAATAGAAAGAAGCCTATTTTTGTGCACATCTGGATTCTGTTTTGGTTATCAAGTCCTCATTCCTGTTTTTCTGGCAGATGTTGTGTGTACATTTTTAAGATGAGTTTGCAGAGGTTTCCAAGGGAACTCAGGGTCATGGTTTCTTTTTTTTTTTTCATCTAGTCTGTGGTTCACTTTATCATAAAGGTAATACCAGTCAACTCTTTAAGAATTTTGTAGTTCCTTTTCTTTACTGTTTTCCTTTTTTAGGCCGTTAAAAAAGATAAAATAAGCAGCAAGCAATCAGGAAGTGTAGCAAAGGCTATATAATCCTTTATGTATTTAAAATTATTAATTTCTTAGGAACCAGTAGAGTAATCTCTGCAAAGCTATCTCCCCCTTGCACTTAAGTACAGTATTTTTCCTTTCATTAGAGCAAACAGGACTCAGCAAAAAAATGGTGGGTTGGTTTTAATATCAGAAATCAGAAAACTGAGATTAGCTCCAGGACACTTGTATAAGTATTCCCTGATGCACACTGCATCAACAGCATGCTGGGAATTGCTCTGTTTTTGAAGGACACAAGCTTTGGGATTTGGAATATGTACAATATAGATATATCATTTCAATGCTGTTTGCATGAAAGTCAGTGAAAGACTAGTTCAAATGTAGTTTTACTAAACTTACTTATAAATGAAAATCCTCATGTTCTTAAAAATATTAGTATGTCCACACTGTTCATGAGTGCCAAGTTTGCTTTGTCTGCATGCAGAGAATTAAATTCTTTAGTTCTGGAAGTATGGGCTAGTCTAATCTGAACATTTTTGTCAAGCCTCTTAATTTATATGCATTTTGAAATCTGAAACAAATATTTGATTGCAAGTTATTGGGTCGGAGGTAGCCTTCAGTCGCCAGGTATTGTTGTTATAATGGAAAAATGGTAGCATTAGTTTAATGTATTATAATAGCACAGGGTAATGATCCTTAGCTCAGTAGTACTGAAATACCTTGACAACAGCAGTTGAAGTCAATGGGAGCACTGCAAGTGCATATAAAAGTGCAGTCTGCAGACCATTAGGCATAATTTCATCACATCTTTATTGGAATAAAAATTGCACTTAAGCTTCGGCTGTTGTGTTGGCAATTTAGAAACACTCTATTTGTGTACATGAATTTTACGAAGACCCTCTGTTAAACCAGCTATTAAACTACTGCTAGGGCGCATGGACACTGGACCCTAGTGTCTTACCTGCATCTAGTAAGGGACCAGCATGTAAAGAGGTAAATGCCCAGGGTTGGTGGCATGAGACCAATTTATACCTGTAGAGTTCTTGGTTCCTGTAACACACAAATGAAACACGCCCATCTTTTGAGCTGATCTAGATAACTGCATCTTCAGTCTCAGCACTGACACCCTGAGAGAGCAGAGACTTTTGTAGAGATCTGCTTCCCCTTGAACAATTCCACAGGTCTGCTTATTAGGGAAGCAATGAGACCTGGACACAAACAGCCGCCTTGCAAACCACACCTCTAAGGCTACACTACATGCTAACTTACGTACTCATGTTTTTGCACAAGGTTTATAAACAGATACAGCTCTGCTAAGAAAAGTCACAAAGCCTCCAAGCTAGTCACGTAATAGTTTACCACTGCCTCAACTGCCCAGGGAACATGCCACCTGACTGCTAACAGCAGAGGTTGCAGACATCCCTGGGAATTCCCAGCTGGGCACTGAGATGCATCCTGTCTCATCTCTGAGGACAGGCTGTGGCTGCCACCAGACAGCCCTGTGCTGCCTTCCTCTCCACAGAAACCAGTTGTATGTTTGTGGGCTGATGCAGCCCCTCAACCAGCTCTTGGCCTCCAAAACCAACACGAGCTCTGAAGCTTGTCATCCCTTTCCTGATGTTTCATTGGAAATACTTGTTTCACTGGAAATAAAACAAGCTGGAGAAAAACTTTATGTAATTTACCATTTTTCTGAAGCCTAGGGGGAAATAATGGCTGCTAATTTACTAGCTGACTTCTGTGTGAGGCAGCAAATAGTACACCATCCTGAAAGGTCTTAACAAAAAATGTGGCTTCAAAGAAAAAAATTCTTAACAAAATGCTTTGCATTACCAAATGACAAGAAGGCAAAGGAAATTCCTCCAGAAAACATCCTCATGCCAATGTCAAAAGTCATGACAAGCCGAAATAAAAGAAAATTATGTGAAAGTAAAAGAAAAAGGCTTAGCTTTGTGTGGTCTCTGGAGGAAGGAGAAGATAATTGTCAACATCTTTATTACATCTGGACACCAGCTATTTCAACTATGCAAAAAGACAGGGCCCAGTGACCCCAGACTGAAATATAGCACAGGGCCATTATGCTTGTCCCCATTACTCGGTGGAACTATTTTCCATTTTTATCTTTCAGTAACACAGTTGGGATGTTTAACACCTTCTGCCTTGAATCTCAGCCAAGTGATGCCAGTGGCTTGGAATCACCGGAGCCTGGGCAGCAATGCCACCTGTAGCACTGCCAGCCTTGCTGACTCGCTGTAAGAAGCAAGCTACCTTCAGCGAGAAGTTACCATCTGCAAGTCTGACATTAGCTCGGGAGCAATTACATGCTGTGTGCAATGCGTCAATTTTATTTAGGGAAAAAATGCCCAACAAACTCACACGGCAACTCTTCCTGGTTGATCTTGTGACAGTCATAATAAATCCATCAGGAATGGGTTGTCCAAACTCCTGAGCTTAGTGCTGCATAGTGCTACTGCAATTCTCTCATCCATAGATGAGAACAAAACCAACAAAACACTATCAGAGGGCTGCCAGCTCCACGCACAGAAAGTCAAAAGTAGACTGGGTTACATAGGGAGGTATCAGTTTGTTTTCACATTCACAATATGTCATACCAGTGGGGAAAAAATTGTACTTAGCATGAGCTCCACATCATTTGGTTTAGCACAGCCTACTCAATGCAAATGTTGCAAATGTCTTCATTTATTTCCTCCCCATGTAAGGCCTCTGGCTCACACTGGTGGTTCCCCTCCTGTCTTACTCTGCACAGCTGCTCTATACCTTTCCACTGATCTCACACATGCGCCCGAGCCATCCAGCAGAATTCCTTCAACATCCTGCACTTTTCCAGGACAGAAGTGTCCTTTCAGCTCCAAAGAGTGTCCTTCATTATCATTACAGGAAATGCAGCGAGTCCTAACTATCTTCTGCCCCTTTGGAACCCTTTTGTCAGTCTGCCTTCTCCAGCAAGTGGAGTACCAGACAAATGCCTCCTGTAACAGCCAGGCTGTGCTTTCAGCTTCACCTTCTCCACCCCCTCCTCCTTACCTCACTCTTCCTCCCAAGTGTGGTCTTTGCTCACCCTATTAAGACTTCCTTCTCCCAAACACCATCTATGTTTTTCTATTTGAGTACTTCTCTCAGCCTTGTTGCTATCTCCTTTCTTCAGGTACGATAGGTTAATTTACTTTCCAGGCTTCTGTTAACCTTTCCTCTGCCTTTCCAGGGCTGATAGGCTCTATCACAGGATACCTCTCGCTGTGTGCTTGTACAGCACCTTGCATAATGAATCCCATCCTCAGGCTTTTCAAAAACATTATCAAGAATTCAAGCTTCTTGTCAAACCCAACAGAAAACCACCCTGCTGTATATTTGCTGAAGAATAAGCAGGAAAGAAGAATATACAGAGCTGTGAGGTCACAGAGCTGACCTCACAGCTCTTTGCACCATCCTGCAGTTTCCCTCTATTCTGTGCATTTAACCCTCAGTTGTAATCATGCACCTCAAAAGCCTACCTGAATCAAGACAGTCTAATTTTTAATCTGAGTATATCATGGTTTAATCAGAAAAATTCTGTGTGTGCCTATTACTTGTTATTTAATCTGTGAAATCCAGACTATAAAACCTGTTGGGTGAAAGATAAGCACTTTATTTAATATCCAATTAAATGTGGTCACCAGAGAAATCACAGCTTATGCAACTTTATCAGAAAAAGATTAATCTATTTCAGGCTTAACCCAAAATGTCATAAAAGAACTCATGAATTTAGATAGGAATCCACTTATTAGCCAAAGACATTTTCCTATTGAGTAAGAACAGTCTAAATTGCTGCCTATATTTATACTTGGTTCAATCAAATTTCTGTACTCAGTAGCTGTCATTGATTTTCAGGACAATTATCAAACAAAAATGATGAACAAACTGCAGGAACATTATAGAGTCTTTTTCAACTCCACAGTAATCATTAGAAAACGCACAGCCTGCTCATTGATAATGCTTTAATGGCTCACAGGGTGACATCATCAAATTAAAAAGATAGTCACACCCGGAAGGCAGAAGATATTTTTTAGCATTACAATCTACCATTTTAAAGTTAATTGTATTTTGCTTGGTGTTTCAAAACACATGAGGCTGCACTGAAGTTATTTTTTTCACATTGTGTGATCATGCCCAAAACTGTGATTTTAGAATAAGGAGGCAAATAGTTGAACTTATTTCTTTAAATTAAGCAGACTTTCTTTCCTGTCTAGAAACTGATACTCCTCAGTTCATTAGCTGAATTTTCCACAGGGCCTACAAAGGCACATTCCATTTCTATACTGTTTGATTTGTCTAGCTGACTTATTTTAAAAGAAGTATTCTACATTAAGATTATTGAATAATAATTATGCGGTTTCATCTTTCTACATTAATTATAATCTTCAGTAAGATATGTATTTCACGGTACACAAAACCTGTTTACAAAGAAAAGGTGTATAGGTGTTATCAGTACAAGTAGCAGAGCTGCAGTTAGCTGCTGGGGTGCAGCGATTTTGATTTTTGTCTACTAGGTCAACCTGAGGTAAAGAGTTCAAGTGCAATGGCTGAAAATCAGTATTAAACAATGATGCTTAATGGCCTACTTGAAATGAGTTCAGTGATCCAGCCCCACTCCACCGAGTACAAAAATTCCTATCTGTAGTCAATGCATAAAATGTATCATTTAGAAAAGCTACAAGAGTGTAACTCACACCTGGCTACAGCAGATTTGCTGAACTGTATCTTCCCCTCTATGCTGTAAATTCTTTTGTGGTCCTCTACAGATAAGGAGTTCATCTGAAAAGTTTGGCATGTAAAAACTTTGAAAAAAAATGGGAGGATGATTTGCGTGGACAGCATCTTCCTGTCACTGAATGGCAAACCTATGCTGCTCAGAACCGGCAGTGGACGTCCATTAGTTAGTTTAGCCCTTGCCCCGAATACACAAAAATTCAGTATAAAGAAAACAGCAGCTTTATTTTGAGAGCCAAGCTCATGGACAAGAAGATGGGAGTGGGAAATGTGATCCAGTCCATTTCAAGAGAAATGAATTAGGCCTGCATTCGGGTGTATTTTAGAACAGACGAGAACCTCGCTTGGGCACCACACTCAAGAATCCAAGAAGGAAGGGATTGCTTCCTATGCTGGTATTGTGCCAGTCCCACAGGCCCCCCAGATGCTGCCAGCAGCTCCTGGAGAGGGAGACCCCCTGTTCCAGCTCCTGTCTGGCCACTGCACTGGACTGCAGGGAGCCACCAGCCCTGCCTGCCCAAGCTCACTCAGCTACGAAGGCTTTGCTCAGCAGAGCTCTGCCAAGAAGTGGCAGCAGAAGGATTTGCTTCTCTGTGGACCTTCAAAGATTTGTGGCAGGCACTTTTTAGCTGAACTTCCTCTGTGGCAGCTCTTCATCCCATGCTCTTTATATAGCAGCAATTAGCATATCTGAGAAATCCCCATTTGGCATGTTTTATGGTCTCTTCTCTGTATTGAGATAGTTCTGTAAGTTATGAGCACAGATATGCCATAATTCCTAATGTACAACTGTCAGGAAATCACTCACATAGATTTATTCACTGAACAGTTGGTGAGGAAACTGATTCTGAACAGGGAGCTAGAAACTTTAATTACGAGAGAGAAAAAAATTACTCAAGCACCTCAGACTGGTCAAGAAGTGCCTTTGATGCTCTAAAGATATGACCTGAAATTAACAGATTAATGCAGCATAGTGTTTCTGAATTCAAATCCTGGCTCCTGCCCCAATTTTTATTCTGTATTACTATTGCTGACTTTTTCAAAGTAATAATGATGTCAAAAAACAACCACAAGTATTACATCTGCACTTCTGGAACAAAACAAAGGAAGATTGAAGACAAAAGAAAATATCCCTCAAGCAATAGCTTCTTGACCAAAGGAAGTTCATACAATGTAGAAAAGAAATATTCCTCCCTGTCAAACCCTGGTCTTGCTACCACTCAATGCAATGGCAAAACTCCTATTAATTTCTAGTGGAGGATGTGCAGTGAATAACTCAGATGGAAGTGGTAAACCATAAGTGACATAATCACTCAGGAACTGTCTCTGCCTCAAGTGACCTAAATGACAGGAAGAAATACAGTGAGAAGCATTAATTTGGAGTTTTGTAAGAAGCCCTTACTTATGCTTCTGGGTAACTTCCATCTCCAGCGCAACGTTATGGAACAGTTTCATGTGTCACTCTGTATGGGGTCAGCTGTGGCACAGACGTCAGAACACAGAACTGGGGGTTCAGTCTTCATGCTTTTGCACTCAGCTTTGACACCAATTCACCCTGGCTCTGCTTACTCTGGGCCTGTGGCCAGCCACGACTCTGTCCAGCCTTGGTCTGGGAATGGAATAAGGTGCACAATCCAGCTGGGCCATCCCATCCTCTACCATCCTCCCACATCATTTTCCATCTGATCCCTCAACTGGGACCACCAGCAAATGGGGCCAAGGGAAGCAGGCCTGTTCCGGCAGCAGCACCATCACAGAAGGTATCCCATCTGCCTTCACCTCAGCTAATCCCTTTTGTAACCAGATTTAAAATATTCTTTTCAGAGATATCATTAATGCTTATGAAGAGCTTTGACACTCCCGAATGCAATAGATTACAGCAGTAAAAAAACCAGCAATTTTTGTTTATTGATAAGAATGCAAGTCGGTATTATCAGAAGCTATATTCCCTCTGAGTAGAGGTGGTGGGGAAAAAAAGGACCTGCTGTGTTTCAGAAGGTGCCAGCCCTGTGCAGAGGTTGTTCACAGACGATTTAGACGCCCTGTGTGAGCATGAGGTTTTGCCTCTTCCCACCTCCCACATGTATCCACAAGCCCAGATTTGTGCCCTTTGCAATACTGCTTATGGGGGGAAAAGGGGTCATGCATTTTCCTCCTGAGAGCGTGATACCACATCTGCGAAGACGGTGATGCACCATCGTCTAAATTCTTCTTCTGATGGAAGAGGACAAGCTTCTTTAGAAATAACCACACCATGCAGTCTGATTCTTTTTCAGGGGTGTACTCTGGACATAGGTCCATTTCTACCCGAGAGCAGAAACTGCATGGGAATGAAGGCTGTCCTAAGGCTTCCTGGTGGGAACAAACACACTACAGAAAAACAGTAACATTTTGGGCCCTGCTCAGCCATCTCTAATCAACTGAAAGATCTTGCAGGCAGACTTTATCATAAATTATGATTGCTGCTTATGGTATTTTTCAAATTGTCTCATATTGCACTTGATCCTCCCACGAGGACAAAAATTTAGACCGTGACTAACTCCTTTTCGGTGAGTTTCCCAAAGCGTAATTTCATTCTTTTCTCTTCAGGCTTCCGCATAATTCTTTTCTCAGACTCTGTCACTGTTATGGAGCCCAGTTCATTTTTATGTCTTTTCCATCTATGTATTTTTAACTCTTTCTGCATGCTAAACATTAATGATTTGTTGTAAGGAAGACAATTCATTATCTGCTAATGGCATTTTCCCAACTGTCCTTCTCACATTGCACTTGATCCTTCATCCCATGCCTTTTTTCGAAACAGCATACTTCTGCTCTGGACTGCTACTTCCATGACATCAGAAATTAACCAGCTAATATGTTTTATTGTATCAGATGTTTCTGATAATATGTTTTCTTATATCTGATGTCCCTGAGATTGTAATTAAAATCAGAAAAGGCCTCTTGGAAAATATTGCAGAACTGCCAAATCATGGTCATTTTATACACTTTTTATTAACACTTGGTTTGACTGTATTTGTGATCAATAATCTTGCCGCTGTCTTGCCTTTTTCTGCTTCAGGTCTCCAAGTTTCAGCCGTCACATAAAGTTGTACCTGCCTCTGTGTTTGACTGCAGTTGTACAACCACATTTAAATAAATGCAAGATTTGATTAGCAATAGATTATGCTGCTGATATTTGAATACTAATAATCTCTAGCATGTGTAAGAAAAAAAAATCACCTTCAGCATCTTATTTCAAAGCAGTTACAAAGCAGAGAGTCTTCCATCCCATCTCTCCTTAAACATCTGTTAGTGGTAAGAGCTAACAAGAAATGCTCTTGGTTTTCCTTTCTTTCTAGCTACATAAGCTTCCCTTACAGCCATTTGCAGTAAATGCAGAGGAGTATGAATAGCGATTTTTGGTTCTGAGAGAAAATGCTGGTTCTCAATATACCTGACCTTGTGGCTAATGGGCTTGATTTATTTTTGTGTATTTATCTTCTGAATAAAACGTGGTGAAAAGCGACTTCACGTCGCGCCTCCATTGCTCAGAGAAACATGCTGGTGGGGAGGAAGAAAGTGGGAAATGTATGAGGGAATTTGGAAAAGGAAATGCTTGTCCTAAACCATGTAAGGAGCAACCCCGGCCTTTCTGGCATGCTGGTTTTGACCCATGAAGTAAAAAAGGTACCGTATTTCAGAACATGTGACTGTTATATATAAAATACAATTAAGAGATTTGGAATGACATGAATATATAATGTACACACTTCTTTACCGATGCATTTTTCTCCAGACAGTCCGGTGCCTGCTTTAATTTGGAAGCTATCCATTTTCAGACAAAGTTAACCAAGAGTGACAGGAAATCAGATGCTTACGTTACATATCTTTTCTGAACTTAAAAAAAAAAGCCTCCCGTTAATTACTTTTCTAGGAAGCTATTTTGTGATACCACAGGGATAGATCTTCCATATTCAGAAGTGCTACAGAAATGACAACTTTACGACACACAGTGTGAATAAAGTATGTTACATGCAGATATTTAAATGTATATTTGTCTTCATTTATTGTTATGTGAATGTGTGACCAATAACAAAGAATTTAACAGCTTCTGGCCTGGCTGGATGAATTTACATTTACTGGAGATCTGACCTCTTTAACCTTATACATCAGGCGGCACATATACATTATTTATTTAGCTGGAATTAACAGTGATCTGTGAAGCTCACTGTATTTTCCTTTAGTTCTCTTGCTCATCAGTCATACGTGACCCCTGTGAGTATGCTCAGTGGTAGCACTTTCATGTCATTCTGATTCATGAAAGACTGGGAAACTATAGAACAAAGAAGCTAGATAGTTGTCATGGATTTTTTTTTTTTTTTAAATTTAGAATATCTTAAATCACCTTTACATCCTACATGATCCCTTATAGATTGCTGTGGAGACTAAGAGTAGACTGAAATGCCCTAGCTTGCTATAATTATTGGAAAGGAGAATGTGAGCTGGTATTAATAGAAGTACTCTGCAGAAGCAACAAGGGCTTGGACTCCTCACCTGACTGCACACTGACACAACGCTCCAGTGTTGTGCAATGGGAGGTCTGGGAAACAGGCTGTGTCTAAGTACTGCACTGGTAATCTGAACTCCACAGCAAGCCCACCCTCGCTCTCCCTCTGTATCCCGACCCTCTCTAAGCACTCTTTTGTTTATGAAGCCATGAAGCAGATGGGCAGAAGATGCTCAGCCAAAACTTCACATGCAGGACAGTTTCTTGTGTTGGCGGGAGTGCCGCGCTCCAGCACGCAGCTCCTGCAACCACGACCAGAAACGTCTGCTTTCTCCAACTGCTGAATACCTCACAGGCCTGGGAGCAATCCATGCTAATGGGGCCAAAGGTGGAAAAGTGATAGCAATACCATGTATCTTTTCAGGCACATTTTACAAAGGACATCTATTAGACTACTTTGTTTCTGGTCAGGAGGACTTTTATTACATGCAGTTATCATCATAAGCACTACAATGGATTAAAAAAAATCAGACAAAATCTGCAATTAAAATCTGGGGTTTGTAATTCCAGAAATCTTATTTCCTTCATCAATAACTTTAGTGCTTACCACAGGGAACTAAAGAAGCAATTAAACAGGGTTGTGGACATTTTTATGCATGCACTCTTGCATCAGCTCCAGAGCTGATTCATAAACCAAGCCACCCACTCTGGGCAGTTAAAAACAAAAAGGCAAGACCAATACAAGTTTCTCACAATTAATCATATTCTTACATTCACTGAGCTTTCCCTACTCCAAAAGTGGCTACTTTTCCAACTTTTGAAAAGATGGAAAGACCAGTTTTATCAAAGGGAGGATCTGACTTATGAGAGACCCAAATTAACTGCACAAAGTATGTTTTCAATAATTAGAAAAAAACAACCTCAGGGAAAACTTGCAAAAATCCAGGTGCAAACATTAAAGAATGTCCTTGAAAATCTTGAGTTTACATCCAGTTTCACGATATTTTTCTCTGATCATAGCTATCCTACCAATGAAAAACAATGAGGAACAAATCATTCACCATAGCAACAAACACACAGCACATACCATATGGTAATCAGTCCATACAGAAAACTTTGGAGGCTATGATTCTATTAAATTTTTTTTTTTCAAAAACCTGTAGGTAAGTTTAGCTAGTGGTTTCTCAGAAAAAAAAAATATATATATAGACAATTAATTCAAAAGAGAAAAGAAACTTGCTTAACTGAGGGGAGAAACAATAAAAGTAAGCAGCTCTAAAAGTAACGTAATGGTGTCTAAATAGCATTTCCCTTCTACAAGAGCTGTCATGGAAGAACAGCCAGAGAAATTAGGCCCACTGTGTTCACTGAAGCTGCCCTCACACACAGTTGTTCTGTACCTTGGTGACTGCAGAATGTGAGAAAGGCAAAGGCTTGTGTTATGATTTGAAAACTATACCAAAAAAAAATCCCTTGACATTGTGGTCTCCAATGCGTTTGTTAAGAGTATTTCCAATACTACTACTCTATTTAATACACTCTTTTTTTGCAGTCCTACTCTGCTGAACTCTGCTACATAAATACAGGCAGTAACACACAGCCCTCCCACAGAAACACTCGAAGGTCCTGAATAACCAATGACTAGCAGGGATCTTTGCACCACACTGCTCTTGTTGTGCAGTTCTTCCTCTTTAACATGGGAAAACATTCTTTTTTTCTGGGGAAGGTCAGTGCTACCATTCCAGGGATGAATTGATCTGTGTCTTCTTGTAAATGCAGCATGAACATCAGGGAAAGAAAACATCTACAACTGGCTTGTACTTACAAGTACTCAAGTGCTGTGATTCCTAACTGGCTTCTCAAGAAGTGCAATTCTTCAATGAAGTCGATAAATGGTAGAGGAGTATCAACACACTTAATTCTGTGCTTATGTCTCCAGCGTCTTCGGGCGCATCCTGAAACGGTGCCGGAAGAAATCTGGACCCTTTTGCTAAAATGCATTCAATCCCTCCCTCCCTTTTTATCTAAAAAGCATCTTTGACTGTGCTTTTATTTTCATTTCTGCCTTTCTGGGCCAGAATTGAAAACCCTAGGAAGCAGAGGAAAAAATCTGAATTCTGCTCTTAGTCCTGCAACAGTTCAAAAGGCTCCATTGCAGGCAGGGGCATGTGGCATTATGCCTCTGAGGAAAAGCACTTACTCAGATGTCCTCTAAACCCTTTTCCTTCCTCATGAGATACTGTTTCCCCTCTTCTGTCCCACAGATCCAGATATATGGTATTTCCAGAGGAAGTATGCACTGATAATTACTATCTTCCCTATTCAGTTTACACTGGACCTTCTGTTCTCAAATGAGACCTAGCAGCACATGAACTTGCATCTTTAGCAGCACATGAACTTGCATCTTCAATTTTAAACTGGAATGGAACTGCTTATTATACATGCATCTTCTTAAAAGAGGCTGATTTTGATCAAATTATCAACATTGAGGCCAAATTGTGAAGAGTTTTTTCAGAGAGAGGAAAGAGTTGTGGGGTGTTTTTGCTTTCCATTAATATGTGGGGATAGAGCTGATAGGCGAAAAAAGATTGCAGATTTAAAGGACACTTGCTAGCGCGTGTGCCAGATGCTGATAGCTATATATAGCCACTCAAAGGAGAGTGACTGCAGAGAGTATCTTATCCAGGCAAATAGGAATTTGCCTGAGTAAGATCAGGGCAAAAATAAAAAAAAAAAATAAATAAAATACAACCCCAAACTCAACCTTTAATCTATGGTGCATTACTTCTGCTGCAGAAGAAGTTGTGTAAGTACTCCGTGAAGTGAATAAGAAAGAACATGTCCTCATGATGACCTCACCTACATTTCACATAAATGTGTTTCCAAATTTAACAAAACCAAATCTTCCCTTTTACCATTAGACTGATAGTCATTCTTGAATACAACCTCTATTTCTTTGCTCCATAACCCTTAAGAGAAGTAAGCAAAGGACAATAGATAAGGCACTATCAATGTAATAAAACAGCAGCATGCAACCTATGAGGTGAAATTCAAAAACAGAACTTGGATATAAAGGACATGATTTGCCATCCTAGGTTTTTCTTATTGTTTCACTCAAGAACATTTTAGAAAAGAGAGGCACTTGATTTCCCTGCCGCTTTTCCTCTATACCCCGGTATCAAATTTTTCTTCCCTTTTATCCAATACAGTGGGTTTTTACCTACAGCAATATAATTTCTAAGTAGTTCAAAATGCGAAATAGCAGTACTTGAGATGACGAGCTATCATTTCTACAGAGCAGTATGATAATTTTGGAATGACCAGAAGGTTGGGTATGGATTCTAATTAACACTGATGAACCTAGCTACTAAAGATTAAATTCCCAAATGAGTAAATGCTACCTTTCTACACACAGGTCTATCCAAATTATTCTCATTAAAACAATTAAAAAAATTTATAAGCTTCAGTCGGTGTCAAGGTATTGAAGGCTTTCCAAAACTGATTAAAAATATAAAATGAGGTATTGAACTGCATTAAAAATCAACCTTTTCCATGTACTGAAAAGTAATGGTCTATAATTTGTATTCAAGAGATCTTATTTCCAGTGAATAATAATTGCACTGCAGCCAACTCTGTGCCCTGTTTCTCTGAAAACCTCATGGGATGTATAGAAGAGGGTTTTGTATCCTGCTGATGACACTGACACACACATACTTTGTGTGAAACTGCTTCTTATTCTCCAGTCCTTTATTTCATTATGTGTTTATTTCCCCACTGATGGTTCTTTCAAACTGGTATACACAAATGGAAGTGCATAGGTATCACAGGATGGTTCGGGCTGGAAGGGACATTAAAGATAATCTAACTTCAACCCCACTAACATGGGCAGGGACACCTTCCACTAGACCACATTGCTCAAAGCCCCATCCAACCTGGCCTTGAACACTTCCAGAGATGGGGCATCCACAGCTTCTCTGGACAACCCTTTCTAGTGTTTCACCACCCTCAGAGTAAAGAATTTCTTCCTAATATCTAATCTAGACCTACCATCTTTCATCCTCAAGTCATTACATCTTGTCCTATCACTACACGCCCTTGTAAATGTCCCTACCCAGATTTCTTGTTGGCTCCCTTTAGGTCCTGGAAGGTGCTGTAAGGTCTCACTGGAGCCTTCTCTTCTCCAGGCTGAACAACCCCAACTCTCCCAGCCTTTCTTCACAGGAGAGGTGCTCCAGCCCTCCGATCAGCTCAGTGTCCCTCCTCTGGATTCACTTCAGCAGGTCCACATCCTTCTTATGTTGGGGGCCCCAGAACTGGTATTAGATAAACTGTTATGACTCTGGAAAGGGGAGATACCAGCTCCTGAGTAAGGGGAGGGATAACCTCAAAAACAATACAGGCTGGCTGCTAACTGGCTGGACATGAGCTCTTCAGAGAAGGACCTGGGGGTTCTGGTGGACAACAAGTGGACCAGGAGCCAGAGAGGCCTCACACCACTGCCTACACAAACCCCTAGAGCACAGTGACTGCCCTATCTAGCCCGTCTCAGCCATGCACCTTTTATTTTAGCAGACACAGAGCTTCATTTCACTACCAGCACTTCAGATACCCTACCCAAGCCCTCTGCCCCTCTCCTTCTTTCCTGGCTGCTCTTAAGCAGCTTTCTGCCACTCTCATTTCTGCTTCCATGTAGCTTCCAGGCACTGCTGTAGCCTACTTGTCAGCCTGCCTTCCCTCACAATCATCCTATATGGCATCTCTACTCTTCCCACTGTCACTGGGGATACTAGGTCTTTCCTGGCCAACACCTTTAGCCTCACTCTGAACAACAGAGGCCTCGTTTTGCCTGCAAACTTTCACAGGTCCGTGGCACCTTTTGTGCTGTAAGCAGCTTAAAACTTCTGGCCCTAAGAGGGGATGGCAAACATTTGATGCAAAGGAGAAAATTTATGAGTTTAAAAGCAGAAATTTTTTAAAAGGATGGGAATTCTTACACAACTCTACTACAAGACTTATGATACAAATAATAGGAATGGAAAAACATTTTGAAATTAAAAGAAGTATGACTGAAAATCAAAGGGTGGGTGTATTAGGCAACACTGAATAAAAAACTTTCAGTCTTGGTCAGTATTTCTCCCTGTAGCAATACCAGTGGGTTACCAGTTTCAACTTGTGCCACTTGGCATGGAAAAAGTTAGAACAAAGAAAATATTAGGATAAATGAAAAAAAGCTGGTCCATTGTCTTTCATTGATCTTTCAGATCTAAACATTGTCTTTCATTAGGTCCAGTTTCAAACCCCAACACCTATAGTACCTACTATTTTTCTTCTAAGAAATTTGTCATCATTTTTCTTAATAATCTTTTTAAACCATCAGACAATGGTTTTGGTCCACTTCCTTCAACTTCAGTTAAATGTTTATATTCTAAATTTGTTATTGAATGCGGTTTCATTAATACTGCATCACATAAAATCTGTGAGAAATTGGTGAATATTTTAGTAGGTAACCTGCAGTCCACTCTGTCCTACTATAGTCTACACCACCATCAGTATCTAAATGAGTTAAAGTGATCTCAGCTATGTCTCCTAGTCAAGAAACTGCAGTATAAGCTAATGCTTATGCAGCAGCATGGATTACATACGACAAATTTAATCTTTCTTTTGGGGGGTAGGCAAATTTGGAATGCAAATGGTAAATCCTGAATTTCAGACAAACAAATGATTGCCTATCAGAACTCCTTTCCAAACTAGTCCTTCGAGTATTGCATACATGTAAAGGGGGGTAAATTTGAAAGAGTCAGATAATTGCCACAGGCATCTTTAATTCTAATAACACTTCCCACTTGCAGATAGAAGCACAAGCCTGAAAGAGGCAATAATAGCTAAATGGATATTAGTATCTGCTGTTACCTGATCTATCTGCACAATTACAGCAGTTTGTGAATGCTAAATTTGCTTATAAAGTCTGGCTTAAGAGCCTAAAACAACCCCTTTTCAGGAACAACATATCACCTTCAGGTTGTTTGGAACTGATGGAACTTTCACTTAGAGAAAAATCACAGAAGTAATTGCTTCCAGAGAGATTTCTTTCCCGAACCAAACCCAAGGGGGAATACAAGAATCAACTCCATTTCTGAAAAGCAGGCATTAAGAGGCCAGAGAACTTCATCAAAAATTAGATTTTTCCTCTCCTTTAACAATGCCAGAAACAAAATTTTAAGACTTAAAACATCTCAAGACACACCACAGCTGTCAAAAAAGAGTAAACAACCATTGCCTCTTCTCTGAAAAAGTCACAGCGATTCAGTCAAATAGAGTCCTATAGTCCTATAAATACTATAAATTGTTAAAGTCATGGGAGGTCTACCAATTTGCACAAGAGGATGATGTGACTGTCTTTGTATTGGCATACAGGCCTTTGAATATACCCTTGAAAAAAAAAAAATCACCCTTTATTCTGCCAAAACGAATCACTTCCTTCCCATCAAAAAAGACCAAACAGTCAAAAACCAAAAAAAATCTCAGTCAAAGTGGTAAAGCAAAGTGTCCTCCCGGCATAAAAGGAGGAAATATATATGTGAAATACATGAATATACACTAAGTCCAAGCAGACATATTTTATATCTACTGCTGATAAATAAATGTTGTCTTTTAAAAGCTTTTTCAGACACATTCTCCATACTTGTAGCATGGCCAGGTGTATTGGGTCAACCCACTACACGAGGTTCCTACAGATGGAAATTCTTTAAGAAGGAAACCTCAGTCTTCTCAGAAATTGGCTTGAAACACAAACAGATACTATGAACTAAAATGAGAGTATCATTGCTGTATTCTCCTCTATTCCACAGATCTCATATTGTGAAAGTAATTTATTTAGATTGTGAAACTACTTTGACACCGAGGATGGCAGAACTGCTTCTGGTCACATGCACTTCATTTAATCTTTGCCAAAGAGAAAGAAATTAATGAAATATGAACAGTAAGAAGCAATACACCTGCCTAGGGAAAAAAAAAATCCAGACTTTATAGAGGAGCACTCAGGAAAGACTCAGTGAAATAATAAATACAACTAGAAAATGTGCCATTGTGGGAAGCGTTTGGGTCCTGAAGACAGTGAGCATTTTACTGTTGAGATATTTTTAAATTACTGTGAGGCTGCTATTTGCAACACACTATGTCAATGTTACCAAAAAAATCAACATGCAAACCAATATGTTAAAAACGTGTAAAGAGGCAGGTGCAATAAGGCATCATCCATCCATCCAGCTGTGGGAGCATGTCATAAGAAGTATAAAAACACTTACTTCTTCTTGCTTAGGAATGCTGAACTTGGTGATCTTTGTCTTGGTCCTGGCCGAATCAGGCTTGCTGGAAGGCACTCCCCTGTACGACTTGGTCGTCTCTGCTGGTAACTTCAGCTTTGGAGACTCATCAGGAGCCTGGTCTTGACCGTCCATTGGCCTTACATAAGCTGTTGGCTTCTGCTGACCCAGACCGGGCTTTGAAGCAAGAGAAGGTGGGAAGTTTTGGACGCAGTGCGCCCCACCATGCTTTGCTGGCTTCTCTTGGACTTGAGTTCCTCCTTCTGAGCTACAACTGAGCTTTGTTGGCTGCTGCACTCTATTGATGTTGTCTCCTAACGTGGCCCTCAGCGAGCTTTGCTGGGCAGTACTGGAGGAGGAGGAGGAGGAGGAAGAAGAAGAGGTGGAGGAGGAGGAGGAAGAAGAGGAGGAAGAGGAAGAAGAGGAGGAAGAAGAGGAGGAGGTGGGACTTGATGCATAGCGTTTTAGTTTCTCCAAATTGGATTTTTGGTTCGCCAGTTTGAAGTCACCCTTGTGTGACTCCAGCGACCGGTGTCCATGTTTGCTTGCTCTCTGCTGGCCTTCTGAAGCGCCATTATGCCCAGCCTTCTGCCAGCCCATTGTGGTACTTTTGCTCTGCTGGGCAGCTAGAGATGCTGGTGTGGAAGAAGTAGTGCTGGAAATGGGAGGAGGAGGTGGTGGTCTCGAGTCTGCGATAAGATGTTCATCAGGCTTGGGGAGAGATGTCTGAGGAACCCCAGGTTTTGGAACCCCAACGAGATGGCTCTGGTTTGACCGGTCAGTTAACAAGTCTTTCATTTCATCATAGTTGCCCAAGGTATTCTGGATGCGATTGGAAAGCTCATCCCCCTTGTTAGTCTGCAAAACAAAAATCGAGTGTTCTGCAACAGTCAACATAAGAAAAACAAAATTCCCTTCATGCTTCTGCTGAAATCCTTACTGAAGTAAGACTGCCTTATTCAGCAGCAGTGTTGAGGGATGAAATCGAATATCCTTATTGTCTCTGAAGACACTTGTCAACATCTTAAATCTACCCTGAACTGGAAAAGCTATAAAGGGCCTTAGAGTATATAAAAAAAGAAATCTATCACTGATACCATGCTGTAGTTAAAGTATATTACCTGGAAACTGGAAAATTTATTACTGCAACTGCACAGAACAGTTTGGATTAAATCTGACCATGATAAAACTTTTCCTGTAGCACAATGCAAGCTCTCCTTCAGTCATGAATGAAAACATTGCATTCCAAATTTCTTCCCCTGCCTGCGTAAGTTTTCATAACCATCCAGGAAGCCACACAACATCCTATGTGAGCACTGAATGAATTTGTCAGTGTAAGCCAGCCAAATGCTCTGAGGTGGCTTGAAAACAGCTTGTGGGAAATGGGAAAAGTACAGATTATGTCCCTTCTTTGAAAATGTTCTGACAGGGTGCTTATTCCAGGGCACTCTCCTCTTGTAAAAAAAAAAAGATGAACAGAACCCTTGCCAAATTCTTCACATTTCTCAGTGCTTGCTGTGCATAGCAGGGGGAATACAGCCACCCTTCCTCCCCTTTAAGATTAATTATTGTCTTAAAAATGATCCATTTACTTCCTGACTGAAAAGGCAGAAGCTTCACAAAGAAATAAAACAAGCAAATAAAAAATACTGGAAAAGATTGAAAATTCTTGCTTTAAAAAGACACTGTAAGCAAAAGGTTGTATCATTAGCATTTTTACAGCAGAGATTTTTTGAACCCTGCCAAGATTCAGGCGTGTGATGTTCTTTGCTTTATGTTTTCAGAGGAAGACAGTAATGAGGCAGTGGAGTTCTCCTTTCTATCTTCCAGACATGAAGTCTGAATAGGAAAACTCCTGTTGGTTTCAGAAGGCCAAGCTTTCATCTCAAGACTCTCTGTTTTAGAGGAAAACAGAAAGAAGGAGAAAGAAGGAAGTAAAGGAAGTGGAGAAGATCCTCTTAAAGTTACACTAAAAAACCACAAAAGATGTAGCAACCACATCAGTTACACTGGAAGACTAGGGTATGTAAGGGAAGGTATTTAAGGGAAACTCCCCAGTCTGGAATCAGTTTTTTTAGGGTTTCCTAGTAGAAAACCTGAACCCAGGCAAAAATGCACAGTAAGTGAGTGCTCTGATTGCCACGTGCAAATTTTTAGAGGACTACAGTGGAAGTATTCTTATGTGTAACAGTAGAAGCAGTCCTGTTTTGCTTAAAGCTTTTCCCCTCAAATTTCAAGGACACTACCTTGTAACAAGTAAAATACATTACACCTAGCTTTCTGATATGTTTTTGTTACTCTGCTAACAGAGCTGAATATATGTCAGTAATACATACTGAAGGGGGGTAGGAAGGGAAGAACTCGAAAGTCTTGCATCCGAAACATTGCACTGGAATCTTGGAGTAAGATGGCTCAAGGCTCAACCACTACAGCCTGATCTTCCCTCTGCACATGAGGCTGTTACTGTCACAAAGACAATAATCTGCTATGGAAAAAAATTTGAAGCATCGACTCACAGATAGCAAGCTGCTTTAAAAAAGGGTGTTCCTTCACTTCACAGGAATCACATCAATGTCCTAAAGAAGAGGAAACTATTAATGAGGCTAATGATGCAGGAAGCATCACATATATATGAAGAGAAAGAAGGTTGGAGATACACTCACGTCTCCTGAAGTCAGTGAAATAAGGTCATCTCCTTGACCAGCAGAATTGTGATCCAGAACGCATAGAAAATTTTTCTTTTACCCAGTGCATCCCTTTATGCTTCCACTGGATCCTCCAACTTGTGTAGATACCTTATAGGGAAGTATTTTTTCAGCTTCCCTCTAAGGAGGGAAATCTGCCCTTGGGCCTGGACTCATTATGATTCAGCCAGGGTATGTATGAGGTTTCTTTCTCTGCCAGGAACATGGCAACAATGACCACCAAATGGAATGGGACCCCTGGCACCCACAAGTCTCCCACAGCATGAACATCTTGTGAGGACAGCTCTCCACCTATCTGCCTCTAACTCCATGAACATAAACAAATTTGCGTGCAGGTTTTGCCCCTAGAAGTCCAACTTCCCTAAAAGAAGGTCTATTTTTCCTGATGGCTGCTGTGTGAATGGAAAGGAAACAAAAGCTTAATTGCAGATTATCTGTAGACCGTCAGTAGCTCAGAGAAGTCATCAGCTTGTCTTCTATATGGATGTGACGTGAAGGTCACACACAGACATCTCCTATTGAGAGATCCCAGATAAGAGTAACTGCAGCAAACTGGTATCATGGCATATGCTGACAACTGGTCTGTTTTGTTTATTCCTTCAGGAAACACTGGGGATGGCTTCAGCTGAGATTTTGTGTTGAGCTGATCTCATAAAGGAGAGTTCACCTACATCCTCTTGGGAACATGATGGGATCTGAGGTAACTTGTTATGAGCTTTAGTTTGTCCTATTACTTTATCTGAAATATTGCTGGCCTCATTTAAGCATTCCCACAGGGAAAACATGATCCCAAAATGCGTTAAGTAGGAAGAGCATTCTGTGCAAATATGTCTAACTTATAGTGCTCTGATATTCTTCCGCAATGCAAGACAAATCCAAGCATTTGAAAATGGCAACATATAACACTTCTAAAAATAAACTTGTTGGCTGCATGGAATGCCATCAGCATTTTTTTCTTCACTAAAAGTACTTACATAGTTAATGGAGCAAGGTATTCTGTCCAGAAAATATCCAGAACTAATTTCCTACTTTTGCACCCCCCTGTAAAAGAGATTTTATATAAAAGATACTGGATTTCCTGTAATCCTTCATAGAGGGTTGCTATGGATACTTCAAACAGGATAAGGGGCTACCTGAAGAGTCAGAATTTTTGAGAAAATTCAATGTTACAGTAGTAGTGATACATGTCAAGGTGAGAAAGGACATAAGATTTAAGAGATTTCCAGTCTGCCTTTGATTTTCAGGTATGGTCTCCTGAATGGCATATCCTCTGGCTTTAGCTCCTGTTTCTCAAGCTGCGAAGAGGAATACTGAATTTAATCAGAGCTTGCAGTCAATGTCTGCTATAACTTCATTCCCCTCTGGAAACACCTAAAAGGTGAACATGATCTTTAAAGGGAGTACAAGTGGGTTTCAGTTTTGCTTCTGCAGAAAGGTTTCCTCTTTTGCAGTTAGGCTCTCTCCACAGTAAGATCAAAATGCCCAAGCCACAGCTCTTTCCCCACCCCACTGAAGGTTCACAAATGCTTGGATGAGTTCAGAGAGCCCAATGGTCCATTGCCAGTGTATACATGACATTCAGAGTATGCCACTGAAAAAGTTTTGATGTCCAATAGCTGTGGGTTATACTACTGTCCTGGGCTTTGCCTTTCCATATGTCTTCTTGACGAAGTTAGCTGTAGGATGTATTTCTGGAGCACCTTCTTTCCACGTTTGTTCAAAATAGGGACACAGCATTTAAAGATAAGAAGCAGGAATGGAGCCATTACTCTGATTGCCTCATAGGATTATCCACTCAGTATCCTCTCTGCTTCTAGAGACAGCAATGATTTTTCATCCATTCCTATTAAAGCTGATGGAATTATACTGTGGTTGCACAGAGGTGCCTTCTGACATCCTAACTCAGAAACTACTGGTGTGTCCATGGCACATCACGTCTGTGTCATGACAGTCAGTACACTGGCACAGAAGTAAAAATCAAAGTGAACAAAATTTGCCAATGATACCACTTTTGTAAGTGATTTGAGCTTCAGTATTACCAACTTGAGGTAATAGTAACAGGCAAAATAGTACCAGGGGCCCAGCAAAAGGCCAGGTTCTTTCTGTGTGTGGTCTGTTTGACTGGACCAAATGGAAAATCGTTAAATCTTCACTGCAGCACAGCCCTCAAGAAACACCAAGACATGGCTGACTTATGCTTTCCAGGCTTTCTTCCATGGATTAGCCCTTGACTAGTCTCATGACAGACATTTTCAAGTTGGTCATTGAGGAGTTCAAGACATTTGACATGGTTTCTGAATGCCTTTGTAATGAATCTGAAATCCGGGCAGCTGGAGGTCAGCTTCAAGGGAGGCAGAGCTGTGTTCCATCAAGGGACGTGGTTTGAAAGTGGCAGATCTTTCTTTTTCATTAGGGACTAAATACAAGCAACAATCTGGAGGAAGAGCAAGCTAAAAGCTGATCCTGGAGCACAAGAATTAAAACGCAAGCATGGAAGTCAAAGCAGAAGCCAGGCGCCAGGTCCCAAATAGGTCTCCTGGAAAGAGGCACTAAAGCACCCGAAGCATCAAGGGCAAGCGATGCTGCATGAAGGGAAAGGCTTCACAATGTGGTAGCCGTAAGAGTAACTCGGACACTTCTGGAAAGGTGCAGCAGAAAATATACGATGATGTTTTGATGCACACAGGCAGTCATTGGTTAAACTGAAGGAGAGGAGCAGCCGCCGTGGGATACTGCTCTCTGGTCCTGTTCACAAGGGTTCCATTTTCAAGCTTCTGCAGAGTGTACAAGGCCCTGCTTGACCTTCTAACAGGGAGTGACGAAAGAACAGTTGTGCCTCATCAAATTGCTGCTACCATGAGGAACAACACAGGGAGCTGAGACTCCTAAGCTACTTCTGCCTTTGGTGAGGGAAAAAACATGTATAGCAGACACATTTTCGTATTATTTTGGTAATGCTTATAAGGGAAAATAAAGTTATTTCACTACATTAACCTTGGCCAGGGCACAATGTTTACAGTATTGCTTGACCTTCACACACTATTCTTACACAATTGTTTTCTTCTAAGTATTGCAAAAACAGGACACCTTCACCTTCACCTCCTAGTTTTAATTCCATCTCAAATATTGCTGGGATATTTCTAGTTTATCTCACTCTTGTGTGCTGCCGAACACAAGTAGAAGAAGCTTTATACACATATATATATAAATATATATAAAATACGACTCTCTGTGAATCATGCCTGTTCTCTGTGAATTTTGGGAAGCTAGCACTTGTGGGAGGGTGCTGAAACCTGGACAGTGCCTTCTGCAGGCTACATTTTTGTACTGTGGAAAAAATAAATAAACAAAAATTCGCCCAGCTGGGAAGCATCTACCTTGTATGGTTCACTGAAGAGGGAATAGCTCGTGTTAAAGGCGCCATTGTCCTGCTGGGCCTCCTGATTCCTCCTTTCCCATTCCTTCCTTCGCAGCACGTTTCTATCTGGCTCATAGACACTGGAGTTAGAGAAAAAAAAAAAAAGATAAATAGTTTTTTAAGAGTTAAAAATTAGAGGACAACATATAAACCAGCGTGCATTTAAAAGTTAAGAACTCTGTTTTGCAGACAGATGGCAAAAACAAGCACAAACATGAATCAGATGAATGCCAGTTCAAGTAGGCTGGGGAAGTTGAGGTCTCTGGGATTGCTGGTGCTTTCTGCACACAGAGAATAGATAATTAAATTCTTACAGAAAAATAAAAGAGAAATCACATAGCAGGACATAGTCCGTACAGAACTTCTCTGCTTGAAATGTGACAAAGAAAATATCTAAGCAACTTTGACAAAGACTAAAAGTTCTCTTAAGGCAGATGGTAATTACAGCTGTGAGTAAACAGAAATTATGAACATATTCCCACTTATGACACATCCTCTGAGTGTTGTATGAAAATGCTCAGTTTTTTCACATGGATGTGTTTCTGCAGTGATTCTTTCATTAACTAGCTCCCTAAAGAGCTGTTAAAACTATATGCTGTAGTGGTTTCCACAGTTAGGTTGCTTCTTCTGATCTCTGCTAATCAGCCAAGTTGTGAAACTACTACTGAAACAATTCCTCTTTCTGATGGATTTGACACTACCACAACCACAGAACATGAATAAATGAATAGTGACACAATAGTGTATGTATGGCTAGTAGAGTGTAGCCAGAGAGAGAATAAAATCACTGCATTACACAACAGTATTAATTTTTAGAAATTAACAACTTTAGCTCCAAAATAAACATTCAGAATAAAAATTAACTTTTTTTTATTTTCAAAATTCTAGTTTAATACATGAGAACATGAACTAGAGAATCCTTATTTTGAATTTCCACAGAACAACACCTTTCAGGTTTACACATTTCACTCGATTATGTTTTATTCTCCTCACAAAGGAAGCCAGTATGTCTAACAAAGTTAACATGTTATTTCAGGACAATGTAACAAGTATGCTGATTCCTATTTTGCTTAGCTCAGCTAATGTTTTTCTTCTGGCACTGTAAATCTGTAAAGTAGGAATATATATTAATGTCATGTAAGTGCACCATGTGTTAATAAGATAAACGTTGTCTTGATAACCAGCTTCCCAGTTAGCAAAACATATGTTGCATTGGCTACCCACGTGATGCTACCTAGTTTGCCTAAGGCAAGGCAATCAAAAGGCCAACAGCTATCTGATTCTAATTCGAGACTTGAGAGAGCTGAAAATACACAGGATATGTTAGATGCTATTAGTATTTAAAAACAATGCCTCAACAGTCACTAAATGAACACAAAATCTTTTGTTTGTTTGTTGATGCTGCTAACTCGAACTGGACTGCAGAGTACCCTTCTGATGGGTCTGAGGGCAGATGCCAGGGGCCAAGCATCGCTCTCAAACACAGGGGTTCATTGTGAAACACAGCGTTTCAGTGCAGCAGGTTGGAGACAGCATCCAAACACCACCTTGTTTACAACCACTTACAGGTGGTTGAGGGTTTTTATCCCTTATTTTTCATGAGCAATTCATGATATTCACGCCAACACCCTCTCCTTGAAAAGCAGCACAATGAGGAGGCAATCATAGGGGTGGAGTTCTGGGCACAGAAAATGCCTTCCTCCAGAAAGAAGGGAATGGTGAAGGCCTCCCCATGGGTTCCTGGGAGTGAGATCACCTGCTGCACATGCTGCACATGCTGCTGAAACCAGAGGCAGAGCAGTTGTCACTGACTGCTGGGAGAGCAGAGGTCTTCAGTTACTACATCGTGCCATCGAGCCTACTCCCATCAGCTGAGTCAGTTAACAGCCTGTGTCTAAAGCAGACTTTCTGCCACGCTGAAGAGCTGTTGTTGGGTTTTTCTGGAGTTGTAAGGGATCAGGTTATAACTTCATCCTCAGCTACCTGTCCCCATCCAGAATCTCTTGACTCTGAGATGCTTTGCATTTGTACTCCAGCCTGCAGCCAAACAGAGATGGGCAGCTTCCCTGAGATTAATTACAATACTGGTCTCTACCCAATTTCTAGGAAGTAAACAAGTGCAACATTCTTCACTATGCCTCATACAAATTGAAAAATTCACTGATGTGATACTCCTAAAGTGGAAGAACATTTTTATCCCTTTATTGGACGGAGATATATTTGATGAAGGCATACAAGTCATCAGGTCTCCAAACCCCCTTCTCAAATGAGTTCACTGCTGGCAATGCAAGGCACAACCTGCAGTAATTCAGAATGATTATGCAAATGTCAGAACCGTGTGACAATGCCTAATATGCCATCTATAAGCAGTAAGTTAGAACGAGCTACAAGTTGAGAGTTGTGTTCCTTTGGTAATACCAGATGGCAAAATGTCTAGCATTTGTGAGGCTGCTCCTTATTTGCATGAACATTGCAGCAATCACATTTCCTTGAACGCATGTCACCAAATGTATTTATTTGTTTTGGTTCAAGGAGAATACTGCCAACTGCTATAATTGTCTTTATTGCAAACACTTCATTTAATGGAAAATGATTCTTTTTAATAGATTTCTTCTTCGTTTTTTTTAAATTTGCAATTTAAAACAATCCCAGAGGTACACGTACCTTTTAATTGTTTACCGTGTGTCTCGTTTCAATAGCTAAGCCATGAAGAACAAGCTCATGAAAACCTCATGACTTTTTCTTCATCGCGGCCTGTGTACATATGCGAGTGATATATGCATATACATGTGTAGTATGCATGCTCAGTTTTGTAAGACTTGGAACCAAAGAACATGCAAACACTCATCTGTCAAAAGTCAGTGTCATTTGTATTTGTTTCATACAGGTCAAATTCCAACAGGTTGAATTTAAATAGTTTTTAAATGGTACACTGTTATTTTTAAAATGCTGCATCTGTTTCAAATTCATGCTTAAAGGACATGAACCAGAACATGAGCAACAAGTCAAACACTTGCAAAAGTTATATATTAATAAAGGTTGTATTATATAAATTAAATTATCTCAAATTTGGCACATTGCTTTTTTGATTTACCTCAGCCCTAAGATCTGTCAAGACACATACTGGATATACCAATGAATTGTGCCTAAATGGCAGTGTCTCAGGCACAAAGTGCTTTCAGCACAATACCACCACCCCGGTCTCAGCACCCCTACCTTCTCTGCTTCTTCCAGGATACTTGGAATAATTTCACTCCCAGATATTTGCCAGATCAGATTTCCAATGGATTGCTAAACGTCTCGAAGTGGGAATATTTAATCACTTTTGATCTGTTGTGACACCTTTTGGCAGATTACCTGGGTGGTCCCCAGTCTTTGGCCATGCACAAGGTGAGCATGGCTCCCCGTGAGACCAGCCCGCAGAGGACAGCCCAGGGCGCTGGCTCCTGATGGGAGGGCGGTAGTGGCACCAGCCTCCCCGCAGAAACACTCGCAGCTTTCCTCATGCTACTCCTGCCATCGGAAGGAGCCATTTCCTTTAGTCCTTAATTAGAAATAGACAGAGATGGCTCAGGGGACAGCCTAGGAGCAGAGCAATAATTTTACCTGAAAAACCTGGGGCTGGATTTAATCTCCTACAAAGTCCAAAGAGTTATGTTGTCTCAAGCTAGGCTGAAAGAAATCATATAAAAAGCCTAAAGTTTTAAGCATTGAAAAATCTCCTTTTTTTTTCTTTTTTTTTTTTTTTTTTTTTTTTTTTTTTAAAGCACGCTATTCCTGACTCGATTCGCCTCCCTCAGATATCACTTTTTGGAGCAACTCAAATAAAAAGGTCTCATCTCCATGATGAATGAGGTGGAGACAGTGCACCAACATATCCTCCTGTCCTTCCGTTTGGGAACACCCAAATTTGCATTCAGAGGAAGATGTCCTTTTCCACAAATGAAGCACTGCACCTTCACAGAGGAATTACATGCCTTCACAGGCGGATGCTGTGCATTAATGATGCTGCTTGACCTTTTCAGAAGCCACAAAATTGCAGCATCACGAAGGGAGATTCTGGAAGGGTACTGTTATTCTGTTACAAGATCACCATCCTCCTAACAGCTGGCATCTTTGAGGCTGTTAAAGACACGGGTAGGTAAACTAAGGGTAAGACTGCTGGTACACCACCCCTTTCTTGGCATCAGTTTATTTTCTGGAAAAGGAAAGGGGCCATACTAGCACGACAGAGGAAGGCGTTACCACGTGCATACAGAGACATGGCTGCAGTTTCTGAACTTATCATTTGCAGCAATCTGCAATCTTACCTTTGCCATTCCAGACCTTCCAATATAATTTTCCAGTCCAAAGACTTAGCTCATTATTCTCTGAATTGTGAGGGCTTTGCAACACCCACATACACACTCACCTTCCTTCTGCCTCTCCACGCACATAAATATTGCGATATAAATTTAGCAGGAGTAGCTTGTTTGTTTGCAGTTAATGTTTACCCAGAAGGCTGATCTCCTTCACCTTGGCAGCTACCTGTGGCACCTAGCATGAAACATTCAGAACCTGAAGTCTAGACATATTAATTACAAAAGCAGAGCTGATGCTTCATGCTAACAGGCAACTATTTCTTAAATTGGCAAACCCACAGTTCCTGTGAGTTTCTGGCAGTCCTTTGCTAAGGAAGACCTGGTTCCCAGGGCTGAGCTTCACTCCCAGATTTTATCGACCTCCCCATTTGTTCTTAAACTGACCCTTCTTCTTCCATAATGAAATTAAAAAGCTCTATCAAAACATCATCAGACTGCAACACCCACTCCTGGTGTCACCATCCCCAAGCTGCCAGGTGCAGTCCATATCAGTACAGTGCTGATCATGTTCCAAATAAACAAAAAAAAACCCACCTCACTAACACAACCCATACTGTAAGTGACTAAAAGATATGGGTATTTCAAGAATAAACCTAGACCCATGAATAAGTTTTCTGCAAGGACACATATATCTTTGAAATTAAACTTTAGCACACGGCCATTTTTGAATTATGAACAAAGTTAGAACTGCTTCAAAGCCATGAAAAACAGTCAATATTTCACGAAAATAAATTTTAAAATGGTTTACTGATTATTCTCAACATTTCCCCACAAATTTTAATCTGGCACACAAATCAATATACTAAATTTCAGGCTGAAGTGAGGACATTTTCGTAAATATTTAATAGTCTAATTCTCCCCTGAATTACTACATTTATGCCAAAGTAGCTAAATAGACTAAGTCGAAGGAAAATCTTATACAACACCATAAAAAAGCAGTCCAACCCTGATGCAGGACAGTGATTATGAAACAATTCAGAATGAAAACTGGATTCTGAGTTTTAAAGTACCATCATTCTTGTATCTCTGCTGTATTTTAAAACTCAAAGGGACAAGTCAGACTGAGACCCTGTAAAGGCAACAGCCCCAAATATTTTTAGAAAATAGTCTTAACTCTAATGATTTAATTACAACAATTGAGGTTATCTTGCTTGCTGAATTGCTGTGCTTCACAGAGTAGTGCTATCGTTTAATGCCTATTTTCTATTTCACTGTTCATGTCCATGGTTTTTGCTGGCCAATTTCTAGGTACCAGTTCCATTTCCAGGTAAGTATAAATGGTATCTGTTTGGAAACTCATTGCTAATGGGGTATAGGGAACTCCGAGATACAAAATCCTTACATTTTTGAGCATTTAATGTTTTCCCTAATGACATTTGAACTATCAGTTAAATTATAACAAAGGGGCTCCCTTTGATGAACAAGTGGCATAATCAATAAAATACCTTCCTAGGTTGCAACTGGCTTTTTTAGACTTTTTATCTATCTTAAACAGCAGAAGTTAATTTGAGGATTTTTACAGTATTTTTTCCCATTTACAAACAGAAATGCCGTGGGGTAAAGCAATTACTCTGATTTACTGTTTTCACTTTGATTGAACATAAAGATGTAGCAGGGTCTCAAAAAAGCAGTAACTTAACAAACTGTGCTCCTATCCACAGACAGATAAAGTACCTATTTTGCTATTTCAAAGAGTTTACCTCCAGGCAGCAGCACAGAGCAAACATCAATCAATGACATGTGTCTAAGATGAGATTGATGTTTACTCTCACAGCTTTTCATCTTACATCCAATAAATTATTTTTCCTTCACCAAAGTGCCTGGTTAAATTTCATTTTTCACTTTGCAGTATCAGTTTTAAAACTTTAGCTTCCAGCAATTTTAAAGCTAGGATTCATTGACGCTTCAGCTTTTACAGCCTGTTTATGATTTGTATTAGCCATGAAACACTACCGACCAAACATGAATATGATCAGGGGGAGCTGAGCTGGGGTAGCCGCTCGCACAGTGGCAGGTGCAGGCTGGAAGGTGTGAGATTACTTTAATTATCTGCCTGGAAATTCCAAGTCCGAAACAGGGAGCTGTATTTTCAGGGGCAGATATATCGCATCCACCAAACAAATGAATATATACATATCGTATCTGCAAAACCAGCATCGGAGCGTTCGGGTCAGGTCTTCTGAGGGTCAACCCAGGGCAACTGGAAGGAACCAAGGAAAGGCTAATTGTGGGTGCAGTTATTACCTTACAGGCACAATATTACCTGACATTCACAAAATCTAAGTGCTTTGCAGGCAACCTGACTGAATTTTAAACATCGAAATGCTGAGAAAACCTAGGACTGCAGTTAAGACTGGGATCCAGGTTGTTGAGTCAGAGCATCACAACAGAGGAACATTAAAAAAAAATCCAATTTAGTTCAACACCTGCTTTTATAACAGTACCTCTTCCAGCCTTGCTACAGATAAAACATGCACACTGTCTTCCCTCAGTGACATTTTGGTCAAGGAGAGAAATTGAGACATAATTCTAATTTATTTTTAGTTTCAGGAAAAAACTTCATCATATGATAAACGTATACCAGTCCAAACTTACATTACACATAGATATTCAAAAATTCACCATTCTGTATTGATAGGTAATCCTATTTTCAATACCTTATTATTTTCTTTTTATAACCCCAAACCTGCTAGCAAGAGTGCCTAAGATGGATGAGTATCTTAAAACAACACTGAGCCAAGCTAGAAACAAAACATTACAACAACTTCTAATTTTGCACTGCTCTAACAATATATTCTTTGAAAGTATATTCGCAAGTGTAAAATTCACCACTGTTAATAATCTTATACCTGGAATGAGTGTTTCTTTTTCTTCACAATGCAAAATTACATTTTAAACCTCCAGAAACTGAAGATCTTGGCTGCCAAGAAACAGATACTGTAGATGTGACGAAGTTTTCCTTTTGTACCCTCATCGGTATTTCCGAGGTGGAGATAAAAAAAAAAATCAAGACAGAAGATTACAAACCTGGCAAACCACAATGATGCCCTTTTATTTAATTTTGTAAATGTTACTTTTATGTTGTATTTTAAAAATACAACAGCTCATAGAACCACAGAATCACAGAAAGGTCTGGGTTGAAAGGAACCTTAAAGATCATCTAGTTCCACCCCCCCTGCCATGGGCAGGGACACCTTCCACTAGACCAGGTTGCTCAAAACCCTATTCAAGTCCTTCTCCTCAGGGCTGCTCTCAACCGAGGGGAACAATTTTTTTCTGCCTAAGCTAACAGTGCTGAATTGCCTGGGCTGCTGCTACACAAGGCCTTACCTAACTAGGAGATACCTGTATCTGATCAGTTTCTTCTCACATTGCTTCCCTGCCAAAGATGTCAGACACAACGCCCCTTTGCCTGTTTTCCTCCACAACGATGTCTGCTTTCTGCTTTATCCTTAGGCATGGGAAACTGTTGGAGCCCTCCTTAACTAAAAACCCAAACTATGCTAAACCATGACATCCAGTTATGAACCGCCAAGCCTGTGTCCTTTTTTTTCCTCTCCTTTGCATTTCTTCTTTAGGCTCCTTATACTCATAATTAGTGAAAAATTATAGCTTTGTTTTTGATTGGCTCATCTCTGTAGAGAATGTGCACACATAGGTAAATCGTTCATACAGTCTTGGTCAGACTGAATGGTGCAATAAACTGAATTTACTCCTATCATTGCCTGATTTCTAGGGATGTTCTGAACTTTTAAAATGTAATGAAAAAATTCTGGCCTTTTAAAAATCTATTTGACATTTTGCAGTAAATGTTTAATACTTTATTTAAAATGTTTGTTGAACTACCTTTTGATATGTTTGCTGAAAACTGGATTTCAGTCAATAAAGATTTTCAGTGTTAGTTTCAGTAATAAAAAAATTTAAACTAATAAAATTAACCTAATAAAAGTTCAAAAGTTTCCTGAAACTTAATAAAATTTAAATAAATTTAAAAGTGCCCTGAAAATTGAGAAAAAATATGTTTTGCCTCTAGGTCTTTTTCAGAAAAAAATCTCTCCTTGCTCCCATTTTTTTAAGCTATTTCAGTAGCCTGTTCCTTCCAGGGGGCTCTGTACAGTGATCCATCTACCCACAGCTATTTGCAGGACTGCAAAGTACACCGAGGTATACTTCACACGGCACACACAAATTGAAAGCTCTGCAACTGGTAGAAAAATTTTACCATGCAATTCACCCTGGTACGACCTGACTTAAAGTAGCAAAAGAAAGGTTAGAATTACAGAATCAGAGAATCACAGAATCACTAAGGTTGGAAAAGACCTCCAAGATCAAGTCCAACTTTTGACCAAATACCACCACGCCAGCCAAATCACAGCGCTAAGTGCCACATCAAATGCTTTCTTGAACATTGACTCCACCACCTCCCTGGAAACCCCTTTCCAATGCTTAACCACCCTTTCAATGAAAAAATTCTTCCTGATGTCCAACCTGAACCTCCCCTGACACAGCTTGAGGGAGGTTCCTCCTGTTCTGTTCCTAGCTGTCTGGGAGAAGGGCCTGACCCCCGCCTGGACAGAACCTCCTTTCAGGCGGTTGTAGAGAGTGATAAGGTCTCCCCTGAGCCTCCTTTTCTCCAGGCTAAACAACCCCAGCTCACTCCTTCGTAGGACTTGTGCTCCAGAGCCTTTTCAAGCTCCACTGCCCTCCTCTGGACACGCTGCAGTACCTCATTGTTTTTCTTGCAGTGCGGGGCCCAAAATTGGACACAGAACTCAAGATGTTTGAATGCCGAGTACAGGGGGACAATCCCTGCCCTGGTCCTGCTGGCCACACTATTGCTGATACAGGCCAGGGTGCCATTGGCCTTCTTGGCCACCTGGGCACACACAGGCTCATGTTCAGCCACTGTCAACCAGCACTCCCAGGTCCTTTTCCACTGGGCAGCTTTCCAGGCACTCTGTCCCCAGCCTGCAGTGTTGGCTGGGGTTGTTGTGACCCAAGGGCAGGACCCGGCACTCTGCCTCATTGAACCTCACACCATCGGCCTCGACCCATTGATCCAGCCTGTCCAGATCCCTCTGCAGAGACTTCCTGCTCTCCCTTAACACTCCTTCCCAACCTGGTGTCATTTGCAACTGACTGAGGGTGTACTCAATTCTCTCATCCAGATCATTGAGTAAGATACTAAATCAGGCTGGCCCCAAAACTGAGCCCTAGGGGACAGTACCTCAGCCTTTTCCTCTTCCTTGGTTACAATGTCCCCCTCCACATCCAGTATAGGATGGAGATTTTTCTCAGGAATCTTTTTTTTGTTAATGTACTTATAAAAACATGTTTTATTATCTTTCACAGTGGTGACCAGATTGAATTTTATCCGAGCTTTCGCCTTTCTAATTTTCTCTCTACATGACCTAAAGACATCCTTGTACTCTTCTGGAGTTGCCTGTCCCTTCTTCCAAAGGTTATACTGTCAATCTTTTCCTGAGCTCCAGCAGAAGCTCTCTATTCAGCCAAGCCTGTCTTCTTCCCTGCCAGCTTGTCCTTCAGCATATTGGGATGGCCTGCTTCTACGCCTTTAAGATTTTCTTTTTAATGTATGCCCAGACTTCCTTTGTTTTTAAGGGCAGTTTCCCAAGGGACTCTCTGAAGAGTGTCCTGAACAGGCTGAAGTCTGTCCTCAGAAAGTCCAAGGCAGAGGTTTTGTTGACCCCCTTTCTTACTTCACCAAGAATTGAAAACAATATAATTTTGTGACTGCTATACCCAAGATGGCCTCTGATCAGCGTATCTCCCACCAGCCTTTCTCTGTTCATGAACAGCACATCAGCAGTGAACAGAGGGGCACTGCCCCCGGTAGGCTTGCTTACCAGCTGTGTCAGGAAGTTAACTTCTACACACTCCAGGAACCTTCTAGACTGCCTCCTCTCTGCTGTGTTGAGTTTCCAGCAGACATCCTGTAGGTTAAAGTCTCCCACAAGAACATGGGCTAGCGATCATGACATGTCAGCCAGTCACTCATAGAAGCTTTCATCTGCCTCTTCATCCTGGTTGGGTGGTCTGTAACAGACTCCCACCAGGATGTCTGCCTTGCTAGCCTTCACCCCTTTTCTCACCCACAGGCACTAACCTTATCATCACTATTCTTGAGTTCCCTACAGGAAAAACACTCCCTGATGTACAGAGCCACCCCACCGCCTCTCCTGCCTGTCCCTTCTGAAGTGCTTGTAGCCATCCACTGCAGCACTCCAGCCATGCGAGTCATGCCACCACGTTTCCGTGACAGCGACTATGTCCTAGTTTTCCTGATGCACGATGGCTCCCAGCTCCTCTGGTTTGCTCCCCATACTGCTGCACTGGTGCAGGTGCACTTCAGCTGGGCTATCGATTTCACACCAACACTGGCATGCCGCCCCTAGGCTCATCTCTATCGAGCCTGGTTTTATCCCCCTTCCACTTCAAACCTAGTTTAAATCATTAAGCCAGATCTAAGAGCACTTTACCAGTACAAAGGTAACAGCGTGTATATTAGAAAACATTCTTGGCATACAAGCAAAAGGAGCAAAACTTCACAGACTTCCATGGATGACAAAGACGAGTAGCTTTAAGTTTTTAAATTATTTTGGTGCATAGAATCCCTATGAAACATGAGTGAAAGACACACAGATTTCAGCACCTAAATGGACAGATTCTGAAAACTCTTGCCTGTATTTATATTCTGGTTTTAGATCAACATTCAAAATTATCTGATGTCCAAAGGGTACCAAAATACAGTCCTGAAGTACAGGACACAGGATTGTAGCCTTACACAGTGTTATACTTCCACGGAAAGCCAAAGCACAGTATTTCATTATGAATGTGTCAGCTGTTAATAACCATCAAATCTATGACTCATGAAAACGTCTATACATGTTTTATTAACAAAGCAACATTTCCAATTTACTTTTACCACAATGGATAATGACTGAAGGTTCATCAGGGTTAATCAAGAAAATGATGTAAATTTTATACTGCATTATGTTTCACTTGGCTTAAAATGGATCTTGAGCGACAATCTTTTTTATGTGTTTAATCATGATTTACAGCATTATGGAAACCACACAACAGCCCCACTGTGAAAAAAAAGTTATTAACAAGTCAGTGCATAAGTCATCAGATTTTATGTATTCACAGAAAATCACTTCTTGGGATCTTCAGCAGACAGGCACTGAGTTTACTTTCTGTAAAAATAGAATCGATATGTTTTGAGATGCCTTGTTTTAATTTATCTTTCCTTCAGATTTTATAGATAGATGGAGGTCTTATTATAGCATTTTATATATTGCAAAGAAACCATCAGTACATACAAGTAAGGCTGAACTAAATTTTAAACAGATCTGTGCTAGCATATCTACATGATAAAAATAAATTTGGATGATATTTTTGGATGATGTTAATAACTGCACATGCAGATAAAGCAATCAAAGAAGTTAAACCCTATGCTAATCATAGAGATTAAAAAAAAAATCAACCTCTGTAAATGCCCAAACAATAAATCCACAAAAATCTGTACTTTTGCTTATATGAACACACAAATGTAGCTCACTATAAGAAGAAACTGTGTTTGTTTTTAGCAATCATTTGCTTGTATCAGAGTCTGTAAGCACGAAATCTAATTATGGGAATTATGAAATTTCATCTTCATTCTGCTCAATTGAAAAAATTTCAACAGAAAATGGAATGAGATATCTGTATTTATATATAAATATATATATAAACTTATATCTAAATCTATCTTTCCAGCACCTATGTAGGCAGCTGGCTTTCACAGAACTAAAAGGACCACTGTAATAAATCTGGGTTCAAGAACCTAAGTAAGTTGTGGCTTATATATAACTTTAAGACACCAACTGTGAAAAAAAATTCTTATATAGAGGGTGTTCCACTCTTCTTCCACAAGACTCTAGTAGTAGCCAAACGTATCGCACTGTGCCACAACGTTAACCAGCTTCTTTAAAAGACATTGTACACGTTTAAACTAAGAAAAATGCAAATACCTTCCCAGTTCTTTCTTGTGAGAATGGACAATGTAAACTGGACCTGAGGTTTATGCTTTACCAAGTAATAGTATCACCACATATTCTTGGAACCTGCCTAAGAAAACTGCCTGGCACACAAACCATATGACTTTTTTAGTATCTTATTCATTATATCCTGCTTGTTCTGTTGCGGCTCTGTCATATTTTGACACATTAGCTCCAAGGGATATGCAATGAAAATTAGGAAGAGAAGTTAGTCAAAACCACCATACCCATGAATAAAAGAATAATTTATGTCCATACCTGAATAAAGATGCATGTTAAAATGATGACAAATTTTAATGACAAACTTTTATGCCCTATGACCCCTGTAATTCATGTAGGCTTCTTACACATGCTAGTCCCAATTCAGACTACAAAGACGACTGTATAACTCATGCTCACCTTCAGAGCTGCACAGAGACGCATCCATGTGCTTCCCCCCTTAAGTAACACGCAATGGGAAGTGAGGTATTTTTATCTCTCATTATAGGAAAAAAACCCCAGCATATGAATCACAGTTTTTGGTTTGTGCCACCCTTAACACTCTGCTTCTGCTTAAGAAGAATGGTGGTGATACGACCATGCCACAAATCCAAACCAAAACTTAATATGTCAGAAATACAAAAGCCTAAACGTAATATAAGTGCAAAAAAACCTCCTCTATTTTAACTTGCAGAAACAGCGTGACTGTTCAAGTGCCTCACTTTCAAGTAGGTTAAAATGCATTTAAATATTTCAAAATCTGAAGGAAATGACATAAAAATGACAAAACATCACCCAGAAGCTTCAATGGTTGTGATAGATGCAGAAACCACTCCAGAGATGCCCGTGCAGGGACAGTGCCAGAGGCAGATGCTGTCTGTTGGGGGGGATCAGCCTGGTTCCAGGCCAAAGCAGGGAAGCCAGTGACCTGATGAAGTTGGATATATTGTTCCTTCACTGTCTAACAGCTGCATTGCCCTGACTACTTTCTCTCAGCAAATTTTACCTTTAGCAAGAACAACAAATGCTAATAAGAGAGAAATGTTTTATTTTTACTGCATACTCTATTTGAAGCCTGAGTTCATAAATGTATATTTGTGTCACAGTAAATTATAAAGATATTATTTACCTGTATAGTGTAAGGTGTAAAATTATTCAGTGTTTCATTTTGAAAGTGTTAAGAGGTATCTAAATTCTATATGTAGTTGCAAAACCATGAGGAAGGATCTAAATCGTATGTCTAATTCTAAAAACATGTATTTGTGAGATGTCTATAACATTTCTATTTGAATCTTCCACAGCAAAGATCCCTTTTTATTGTATTAGGAAGCTTAGAAATCTCTGGGTCGTTTTTTCTACAAATCTTTTAAATGTTTCAAAACATTTGACTTCAGTTTGACCTTCTATCACTACAGTGTTCAAGAATATCAAATTTGTGTGACCTGTCAGTAAGCCTACTGAAGCTGGTTTCATGGGAACAACTTAGGACTGAAATAATTCTCTGACAGGTGGTGCATTAAAAAAAGGCCCAGTCCTCTGTCTTTTTAGACCATCTTGTCCTGTTTCACTAGGATAATAGAATATAACCAAAAGGAGTTAAAGAATACCAAGAAACAAGGCTGAAGGAAATTGTCCTGATTTTCCACTTCAGAAAAGCCAACAAAATCTTGATGCCTAAGACAGGACACCTGAAATGTTAAAAAAAAAAAAAAAAAACATACAGGAGGGACCCATCCTCCCTCTGTATTGGCAGATTATCAACCCATGATCCCACAATTCTCTGGGGATGGGACAGGACTGAAATAGAAAGGACTCTGAAAACAAGGCAAGTTCTGCCCTGATGCCTAACCAGTTTCAGTCCACTCAAACTCATGTTCACCATGATAAAAATCCAGCACTTTGAAGAAGGCAAAGCATGCAGTTCGGATTTAGCTCCTCACACATGCTCTCAGGCTCTCTAGACTTAGGAGTGATGACATTCAAAACCCTCACAGTAGATACCCAAATTCTTTTCAAGAAATAACATTTGAACCTCATGGAAGGTGTTTAACATTTTAAAGACACGGGTAGAGTGACTCTGGTAGATCGAATAGAACAATTTTTTCCCCACTAAAAGCCAGCACGTCTGCATGTTGGAGAGGTGACGTTCCTGGAGTGGGCTGTAACACAAGTGAACAGTGGCAGTACTCCACAGTGTTTCTTGCTTGCAGAAACATGGAGCAGCACTGAACAGAGAGATGAGAGACCTGCTTGCTGTTCCTTCCTAACCCTGATGGATGGGCCCAGTGAGAAAAAAATGAGAGAGGTGAGGGTGAGAGAGAACACAAAACTAGACCATCACCAACGAACTTGATTTTTATTTGAAACCAAACAAACCAATTCACACTTGGTAACTGGAATATCCCAGTGCAAAAAATAAACAGAAGCTGTTATTAACACGAGAATATTTTGTTGCTAACATGCCACGTTAAGCAGAAAACTGCTACTGCATTTAGCCTTCCTTAATATTTCCTAAGCAGCAATGCTGACAGAGTTTCTCAGTGACAAAGGGAATGGCAGAGAATTACTTCCTTCTAGGTTATGGAAAGCCAAAAACTTACGATATTTCATTTGGTTGGTTTTCTAACACAAGTGAAAGAAAATAAGCTCAGTGAATTTGTTCAGGTTTATATTTGGGTTTGTTTTTTGAAAAAACTGTGAGATAACTGTAATACCCATGGCTCTATTTTGCTGTGAACCAAGACAGTATCTTAGTAACTCAATAAAGATTTCTGAGTTTTCTACATGGTTCCAGAGAACATTTTGCTGTTCCTGATGTGTTCCACTAAATTAAAAAGAATTTAATAGTTGGGAAGACCTAAGTATCAAGCTGAAGGTCATGTCATTTAAAGGTAAGATAACAAACTTCATGTGCAATGCGCCCTAGGGTGACCCTGCTTGAGCAGGGAGGCCAGACCAGATGACCCCCTGTGGTCCCTTCCAGCCTCACCCATCCTGTGATTCTGTGATTCACCCTAAACTGACCTGCAGTTGGGCACTGAGAAAATCACACACTGGCCTGAGGACCTCTGCTGTAGGAAAGATGTGATGTAGCCCAGAAAAGAGGAGACAGATGGATAAAGGAGTGAGGTATGAAAAAGGACAAATTGAGCTTGTCTGGTTTAGAAAAGAGAAGACTGAGAGACATATGATAATGATCTACCCACCTATAAAAACTTGTTGCAGAGCAGACAATGATGAATTGTGTTCTCTGTCTGTTAAGTCAAGCAACTTAATTTGCAGAAGAGGAGATTTAGATATGATTTCAGAAATGCTATCTAACTTTAAAAGGAAGGGCTGGAAGAGGCTGGCTATCAACTCCACAGCCTCCCTGGCTTCTTTATCTCAGCTCTCCTCACAACCCTGTCCTCACCAGCAGACAGTTATTGTTAAGATTGTTCCTTCTTAGACAGGTTTAATACACAAAATAAAAAAGAATGGGAAATCTTTATCCACTGAACAACACAACACCTGATCTTCCTTCCAGATGAGCAAAACTTCCCCTCCCCCTTAAATTATTACAGGGATGCTCCTCCTTCATAAATACCTGCCTGTTATCACTTACCAAAGTAAGACTTGTTCTCCCCAACAATGAAGACGCTTTTCTGGGAGGAACATACATCAAAAAGATTATTTCTGGAGTAGGGACCTACAGAAGTCCCTATATGGCTACTCCACAATCTTAAGGGACTCATAGGTGCTATAAAATTTAGATTCTCACCTGTCAGGCTGGCCTAGGTGCACTTCTCCTGACTTAGAGCCAGGGGGGGAAATAAAGGTTCTGTGAAGCCCAGCATTTGCAGTAATTTTTATTTGGAATAATTTGTGCTTTTTTTCTTTAATATATGGACTACAGGACAGAGACATTTTTCTTTTTTCAGTCACTGAATTCAGAAACTGATCTGTAATATATGAGAGCAGGAACATCTTTTCCACCACCTCCAAATCAACCATGCTTAGCTGCTAGAGAGACACGCAAGGCATGCAAAAGGTGACATGCAAAAACCAAGAGGTTTTCTAAAATATCTTCACTACAAAGAACTTAAAATTATCTCTGACACTAAAAATTCCAGAAGGGGTTCTACTCAGGGCAGCTTATATTTACCATTAGAAATTTACTTTTCATCCCTAAAACTCTCTGGTGCACAAAAATCTGAATGCCATTTTACAACAACAGGAAAGGCCAGGGACAAGCAAGATGATTTTGTAACCAAACTCAAACTCCTGACATGTTAAATATGCCCAACAGTACACATGTAAAGCCAAACGCTAAGCACCCGCCATTCAGAACCAACTCAGGAAGATTCTCATCGGTGTGGGCTTTGGGAACATCCACGAAATGTGGCAGAAAATCGTGGCTGGCAAGAAGCTAACTGCCTCAAAAGCTGAGTCCCAGAGCCTAAGTTCACTGTAGAGTGTACACTACAAGGACTACTTTTTCACTTTCTCTCAGGATTTGCAACTGTGAGGTAAATACAGTCTAACAAATTCACTTTGGGAATAAGAAGTCATGATATTTGAATTCGCCTACCATGTGTTGTAATTTATGACATACCAAGAAGACATTATAAAAACAAAGTAAATTAAACAATAATTTCCTATTGATAGGCAGGCTGAAAAAATTTACAACTGCCCCTAATCCCACCAGAAAACTATTTTTCTACTGTTACAATTTTAGCAAAAAAATCAAGAAAGAAGAGAACGAGTTGTCTGTATGGTGCAGATATATTATACTCTATTTTGGGATCTGATCAGACATTTTCCATAATGTGAAAATATGGCATGTTTTGTCACAAGTTAAAGTAAAGCCTTCTTTTTTTAACTGGTTTGGATATTTTTGCTTACCTATTCATGGCATTCTATTACGTCCATCATAAAAAGAAAATACTGTTGGTGATATTTTCTTGCAGAGACAGACATCAATGCTAAGCACTTAGCAGTACGTTACGTTTTTTTGAAGACGCACTTGGGGGAATCAAAGTATTTTATTGCACAGTAGATACTATTCTGTTTCTACTTGCATTTCTCCAAACTTAAACCATTTGCAATGTTTTATTTCAGAGCATACATAACCAAGAACACTGACTGGGGTGATATTGTTAAGTATTCAAACAATTCCTGCACATCACTTACAAAAAAAATGCCTTTGGGTAAATATCTTTGCTTTCTCTTTTTCTTTGCCTTTCCTTTGACAGTGCCCTTGTATGACATGTTCTTGGAAAAAATGAACCACATTTTCTCCATTTACTGCTTAACAAAAAAAAAAGAAAAAAATGTTATAAGATATAAATAAAATCATCTAATATTTGTATTGCACTAATTTGTCAGGGGTTGAATAAATGCTAATTATACAGCTTTTTAAAAATCAGGCTTGTTAATGTCATTTTTAATTTAGAATGTTACACTGTAAATGTTTTCCATTGTGTTAATTTACACCTGTTATTACAGCCTTCATTATTAGGTTTGCACTGGAACAGCCACTTTGTGCCACTGAAATTTGCTTAAAACAGCAGAAACAATTACTAATTAGAAGGGCATGTTTACTTTAATTATACTTATTTCCTAGTCTACTTTTATACGTAGCACACTGTGAAAGTGTATGATTCAATTAGCCAAACCCATTTATCTTAGGCAATTCCTCAAACGAGTATTGCTTAGAAAGACAGCAAATTCTTTCAGCACTACTTTGCCTCATAAATTTCATCTGTGACACTAATAAATACATATGGTGACTGGGTATCACTTTCTATGTGACCTCACTGCTTTCTCCGATTTTTGCTAATGTGTGTTCAGTAATTGCAGATTACCAGAATGACATTCTGTTTAAACAACAAGCACAACTGTTCTAATCAAAGATCTTAAACCACTGACATGTTGAACCATCTTTAGCTTTCATAAACTCGGACTCAATAGAAGATAAGCCCTCAGCTCATTCAGTTATCTGCTCACTGTGAAACCACTACCGATACTCATCCACTGATATCTAGAGTTAGTCTTAAGTATTACAAAGTGCTTTATAAATTTGCAAATCGAGTGCAATTTAAACTTCTTGGGACAAAAAGTTCATGTCTTTATCCTTTACAAATATGACTCTCTGAGCTTTTCCAGTGAAAGCTGTATTATCTATCCACTCAGATTAAAAAGGAGGAGAGTCATAAAAATTCTTTACAAATTACTTCCCTGAAGCTCATTCCTAGCATTACGTTTTAAACCTGAAGCGAGGATTAAAAAAAGAGTTATGTTTCTAATTGATAGTTGCTGGTCCTATTCTAGGCGAATGATACTGGCAGGTAGCACAACATACTGTTGCTTTCAAATAACGTTATTTCAGTACTTACAACAAAATTCAGTACTCTGAAAAATAAAACCGCAGATAAAACTCTACAAACTGAGGGGGAAGCTTCAATGAGTTCTATGTCACAAGGTGCTCTGCTTCATTCAGCCATCAAGGTTAACATTTTTACTGTCCCACTGTCACTCCATGGGCACAGCAGCTGCACGGCTCTCAAAGGGTGCAGCTGATGAGCTGATGCCGTCAAAGTGCGTTCGACAGAGCTACAGCTCCCCAAACAGGGGCACTGGCTGCCTGTGGAACGATGTGCAACAACTGTGCCTATCAGCAATGCTACCTATAATGATCAAATACATGAATCTAAATAATCATGTTTTGGACTGCTTGAGCTTCATTTTACACCTCCCTCACAAAGGGAATTTGTTCCTAGTTAAATTTCTCTTTAACATACAATGCGTAAAAAAATGATGAAAATATAAACTTCTAATAGGAATTAAGCCATTATCTTGTGCGGCCAAAGATGATCACAGACCTCCCTTCTCCTAACCCACTGCACCACAGAAAAGAAAACAGTGTATAAATAGAAAGCCTGATGTAATTCAGAAAAAGCTGCTATTAAAAAGTCAGCATTTTAAAAAAGCTAACAGAGACATATCTCAGCTGAGGCAATTATTTTGTAGGTTAGGAGGAGAGAGATACTGCCGCAATTGAACATTCATCTTCACAGGGGTTCTCAGGAAAGTCAACGCAAATCAACTGAGGGAATGAAGTCAGTTCCCAGTCAGATGAACATATATTATGGCAGCTTATCCTTCTGCCAAGAGGAAAAGGGATCAACTGCACTGATGTAAAATCACTTTGAGGACAGACCAAGCAGGTTCATGCAGGCGTTTAACACACTTTAATGTACACAAGCTTACTTCAAGTATTTAGTGCCTCCTCTGCTCTGGTGTCACCTTTATCCACCCCATGTGGTCACTGGTAGCAAAGGCTGACTTAATGGACCCCATCTCTGACCTTACACTAATAGCATCTTCTCTTTTATTTACATAGGGGGCACAGGGATGGGAGGTTATACAAAGTGCACTGGAAATTTCTAATAGCTAACTATCTCTAATAATGAAGTGTAAGAGAAGAAACCTAGTCCGAGTCGCAACTAATTAAAATAAATGGGAATTGAAAATGAACGTAATTAGTAAAAATTTCTGATCGGTGTTTTTATTACAAATTTAGTGATTAAAATGGAGAAATCCATGTTTTGCAACATAATCGAGCCAGTACACAAGCAACTTCTGGCATCTCCTCAAGTGTCATGGTTTTGTTTACCTCCACTTTCAGAAAATTTGGATTACTATAGATGCCGGGGATTTTTCTGAAGAAGAAACTGATGAGATGGACTTAGTTACCTTTGCTGGGACACTGTCAAGAAAAGATGACCACAGTATGCTATTGCAACAGGAGGGAAGAGGCACGAGCAGTTAAAACTGAAATGAAGGTGGTAGTGGTAGTGTTGAAGTCAGAAATACATGTACTTGTATGGTACATACAGTTGTAATGAATCTGAGTTCTAAAAGGGTAGGATATACACATGCAAAGCAGGTACATGCCTTTTAAAAAGAGGCCTGTAGTTGTTATATTAAGCAGACTTCAGAAGAATATGAGTTTATAAGAGAAATATATTGATTCACTCTAATGTTTTTCCACTGACATATACCTTCTTGTAACCATGGGCTGGCTCTTTTTAGGCTTGTTCAGTATGCATCCTCCAACCCCCAAATGGGGTTTTCTTATCTGCAACAATTGACTAAAAGCAAAGATATATGTTTTTCTGACCAACTATTCACCTTGATCTAATTCTTTTTGCTCCACCACGGCCTATTTTGACACAAAAAAAAGCCCGTAGAGAAGCCTGGTATTTTCTTCAGTGCTTGCAATACTGACTTGCCTCAGAGCTTTTTGATTACTTTTAGCCCACATCCACCAGGTAATAACCTCACTGAGTATGAAGGACCACATCAGCCTCAGCTCTGCCTGGACAGGGGGGCACTCTGCCTTGCTGGTGCAGCTGGGAACCAGCTGGGTACAGAACACGGCATTTACACTCTTCTTGTCCTTCTCTTGCCCCTCAAACAAAGATTGAGACATGACAGCCTTTTCCAAAAGAATAAGGGGATGATCCAAAGATACTGCATCCAGTGGAAACCCACCAGTGCAAACAGACAGATAACACAGGACACAAGTCATATGTTCTTTATTACTCCTAGTAGAAAGTAACACTGCTTTAACCCAGTGTCCCAGACACAGAGAGCAAAGGGAAAATGCATCCGTCCTTAATTCAGGGCTGATGGACAAGCAACAACTCCATTAAGCCGTGCCTGTGATCTGACACTATCTAAAAGGCAAGGCTGCTTCCCAGGGAGCCTGTCTGGTGCCCACTCCTGCGGCTGTTGTGCAAAAGGCTTCAATTAGTACTGACCTCAGCATGGAATATTTCTCCCTGGGCGAGAAAGGAAGTACCACAGACTCAGTGCGCTTCTCTCTGAGACTGGGGTGAAACTGTGCCATGGAGGATTCACCTTGCCCAGACCCACTCGGAGTATCATGGAGCAGCACTGTAATAAAAACTAAAACAAAGAAACCAATTTCTTGACTATTTGCAATGCAGGGAGCTGCACGGCAGCGTGTGTGCCCAGGCATGCTCCCCTCTGCAGGCTTGCCAGCTACCTTGAGGCAATGCTGCTTCCTACACATACTCACACACAGACACCTACTCACACACAGGCAGCTGCACGTTATGTACAACACGGGGGAAAAAAATACAGCAAACTGGAAGTTACAAGAGACTGAGAGATATACTCAGGTTTCATATGGAACCTGAAAACCAAAGGAAATTGCAAGGAAAAAAAAGGCAGGGGGGGAGTATCTGAAAAGTGGCTGTATTCAAATATTCCCTACACAAACTCTTTTTTTTTCACTAAAGCTGTGAAATTACCTTCTAAAGAGCTAACACTTCAAAAACATGGGCCTGAGTGCTATTGTAGCGAAAAAGAATCTACTGAAACACAGCATTCAGGCTACCCAGTCCAGTAGAGTTAAGATTACCTTTATTCCTGATTCACTCAACCTGCCCCCCCACTCCCAACAAAACCAGATTCTTGCACACAGTTGGAGGTCACTTTAAAACAGATATAACAGAAATATGTACCCATCTTAAAACCATTAATAAATCTCTTTTTACCATGAGATTCTGGCTAGATGGAAAACTAGGCAAGCATGGTAAAATCAAATGATTAATAAAGCAAGAATTCATCCGAATCAAAGGTAAAGCAAGCAAAAATGACAAGCAGAAGGAGAAAGCATCTTAAAAAAATTACAAGAGAGCTAGTTTTGGATTTAAAGGCAACACCAAGCCTGCCAACTTCTCAAAGAGACTGCCAAGAAGCCAGATGCCATAACTGGAAGGATATTATCCAGAGTTTTACATCTGAGTCTCATGAGTGCCTTTGAAAAAGGACAAAAAAGGGATGCTGGCAAGAGTTCAACTGTTTAATTTCTATCCCCACCCTAAATATTTATTTAAAAGTCAAATTGAAACCATTGCAAAAATTAAAGACAGGATGAGTAAATACAATGTTAAGTACTTACAATGACCCACAAGGGCAAACTAGCCCTACTAAAGTACTGGAAAAATCTCTGGGAACACGAATTTAAAAGGTCATCCCAAACTCCCCGTTTGAGCTGGGCTTCAGAGAGCACTTGGAGTCCCCGAGGAAAGGCTTGTGATGACTGAGTTTGTAGAAGCAGTGCCTGCCCTGCAGCCAGGGTGGGAACAGGAGGCCTCCGCCCAGCTTCCCTCCCACCACGCAGCGTGGGCACAGGGCTGACCCCCATCACGCGATGGGTTGCACCTATCTGTGCGCCAGTGCAAGAAAGCTGAGCTGCACAGGAGCTGCACAGGGTGCCCAGCAAGAACAATGCCTTTGTTCTGGTCATGCTGGAGGCGTTTGATCGTATCAGGGAGTAGGAGATGCTGACCACCCCTGGCACAGACCACCAGAACACTTTAGATGGTCTGCAGCTTTCTCAGTTCTCATACCCAAAGAAGCCAATGCAATGAGGCAGGCAAGCAGCCTGCTGGTAATAAGGTGCAAAAAAAACCCCAAAAGGAACGGAAGAATATCTAATCAGTAAACAGGCCAAAGGCTGACTACATCTGCTCTGCAGCAATGTCCCCCAAAGTGTAAGTCAGCACTGACAAATCGGATCCAGCCCCTCTAGCAAGAAAGAAAGCGATCCTATTTGGAATTTTAGGGTGAGTGAAAGAACATTTACACAGGGCTCTATAGAACCTGAAAGCTCAAACTCTGATTTTACTTCATCTAGCCCCCATTTTGTGAGCACATAAACACACACATTTAAAATACTTGAATAATTCCATTTAAATCACTGCAGCTCCTCCTGTGCATCAAGTTAAACATTTGCACACAGTCCATTTAGGTCACAGCCTTGTGCTGTTTATGCATTAAAAAAAAATGGTACCACGTTGATTTGTATATCCTGCCATCGCTTGGCACTGAGCATTTGTATCCCTTGACGTTAACTGGCATCTGTCAAGTACTCTCCTATAAAAAAGTTATTCAGTTGCACACGTTTGTAATATGCAACTGCATATATTTCTCGGGTAAAGAAAAGGCAGTTATTTTGAATTCTGCCATAAAATACAGCATAAGTGTAAACTATGAACTGCAGAACACAAAAAAATGTAATGACTTTTTCAAATACTGGCCAAGTAAGCAGTATTTTATGAGACAAGAAACAAATGTTCCAGTCAAAACTGCAAATGGAAGGGACCATGCCTGCACCGGACTTGAAGGAGCACAACATCCACCCCCAATACTCTGACAGGTTAACGTCCCATCTTTCTAAACATGCTGTCTCTGTCTCTCCTTCTAGACTTTTTACAAGCTCATTAGGATTCAATATGGCTTTTCAGGTTCATTTAAAAAAAAAAAAAACCACCAGGTAGTGTGCAAAAAAATAAATGAAATACTGAATTAACCTAAATCCTCCTTTTAGTAGCTCAAGTCTTGTTGATAGTGTGCACACACCCCTTTGCATTTACCATGAGGCTCCTCAATTAGTTCATAGCCAAGTTAACCTTCTATCTCCCAGCAAATATAACTCATGCTCATTTTATACAACACAGCATTCTGCCGGCTATTATCCATCATTTACAAGTGTTATTTGTCTATAAAAATGACACTAAAAAGTTGAAAAATGATTCTGCTCTGCCTGCTTCTGGATGTGTTTTAACAAATGATACCAATGCAAAAGGCTCTAAGTCATGTAAGAAGCAATTAGTCAAGGAAGACATAAATATTTTTTAAAAAGGATATAAATGATTGCTTGCCAGATAGTAAAAGCTCTAAAGGTTGCTACATAATAAAAGACTGAACCTACACATACATATCTGAGTAACTTTACCCTTGTGTGCAATCCCATTAGGATGAAGAAGGTTACTCAAGCAAGTAACATTATCCAGGTGACTGTTTGTCCTAAAATAGTTAAAAAAGTGTTCTTCATTATTTATCGTTAATGAAGTTAATCAAATTCAGTGGTACTTACTCATGCATGCATTAAATAGAAACCTGAACATGACATGCATATTTATGGAACAGAGATTGAAAGATCATTATCTGTAGGGAAGAAAATCCAGCAAAGAAAAGGATGCGTAAAATGTGTCTGTTATCTTATTAGAACATAAACTGTTTTGCTTTAAACATAAATATTTATTTTAATTAATTCAATTAACCTAAATAATAGCTTCCACACATGACAGCTATAACTAATGTATGAATTCCATGATTTCTGATGGCCACAGCCATAGCTACCATCAGCCAACTGGTCTAATTCCATGGAAGTCAATGTAGCTCTACCAATTTATACCACTGTGTGTCTGGCCTGTACCTCCCCACTAAGTGAACTGAAACATAATATAATGCATGTCACCAGAAACACAAAAGGAAAAAAAATCCCAACTGTTTTATTTATTTTGCAGTTCACAAATAAGGTGAGAATTCCCCACTTTCATCGCAAAATTCTGAAATTGCAACTAAGGGGTTTTTTTATTTTTAAATTTAGATACCTGTAAACAGGTTTAGAGGCCAGACAGATGGGCTTGGCAATCCCAGAGAGAGAAAGAAGGATGAAAAAACTTTAAAAGTGCAATTATTAAATATTCATGCCACTGGCATTCTGTATCTTCAGTGAGATTCTTGCTCTATATATGGAATGTTTGAAACCTATGGTTAAGCACATTAATCTACCAGCTATCAGTTTGGAAAGAGTTCATTATAATGTGAAGGGGGAAAAAGCTCTAGGTTACTAAATATACATTAAAATATAGGGAGAAAATAGGGAAAGAAGACATAGTTCCTTGGCATGTTCCTTGGCCTTTAAAAAAGACAGCTCAATTTTCTTTTAAAAACTATCTTATTGTTCAAACACCTGAAGAAAAAACAGCACATTACCTTCGATCATATTTTCAACTTCTAAGGTGATTTTATTAACTCCTTTTTATTGCACAGTTTAAATATTCTAATTGGCACACAGCACACTTTCTGTCACTGGATATCCATTAGTCTTTAATGGGTTTGAAATGGTCTACAGTATTACGGGGCTGGCAGAGCTACTGCAGTCCCATTTACAATGATGCAGGGTAAGTGGGGCGTAAAAACACAACGGTTAATGCCACTGCAAGCATAAAAAAAAAAAGCTTCCTCCAGTTCCTCCAGTGTGTATCGCTATGATGGTTTTGCACAGCCAAGGGCCAGCCTCCACAAGTGCTGATGACCAAAACAAGGTCTACAGGAGCGTGTAGGTGGCAGGAGAGGAGAGGAGAGGAGCAGGTCGGCAGAGCAACACATCTGCTGCCCAGTGTGTGTGCTGGGGCTTCCTTCCACTCCATGGGCAGCATGCCCACTGCAGCTGCTGCCCATATGGAACGCTCACCCAACACACTGGGAACTGCTCTCCCTGCGGCGAGCGCAGCCTCGGTGCACGCCCACCCCAGAGGTGACCCGCCGGCCTGGCACCCCGGGCACAGCACATCAGCCAGGAGTAAATGGAAAGTCAGGCACTCCCAGCAAGGAGGCCCAGTCACCTCCTTCCATACCCCCCAAAATCACAGACAGAGAGTGCTTATGTGACTGATACAAGAATGATGATATATTTATGCCCAGTGTTGCAAACCTTGTTTAGGAAGGTGGTTCTTTTCCATAAAAACTGCCCCTGCAGTGCCATCAAGGCCATCTGGATCACACATAGGGATCCAAATTCTGAGGAAAACAAGAAGTTTATCACTGTGAGAAACATGAAAGGAAGACAGATAGTCTGATAGACCTATGCAAGGAAAAATGAGAACTGGGCAGCTCTGTTACAGTGAATGAGAAAGCCCTTCCCACTGACTCACTGTAGCTGTGTAAATGAAAAGAAAAAGGAAATCTGAGTTCCATATGATAATTTAAAATTTAATTCATCTCCATGCGAGCAGTTTAAAACATCCCGTGTTTTATGATGCTTAGGAAATATCAATAAAAGCCTACAGAAATCTGGAGATCTGTCTGCTACTACATAAATAATTCCCTTGCCTCCACTCCTGGGTAAGTGCAAAGGCCACATGAAGATTCATTCCCTCTTTCACTCTCCCCCTACCCAGCTTTTCAGGACAATCCAATGTGAAGGAATAATCATATTCTTCAGCAGCCTTCTTTACTGAGTCAAAATAACTGATTCCACACATTTAATCACAGAATCCTCCTTTTATCCTTTAATTATGAAGCGGTGCCTGTTCAAATTAAAGCAGCATTGCTTGTAAATATTTTTAGGCACAAAGGAAGAAGTAAAGCCAGCTAAGCAATTTGGTAAGAAGGAAGGTGAAAATATCCTGAACCTAAGGAACATTCTGTATTTCTGAGTTACAGTGATGAGACAGTTTTTATTTGGGTGGTTTTACACAGTAAATTTTAAAGAGTAGTGTCTTAAGTACATCTAAAGGTTAAACCTTCAAGCAGCTAATCTGTATGTAAGAACAAGTAACTTTCAAATACTTAACCTTTTACAGATTAAAGCTGTCTGCCTAACAGATGTGAAATCATCATTGTTGTAATTGTCATAAGTAGATATCTGAGCATTTTCTGGAGATAAGGTCTCTTTTTTTTGAGCAGTAATTTTATGCCTTGGGTCACTTGCGTGTTCATGGCTGTGATAAAACCACTGCTTTCCATAACAAGTTATATGTCAGGACTTTATAACTGCTGTACTGGTTTCCAGCACCAAAGTTATTGGTTGTAACGGGCAGTTTTAAATTACTATAAAATGAACTTGCAGGGTGACTGGAAATGTTTTATTGTTCAGTTGCTGGAAGTGGTTGTATGCGTGAACTTTCACAACAGTGTGGCCAGGGCATAGGAGAAGAAAATGCTTCAGTTTCTGATAAGCTGTAAATGTTAGTATACAATATATTCTATGACATATTGACAACGTTTTATAGAAACACACGCAGTCACTGGAATATGTCTAGAATGCCATTACATTATGTTGATCAGGCATAAGTATTATGGATATAAGAGAAAAATGCTGCTAGTATAAGTGAGCATGGAAATGGAATTTTTCCCATATGTTGCTTATATACAGCAGGGAAAACTCGCTTGACACCCCCTTCAGCTACCCTATGCAGACACATGTTCTTACATGGGTCTGTGTTCAGGCCCATGTGCTGCAACTAGACCAGGCATTTTCATTTTCAGTCACAGCAAAAGGTAATCATTAGACTACCCAGCAACCAAGACAGCTTGTAAGCCCAGGGTGTTGCACTCGGACAGGCAGGGTTTGAGGGTACAGACTTTAGCTCAGCTCTCACTGGGCTGCTCAATATGCATTGGGAAAGGTGGCCTGTGTCAGATTGAGCTCCAGGGTTCACCCTCCTTTTCCCTTCAACTTTCTGTAGTTTTTTATCATTTTAGCTGTAAACACCAGAGATCAGGATTCTTCTGGTTCAAGAGGCTGCACCAGGTCCAGCACGGGGACAGTGACAGCTGCCTCCCACACCACCTTTCCTGAAAGACCTAAATTACTCCATAAGGAAATTTCCTGCAACTCTTCTGGCCTCTGTTCCAGTTACTCAATCTGAACATTTTTCCTCCATCTAACAATTAAATATGGTTTTGAAACAATAAAGATTTTTTTTTTCCAAACCCACATTTGTTTCACAAATTGACGTGTACTGCATGGTCAACAAGGCTTCCTTGGAAAGCAAAGCATCAAGACTGTGGTGTCTCCCTGCCATATACTCCCTCTTCCACGGCTGTTATTTTGAACCTGCTAGCTGATTTCAGCCAAATCTCACAGAAGTTTCCGAAAAGTCCTACTGAAATCAGCAGCAGTTTACACAGTGCTAATAACGTGGTCCTTATCCATGCCAGCTGATGGCAGCCAGTTTTCCATCAGCACACGAGCCCTGCTGGGTCCAAGTACAGCTCTGAAACTGCCCCGGACCTGTTTCCTCTGTACATCACCGGAGAGGAGCACGAGGGAAGGTGCCATCACTGGAAAAGAGTTTATGCAGGGGGGGTCCTGCATTACAAGACACAAAACTATGGTGTAGCTTTGGTAATTCCACTGCTCAGGGAAGCTTTTTCTTTTCTTATGTAGATTAATAATAATAATAATAACTACTGACTTCTAGCAAATGTCAGTCAATATCCTTTTGGTATTCAAAGCCCAATCACTGAAAACAGAAAAAGGAGGTTTTGAAGAGCAACAAAAACACCAACAAAAGCACACAACCTCTTGCAAAGTACTCTGCAAATGACCCCTTGCACCCCAACTCATCTGAAAAGAGTGATGCAAAACTTGGTGCGTCACCACCACGCATTTGAGAGGTCATTTCCAGGGCAGAGTGAGGCAATATGCACTGCCCTGCACTCTGCATCGATATAGCCCCCTACAAGTTTATTTGTGAGCTGAACTTGAGCAGAGAATGCCAGCTGTGGCATACTGTAAAGTGGATTTGTCATGTGGATTTATCTATACTTTGTCCATTAAGTCACCCTTGGGAACAAGCACTAGTTAGAACCCTCTGATACATGCAAAGGGTTTTTATACAGATGAGAGGAAAAAAAAAAGGAATGCAGTGATTTCAAGAGACTGGAGGAAAAAAAAGAGGTATTATTAGCACATCGAAAGGCATCTGAAATATAAATTATTTGAGAGCACATCACTTTATATATTCTGTTAATTACATGGTTAATATTATGGAATCTGACAACTCCCCACAGACACCAGGACTATTGATGAGTTCCATTTTATGTTAGAAATCTCTCTCTTCTTTTCAGAATTACCTCTTTAACCTCTTTCAGTCCAATAAATTCACATTAAAATGTGACCAGGAGTGACAACCTTGGGAGAGGACTAACCTCTCCCTCTATCATGTCATTTTAGCCTCAGTCTCAAATTGGTACAGCACTCCCATAGCTATTAGCTCAGCTCTTCTCCTGCCTCCTGAGTAGATGAAGCAGTATGTCTAATTAATTTACAATCCTTAAGTACAAAGGTAGCTATCAGCAAAACTACATTAAAATCACACTGCCAATAAGGTAATTGTAAAATCGTGATTTTCTGGGATTTTTTCACTAAATACCATCTTAGCTTTGAGGCTGAATGTTTTCCAAAGTTTAGCCTTACAGCTACATGAAAGTCAAATACTTCATACATTACAGTATATCTCACTCCATACAAAAAAAAAAAAAAAGACAGATGCTCTTTAATACAATGAAATGCAATTTAAAGCCAAGTCAATAAGATAGTAACCTCTTATCCTCAAACGAGGGCTATGCTATACATCATGGTTTAGAAGTTAAAAATGAAGAGAATGGTTCTTGCCACTCATAATTCAAAGGTTGTTGTCAAAAGCTTTCTGTTCATAGAAATGCTATTGGTTTTATTCAGCTGGCAGAAGCTGTGCATTATTCTAAGCAGCTCAGACAGATAGCTTTTTTAGCTATTCAGTTCAGAGCCAAATTTTCCTGAACAGCATAAGGACTTGATTTTGCTAATGTATACATGTTGCACTGTACCCAGCTCCAGAAATAGTCTGCATCCCTGAATGCAGGCTGGGGTCTAGGGAGGATACATGCTAACAGCCAGATTCCCTATTTTTCTTTGCACTCGGAGAGGCCAGACACAACCAGCGAAAAGAGATTGCTGCAACTAAGAAGCCCTCTGAAAACACAAAGCTCTGCTGCTGCCCAGCTCCCTACCTGCTTCTCACTGATGAGAAAATACCGAATACTGGTGGGAGGCAAGGGCCCCACTGCAACACAGCAGCAATGGGCAAGATCCTCCACCGAGCTCCCATTACCCTCATGAAACTCATTTTTGCTGGAACCAAATAGCTGAGGGACATGAGAAGCGACCAACCTTCTGCAGGCAGCCATCCTCTCTTCCCCGTCTTGAGCCTGAAGGGAACAGAGATGAGGTGTGAAATCTGAAGTCCCCTTAACTCCCCCGATTTCTCTGGTTGTCAGACAAGTGATGCTTGCCAGCATCCTGCAGGGCGTGGGGAGCCTTTTCTCTTTCTCATTCCCCTGAATAAACCCCTTTCTGCAACCATGCCATTCCTGCATGGTAGGGACAGCAGGAGAGGAGCTGAGTTCATTTGCTCTGAGAAGCTGTCAACATCTCCCTCAAGGAGGGCAGGTTGCCAGCCTCTCAGAGCCAGTTATGTGGTGGCCTGGCCTCAAGCAACCCTCATTTCCCACTGTCACATTCCTGTACACCGCATCATCCTTTCTCCTGTGGCCATACCCGACCAGCACAACCTAGTCCTAGACTTGGTCCTCGCCCTTTGTGGTCAATGCAGCTCACGTAAAAGACAGAGACAGGAAGCAGAATGCTGGACCAGCCAGTGACTTCTCTAAGACAGCCCAGAAGTGTTGCAAAGGCACAGCTGAAGCCTTAGGTGTGAAATCTCGTACTGTTTGCTCGGTGTTGTTTGGTGTCAGTGGCCCTAAGGAGTGAGCAACTGCAGCAGGAACAGATAGAAATGTTCCTGCTGACAGGAACAGAACAGAATACTTATTTGTCCCATTTTCTTTCTGGAAAGAAATTATCTGCTATTGCTAATGCTGAAATCTGTGCATCATCCTTGTGTCTGCATCAGGTTGAGTATGAGAAAAGTTGCCAATTACAGGCAGAGGCTATCTTCAAGATTTGGATAGAAGCTGCTCATTTTGACTGCTCTACCCTATAGTAGTACTTCTCACTCTTAGAAGAAATTCCCAGAATTTGGTACAGGCATTACATTAGCTGTATTTTAAACCTCTGCAAGCAAATTCAGTTAAATAACTGCTCGTATGTGTGCAATTTTCTGCATATCAATGCCAGCATCCTGCAGACTGTAGAGCAGGCTACTCAGTTTAAATCCCCAGGTATTTTTCTTGCTCACATATAGACAAGGCCATAGTTACTGATACTCTTTTAGAAATCTGACCTGCTGTCTAGTGGGAATTATTATACGTCTCACCAGAAAATGCTGGATAGAGGATAAATCCTACATGAGAGCATGAGGACACACATGCCTTTACCCTTATGTACTGCACATGCTTTTTCCCCAGGCACATACCTGGCAGGTGCAATCCAGACCTTCATTTGTCACTCAGACACCAGTAATGGGCTCTCCAGAAATACTCTAAATAGATTAGATTAGATGAGAATTATCTTCTGTCTTTTTAGACCATCTTGGCATTAACAAAAAAACTGGATATATTTTTCAGGCAAACACGCTTTCTCTGAAAAAACTGAAAGATAGGACAAATGTTCCTGTCTCCTCTGAAATAACATTTACCACCTCTTGCTAGAGAGAAGCAGCTGGCTTCAGTTAATCTGGTAGGATAACAATAAACTTAATAAATGTAATGACATTAAAATCTAAACCTTCTTCTAAAAGACTTGCATACAGGGATGAGCTGCACAGCTGGGTGCAGAGTTTGGCACCCAACTCCCAAAATGGATCTCACTGTGCTGCACTGGGTGCCAAAGCTCCACATAGAGAAAATGGGGAGAAGCCAGCATCAAAGAGCCAGTTCTTAACACCCAGAGGCTACGTTGGGAACCAAACCTTATGCTGGCCAAAGGAAAATATCAAAGAGAACTTTCGGGTTTTGCTCTGATTAGACCGCACAGTGGCAGCAGAACTCACAGCGTGAGTGCCACCTATGTGCCCTCTTGGGTATTTAGGTCAGACAAGGGGGGCATACCTCTCTTTGAAGAGAAAACCAAAGGACACAGCTAAGCACACTGTTTTGCTAACATTCCAGTGGCTAAAGCAGCAGCATAAGAGAACGGGAAGCCCAGATCCAAGCATCTCTCTAGCATGAGTTTCATATCCAGAGATTAAGTCTCAAGGAACATGCACTACTTACTAGGTCAAAGTCTACTTCTGCATGACCTTCAAAGCCCTTCACCACACTCTCTGGAGCCTGATCTGGGAATGGAGGGATCATGGGGCCAGGAGTAAAGCGGCTGAAACACTCAGCTGGAAAAGGGGAGTCCTGACTTCCCTGAGGGTATTGTCCCAAAGATGCATAATGCGTGACGTGCAAGCAGCACAGACAGTGTGTGGCTATAGCATATCTTGAACTCCTCCAGGCCCTAACGTACTGGGCTGAGTCTGATAATACCCAAATTGCTTCTAGGCATGTGTAGTAGCAAAGCTGGAGCTGAGTCTAAATGTGCTTCTACCAGAAAACATCATCTTGGGTGCCCAGCTGGGTCGTGTGGGGTTTCTGGGTCATGGGGTTTGCTATGTTAATTCTGTCTAAACTGTGCACATAAACCACTATGTGGCACCTTCCTTAAAAGTGGCAAAACTCAAGTAAAGATCTGCTTTGGTGGCACATCATCAGCTAAATTAATCTCCTGGCATAAACTTGCACTGCTTGGTTCAGTGAACAAAATCAAAATCCAGTCTCCAGATAAGTCAGAAGAATTTCTGGCTGATGCGGCAATTGCTAGGCACATTAAATGACAGATAAAATCAAAGTGATTTTCAGTGGTTTGGATACATAGGCCACTAGTACATTAGTCCTGCATTCAGCTTCCAGCCCAGGTATGTCTCCAGCCTGCTAACAAGCACCCTTTGTGGATTACTTGCTGTACTTCGACCTTCCAGAGCTGCCTAGTTTTGATTTCCACTGAAGACCTAAGATTCTTCTGTGCTCCCTTAGCCTGAACTCCCCGTAAGTGATGTCTCTTGCCTGAACTGACTGAATTTCTCAGTAATCACACACCTTAGATTACAGACTGCAGGTTTAGATGCATCACTGTATGAAGTACTGTACAATGAGCAATCTGCTGACACTCTATCATGCTTAGGAGACACAGTCTCACAAGTAAGCCTGGCTCACCTCTCTCCTTCTAAGCCTTTAAGGTGCCCATGGCCACAAAAATAGGGTTCATCTGGCTCACATCCTCTGGGAAGCTTTGGGCACATGTGCACAGCACAGCAGGGCAGAGATCCTCGAGCTAACAGAGACCAGAGGGCTTTCACATACAGCACGACGCAGCCCTACAGCTTTGTTCTAGAAGCAGCATAGATGTACTCACATGACGCTGAGCCCAAAATAGTTACTCTTTTCTCCTGAAAAAAACCAACCATGGACAAAGCTGATCAACTCATGATTCTCCATGAACACAGCTGAAGTGCTTATAGATCTACAGATGCGATGCTCAGTGCAACTGGTGCCAATTCTCTCACAGCGTTACCTCAGGTAAATACAAGCCCACTGTTAATAATAATAGTGTAATTTGTTTTTATCATCACCCAGTATACTTTTACAATGTCTTTCAATTCAGCTGGTCCGTATAATTGAGTGTTAATTTTTACACCCTTTTTCTGAAGTATCTGTTCTGCTCTTGTGTCCTTGCAATTAATTTTTTTATACCAGAAATTTTCCTCAGAGCAAATAGCTCCCCAAGCTCCTGCTCCTACCTCTCCATCTACAATATTGCTGAATGTGTCATATCCAGACTCTACCTCATCCTCTACTTAACTAGTCCACAGTTATTTTCAAAGATCCTCTTCTATGTCTTGTCATTACTATAAGAAGGTCAGCTTCTGTTGACTTGAGTAAAAATATAACTGACGCTATTTTTCTGGTGTTAAAACTATGTATCACAGACTAAGAAAATCATCAGGTGTACTCTTTTCCTATCAGTAAAAGACTGATATTACAGGTACCAAAAACTTGACCTGAACATGTCCCATTTTGGTTGCATTACTTTTGTTTGATCGCTGAGCAAACCTTTACAAACCTTAATCTTTTCAATTACACCATATCCATGAATGTGTCACACCTCACTGTGTTATTGTGCCAGAGACTCATTAAAGATCTACTCAGAGCTTCCTTCCTAATTTATATTTCTTCTATGAGTTGCTTTGAGAAATCTCTTTTGCAAAAGGAAAGACGTCCATTGTTTGGAGTCTAAAGGGAAATGTAGGTGTTTAATTGGTGGATGTGGTTTTTATTATACTTTCTCTCTCCACCACAAACCTTCTTCATAAACTGTGACAAGTCTGTTGGCAGCCTACTGTATCAGACTGGGGGTAGCTGACTTGATAAGCATGTCACCCAGATGAAGAAAAACAAATTCCCTCCAACTTTGCTTAGAATTGCTAATTAGCTAAAAGGCAGTGTCCTGAACTGGCACAGAAAACCACCACAAGAAAGTCCAAAGGAGACACAAAACTGTAACTCAGTAGGGTCTAGTAGTATTTTAGATGCTTTCTGGTTTATTGAAATCAAGTTAGCATCTTTGCCCTGAATATACTCCTCATTTAAACACAAGTGCCGAGACATACAGTCCAGTAAAGTCCCCTGCTTCATCTCTATGCAGCTCACATCATGATGGTAAAGAAGGCTCATTTACTAGAGGATGTAAAGAAGAAGTTTTCATTTTACAAAATCAGTCAACTACTCTTATAGCACTGAGGTCCTTTCCCTCATTTCCCAAATGAATACAGAAGTGGGGATGAAGGAAGCAGCAACCTGATCACTGTTACGATTCTCTGCTACCATTTCTCAATGGGGCTTGTTACTTTACCACTCAGATCAAAATAAAATCAAACCCTTGTGTATATGCTTGGCGTTTCCAATAACCAAGTGGTAAGGAAGTATTTTCAATAAACAAGTTGCATGTGGCTACCTTTTCCTACCTTACTAATGTAAAACCTAGTTGCTCTTATTTACTAAGGGCAAATCGTGTCTGTCCAATCTGATGGCCTTCTGTGAGGGAGTTATGGCACTGGCTGACATGGGAAGATGACAGATGTCATCTATCTAGACTTCTGTAAAGCCTTTGGTACTGTCCCACTAACATCCTTGTCTTCTTATCAGAGAGACATGGATTTGATCGATGGACTGTTCAGTGGATAAGGAATTGGCTGGATGGATGCAGACAGACTTGTGGTCCATGTCTCTATGTCCAGGTGGAGGTGGGTGATGAGTGGTGTCCCCCAGGGCTCTGCCCTGGGACTGGTGCTCTTCAATATCTTCATCAAAGGCACCGTCAGTGGGATCGAGTGCACCCTCAGCAAGTTTGCAGATGGCACAAAGCTGAGCGGTGCAGGCAACACAACAGAAGGACAGGATGCCATGCAGAGGGACCTGGACAAGCTTGAGAAGTGGGCCCAGGAGAACCTCATGATGTTCAACAAATCCAAGTGCAAGGCACTGGACCTCGGTCAGGGCAATCCCAGATTATGAGTGGACGGGGAGAAGATGTCATTGAGAGCACTCCTGCAGAGGATTTGGGGGTTCTGGTGGATGAGAAGCTGAACATAAGACAGGAGTGTGCACTCACAGCCCAGAAGATCAATGGCATCCTTGACTGCATCAGAAGATAAGTGGTCAGCAGGGCAGGGGAGGTAATCCTCCACCTCTACTCTGCTGTCTTGAGACCCCACTCAGAATACTGCATCCAGCTCTGGAGTCCTCAACACAAGAAAGACATGAACCTCTTAGAGAAGGCCTAAAGGAGGCCCACAAAGATGATCAGAGGTCCTCTTCTAAGAAGACAAGTTGAGAGACCTGGGTTTGTTTACCATGGAGAAGAGAAGGCTCCAGGGAGACCTCACCAAGACCATTCAGTACCTAAAAGGGGCTTATAAAAAGGAGGGAGAGGGACCTTTCAAATGGGCAGATAATGACAGGACAAGGGGCAATGATTTTAAACTGAAAGAAGCTGGGTTTAGATTAGATGCTAGGAAGAAATTTTTTAGCCAGAGGGTAGTGAAGCACTGGAACAGGTTGACCAGAGAAGCTGCGAATGCCCCATCCCTGCAAGCATTGAAAGCCAGGTTGGACAGGGCCCTGAGCAACCTAGTCTTGTGAATGGCATCCCTGCCCTGGCAGGGGGATTGGAACTAGATGATCTCTAAAGTCACTTCCCACCCAAACCATTCTATGATTCTGTAATTCTATGATTTTCCAGCATATGAAGGTATTTGGTGCCAACTCAGGTGGCCTACAGGGCAGCAAGCAACCTTTGACCCATCTGTGGCCTGAAGTTCACTGCTTTTGAACGTCCTCCAAGGTGGCAGAACAATACACAACCATAGTGTACAACTGCAGGCTCCAGTCTCTCCCTGCTTGAGATACTCTGACCTCCATGGCCCTCAGGAAGGTCCTGACAGCTGTTAAACTAAAGCTCTCCTACAAAAGTAAATGAGATACAAAAAAATACTGACAAAAATACTGAGAGGGTACTCAGGATGCTGATGCCCTGAAGCTGTAAGAAAATTCACCTGATACACACAAAATCTTAATGTAAAGAAATTGGAGAATAGATTTGAACTTGTAAGAAACTGGGGTATTATTTTCAAAAAATGCCTATGGTGACAGAAAGAGTACCTTTACAGGTATAGGATTGTTTATATTTTCAGGGTTGTATCATGGCTTGAAAGAGTACAGGCACACTGAAAAATGATGCTCAAGCTTTAGCACCCCCCATACGTCCCCCTCCCCCTGGACATGCCCTGGAAACGCTGATGTAAAAAGAGAATGTCAGCAGTTTTGCCAGAACTCCCAGGCAAGCCAGTCACAGTGGAAACCTGACATCCAGAAGACCTGGAAAACAGCCAGTTTGTGCACAGCATGTCCATCCTGTATGCCAGCATTCAGGTGCATCAGATTTATTATGCATGTGCAGATCACCTGATTTATTGCCAGGGTTTATTACCAGGTGCAGCAAGGCCAGCAGCATGTTCGGAAAATGTTGGATTTACTGCACGTACCCAGGATATCTGGGAGCACACACAATCACGTTTTCTCCTGAGACTTCCTAGGAGGAAATACAGGAACCATTCTCAAACTTCTGCATTCGCTTTGGTTCCGTACCTGTCTGCAGACAGAGACAGACTTCTGGGATAAAGAAAATGCAGCTACTTTAGCATACTCTTAGCGCGTATTGTTAGAAAACTTGTTTATACTTCCCAATCCTCCAGAGACAACTGTGAGCGGATGAGGGCGAACTAGCAGCGTTTCAACAGAGCTGGCCTGCTTCTCTACCACACAGCAGATACATTAGCACCTAATGAGTTATGATGACTTCAGCTTTAATAGATAACTTTTCTTCCGCCAACCAAATTACAATACAAGCAACTCTGAAATTTTATTAGTTGTTTTGGTATGTGAATGTGAGTTGAGCAAAGGAAAACACTTGAGGTACATATGTGTTCAAAAAATCAGAATTCCATTTTCTGTAAGGCTTTCAGTAAGAGGTACATTTCCAAGTAATTCCTGAAAGTGGGAACTGGGTATATCTGACTGGCATCCAGGTTGGTGTTCCAAGACTCACTCTGGTCCAAAGCAGCAGTACTGTAGCAGTACTCCACAGCAGTACTGTAATAGGTATATTTAATTAGTTCCTATTGGTGCCACATGTAGTCTGATGAGGTGCTGGAGTGCCTTACAGAATACCCAACAGTTACCAGCATTTCAGTATCACACCTTTAACACATTGGTATTATGGGAGCTCTAAACTATAATGTGTTACTGAGACCCATCTACTGACTTCTTTGGGCAAGGGCATTTTTCTGCTGCTATAAATGCCTTAGAGTTTGCACAACTGGATTTCACAGATGAGAGCCAGCTCCAGCTGAGATGCGACAGCAAACAGCATTTCCCAGGCAGGGTGCTTTGACTATGAGCCCCTTTTCTTCACTGGTTCCCACTTTCCTCACCATGAATGCCCTTCGTGGCTGTCACCATCATCATGAAAAGTCATTACCAAAAGCTATTAACAGTAAAGTTCTCTAGTCTTCTCTTGACCCATTAAGGCTCTCCAAGTTTCCAACCAATCCCTTCAGGGTATTCCTGTGCTGTCACTCATACTTGGGAGGAGTCCTCATAAACATGCCCAAAATCACTTCATTGTTCCTTCTGAGGTTCTTAAAAAGGAAGTTCTCATTTTTCCCACCATGCTCACACTCATGGATTTGGCAGCACTGTCAGGCTGGTGGTTTGCTGCAACTGCTCTTTATTCAGATTATTAAAATACTCCAGTCTTTTCTTTCTGACCAGTTTTGCCTTTATCCATAACTTTCCTCTGTTTTTCACTTTGTTTACAAAGTTTTTGGTACTGCAACTGGCTGTTTGTCCCAAATCTCAACAGCTCTTATTACAGCAAACCTGGGTCCCTATGTGGATGCAAAGTGCAATGGTAATGCACCTGAATAACAACAGCTACAGGCAGAAGGGTAAAATAACACAGCACCCACCCTACTCTGGAGTCAGTGCAGAGCAGTAGCCATTCCAGCCCTCAGGGAAGTACGGTTATGATGGGAACATGAGGAGTTTCACTATTATTTCTATTGGGGTAAATAGTTAGGATGTTGACTCTTCTCGGAAACCTTCATTGTCGTTTAATTTCAAATCATCAGTGCTCCAGAATTAATTGCAACTTTCATTATTTGACTATTTTTCTTCCTCTTTTTAACCCTTATGATAATTTATTCCTTTTCTTTTTTTAGCTATACGTTACTTTGCTCTCTGTGTGTCATAGAACTCATTTTTCTAGTTACTTTGACAAACCTGACATCTTGCAGCTGTTACACATCTTGTGTCAATTACATCTCTAGATAAAAAGAATTCTTAAACCCTGAAGGCTGCAGATGGCTTCCTGGCGAGGGGTTAACGGGTTAACTCCAGCTTCGTAATAAAGCCTTTTGGGGTACCCTTTTCTTGGGCTGTTCTCTTCAGTCTGCTTCTCTTACACCCTTCTAATTTTGCTATTTCACTTATTCTAAATCACATTCCTCTCTGGTCACAAGAGAGGAACCAAAACACCAGTGTCCATCCATCCCTGCCTCCTTCCCACCCAAAGGTGCCTGGGGGGCAAGACGAAGTAGCTGTCACTTGAACCTTAGCTCCACATATCACGCAGGCTGCTTGTGGCAGGGCACAGCTGAATGACCACAAATCAGTGGAGTGACAACTCGAACCACCACTAATCCCTAATAAATTCTGGACTGCCCCACAGATTTGGGGATCTCCTGACAACTGGCGATGCTCTCAGCATCTGGCAAACCACTTGTCTCTAACTGGGTACCTTGAGATATTTACACTGTGCTTAATGGTTACTGAAGAGATTGATCACCCCATTCTTGATACCTATCCAAAAAGGCTATATAAAACCCTTTGATCTTGCTAAGGCAGCAAAACATGTCGAACCATCAGTTATGTAAAGGTGGTTGTTATTAATTTGAATACTGCACAGAGAGGAAAGAAGTACCATATAATGAGATATATTAAGACTACAAAAGAATTAAGTGAAGCCGTTATGTTATGAATCATGATTTTATTGTTTAGCAGTCAGTTCTTGATGTAATTCAGATAATAATGAATGGGATAATTCCTTCCACCTTATTCAGGCAAAACTTCCATTGACTTCAAAGAGAAAGTTGTCCAAGTGAGGACTAGAGATTGCTGCATCTATCCCATTATTTGCAAATGCTTTTCTGAATATAAAGTTTTCCTTTATAATGGGCTATTGCCAATAACACTAACATTTACATAATGTAAACCTCTTACATAAGAGTCTTTCATGTTCAAAAAAGATTTTTTATTCTTACTGCAAACTGCCACATTAAAAGTTCTTCCATTAACCCTAGGATTTATTAAAGTATAAGAACATACAGAATTTCTCAGTGCACCACTTCAACTATTTTTCCTTCTGCTCAAAATTTTGTATTTCATTTTATTATGAATTTTTTATCCGGAGAATGTGTTATTTATTGATTATTAGCAAAGAGATGATTTATCATTGCAAATATTTCTCTTTATCACAGATGAGTGCCAAAAAGGGGAAAATGTGCTAAGCCTTGCTACTTGTTACATTTTAACAGATGCCAGGAATATTTGAGGAAACAAATTAATATATAGTCATACATCACTGTTTCTCTTACTCCGTAGTTCTGTTTATAAGTTATTACCCTATATAACTTTTCAAATTGGGACTTTTAAGTGATTCCTAAAGCAGTGGCTCAAAACTTGAAAAACGTGCTTAAGCACAATACTTTCTGTTTTGATCAGGGCAGGACTCTTCAGGTTTTTGACAAAACCAGATATTTTTTCTCTGATTATAAAGTATGCACTTCCATCTGGAACTTATTTTGATATTGTGAATCTTAATGCCTCAGAAAAGCACACAGAACAATGGATGGGCACTACTTGGTTATTTTAAATTGAAATTAATTAATTATGAAACAGCTGCAATCATCTAAATTACTTATTTCCCTTTTCAGTGAAAATGAATTTATAGGCATTTGCAAAGCATACAAAAATAAAGAGAGAGACAAGAAAGTCTGTACGAAGGGAAGTCATGTAAAATTGTCTATGATCTGTATTTCAAGAAAGTAAATAATTAATAACTCCAAGGAAGCATATTAGGGATTGCTCATTCTATTATGCAGACACATTGAGCAGCAAAATGCTTTAAACCTCAACAACAAATACAGTACAGAACTCCACAGAATTTACCTTTCCAGGTAATAATTTTTCAGCAGAAAACAGCGATTTTTTTCACATTACAACCAGACTGTGACTTGAAAGAAGCTTCTCAGTCATTTGGTAAAGACAGATTGAACAATGAGTGTTAGAAAAGCTACCAAGGCATCAAAAGATCTACAGTCAAGGCCATTAAAGAATAGCTAATCTGCTCTAGTTCTAATTCTTTGCTAATGGGTTTCCTTAAATGTGCTTTACATCAGCTGTAATTAGTTCAAGATACTGCTACTTATATACTTCTAAAAACAACAACGAAAAAAAGGTTGCATTTATACCACTTGCTATGTAATCATGTTCACACGGCCATGCACCCAAGTTGGCAAGTTCTTGTGAAGTGTGAAGCCTTGAAGAATGCCATAAAGAGATAGTTCGCTTGGATCTACAAAAGCCAGCTCAGCTCCAACAGCAAAAGCATTTATCTGTGCTTTCCTTTGTTGGGGTTATCTCAACACCATTTCACTTCAGACACTGCAGAATCATCTCTACTAAATGGCCAGGGATACACTAACAGCTATACATTACCACATATATTGGTAATACACAGATTTTTGCTACCAGTGTTTTGAACAGATTTTCATAGCCAGTGGCAGTTTCCAAAAAAACCAACCAAATCAAACCAAAATCCTTGCCCCTTTTATGTTAGAGTGTGACTGGATTTTGAATGGGATTCACTCCTTAGAAAAAGGAAACAAGAAGTCTCAGCGGAGACTTTTTAGCACCTTCCAGGACTTAAAGGGGACTAACAGGAAAGCTGGGGAGAATCTTATTACAAGGGCATGTAGTTATGGGACAAGGAGGAATGGCTTCAAACTGAAAGAAGGTGGATTTAGATTAGGTATTAGGAAGAAATTCTTTATTGTGATGGTGCTGAGGCACTGGAACAGGTTGCCCAGAGAAGCTGTGGATGCCCCATCCCTGGCAGTGTTCAAGGCCAGGTTGGATGGGGCTCTGAGCAACCTGGTCTAGCGGAAGGTGTCCCTGTCCACGGCAGGGAGCTGGCACTAGGTGATCTTTAAGGTCCCTCCCAACGCAAGCCATTCTATGATTCTATGACACACTTTGAAAGGCAGAGCTCCACAAGCTGCAAACACGCTGGTGTACACAAACATGCAAGGCAGTGTGGTGACACAAATTCAGAGCAGTCGGGATCATGGTGGTTTTCTTGCAGGGAGCCTGGTTAAATGGACTAGCACACAAACACCTTTTGTATTAAGAAATTCCTAACAGTCTTCAGGCCTAACCACAAATAAAGCACATTGTGACATTAATTTACCCTTTAAACTGGTGACATTTAGTTAATTCAAGGTCATCATCCTGGAGAAAATGTTACACTCTCTTTGCCAAACACAAATGAAGAAATGCATGCTTAGCTTTTATTGTTACTTTGTCCTTTAAAAACAGTTGATGACATGACAAGTTCCCTCCCTATGTCAGAAACGAAAAATATAAAAATGTGTCTTCTATTGGATGCATATCAATGTAATTATCTTCTCCAGAGTCTCTGTCAACTCAGTCTGTTGATTTTTTTCTAGGCTAAGGTTCAGCCATCTACTGCACTTGCTGTTCTAAAGCAAAAGATCACAAAAACGTTAAATTAACATTCTCTCCTAAAATCAACAGACCTGAGAGATGAACCCTCCTGGTCAATCACAAGTGGTCAATGACAGAAGGAATCAATTTTCTCTTGGTACATCACTAGGATGTAGACACCATTTAGCATCATCAGAAAAAATGCTTCTCCCAGAGGAGGTTTAGGACATCTGCCAACACCCATGCATAAGAACAGGCTCGCCAAAACCTTCACAGTGACCAAGACAAAGAAGGCAAGGATAGAAACAGGGCGATGTAAGGTTGGAGAGACCACCGTCAGGGTGGCTTTCGAATCCGAACTCTGCAAATAAATACTTCACCAATGATTTTTCCTCCTCATCCATCTGTCTGTCATATTTGCATTTTTCTTACCACCATAGGTCATCATAATACCTGGCATCTAGACTGCACCATCATGGCAATGCATGAGCTAGGGATGCCATGAGTTTCTCCCTAACAGATTTCAAAAGAGGTATATGCAGTAAGAAGGGATCATTGCTCAAAGCAATCAAAACATACTCAGTGTAAGAAGACACCACCTTCATCCTCTATTTGTACACTCCTGCCATGTAGTCAAACCAGGCTGAGCCACAAAGGACTCTTTCTCTGGTCCAAAACATGTGAAAACAACCACACAGAAAGACTGGGTTATATTAAGAAGTTGTGCAGCTTTGTCAGATACAACCCTCTTGTTTTTAGTTTTAAGTACTTACAGTTGTGGATCATCTTTATTGAGAAACAAAACATAGCAACAAAAAGCTTCTTAGCAAAGATTTCTGGTCCCTCCTGCATAATTTTAAGTGTTTCCTGACTGCTGAGACCACCACTGCTGCATTGGAACTAATTTATTTTTTAAGAAATATATTAAGAGTCTCTGAGGGTAAGTTTAAATGGCATTCCTACTGTCCTATTTCCCAAGATACATCTGTATCCAGGTCCTTGGTACATACATTCAGGTTTAAATCTTCCTAAGAGGATAAAATGCAGCTGTCTTAAGTCACTAACACTACTTTTTGTTTACTTAAGGTACTAGGAAAGTTGAGATATCAAGTTGTAAGAGAGGAACACAAGTTATGCACTTTTACCTTTGAAAAGATATAGAAAACATCTAGCACAGAATATTAATAATTGTCATTATGTTCATTTAACTGTCACTACAGTTCATTCACTCTTTCTCCTAAGTATAAATTTGTAGTTACCCACAAATTATTTGGAAATTATGTAGATTATTACCTGAGTATTCAACTACAAGCATGCATTATTTGCTCTCCTGGAGTCTTAGGCAGAACCAGCAAGTATAACCAGTGTCTTAATACTGATTTTAAGAGACAGGAAGAGTAGCCCTGCTGGTAATGATGCAAACCCAGTGGATTTGGCCAGAGCAGGGACCAGTGGGCTCCCTGGGAGCAGTCAGACAGCAAATCCAGTCCCCAGCAGCAGCACCAAAATGGGAATTCCCACTCCCCAGCAGGGCAGGGTTTACAAAGAGCTAGTTCTGTTCAAAACCAAGAAAGGTTGGTCACAGCTTGCCCTTTTCCTACTTCCAGTTTTTCACAAAGAACTTGTGGTTTCCCCCTGGAATTAGCCTTACAGCTAACCAGCCCGTATACAAAGAAAGTTTCCATGGGTTTCCTAAAAAATACCATCCTTTTTGAAATCTCATTTTGTGATGGGGCCACTTCACAGTTACAACCTGATCAGTCTGTCAGATGAGACAACACGTCGGACAGGACTTTACCTCCCTGATTCCAGCTGTATGTGATATCAGTTTTTCTTCATTTCTACAGATTTTACTTTATTACTCCTAGTGTTAAAAAAGTTATAACCAGACTGTAAGGTATCTCTCTTTTTATCCATGCTTTGTCATTTCCTAGTCATAAATACGAAGCAAATGGATTAATTTGTTATATGACATTAGAAATCCCTGTAATTAAACAGTTGCTTTCTTTAATGACAGTGTCATGGAATTGAGTAGGAAATTATTGCTAATATATGGATGACAAGATGTTCCCACAGCCAGTATTTTTTGGTATGCTTTTTTTTAATGGCCCATATTTCTCATCCACTAGTTTTAAGAAACCTGGTATTTTCCTCAAAATATTCACAAAGAATGGGAAGTGCTGCCTACATCTTATGCCCTCTTCTGAACCGTTCTCCAACAACCTAGTAACGGTTTTGCCTCAACTTCTGATGAATACATTCCCAGAGCAGCACAAATCTACAGGTGTGTCAGAATGAAAGCCCAAAGGGCTGTTCACCTCTTGCATCACACAGTTGGGCATGGGTACTCAAACAGTTCTCAGGGAGACAGACGAAAGCACATCCACTGTCCTACTGGTATAACAGAATTTTACTTACTAGACAAAAACAAATCAGAAGTTTAAAAAACTAATTATTCTTAAAAAA
>VZTI01000835.1:943446-993629 GCA_013397865.1 Struthidea cinerea
CCCGCTCGGCGCGGGGGGGGCGGCAGAGCCCCGCAGGCACGGGGAGTTGGTGGGAACTTGCACCCCGGTGCGGGGGTTTGGCCCGCCGAAGTTGGGTTTGGGGTGGGTTTCCCCCCCTTCTTCCTCCTCCTCTTCCTTTTCCTTCTCCTCCTCCTCCTTCTGGCCAGGTACCCTGGGGTGGGCCACAGCACCCCGGCCCCTCAGCACCTCACGCGTGCGAAGCACCATCATGTTTGGCAGAGAAACACTGGGGAGAAATTGTGACATTTATTGTGGGACGGGGCCGTGGCCCTGGTTCTCCGTGCTGGAGCCATCAGCCCGGGGTGCTCCCAGGGGTTCTCTCCGGTGTCCAGGGGTTGGTGTGGGTTAAGGCCTTTTTGCACCAATTTATTCTTAGATAAACTGCACCTGTGCAAGTCTCCATGTCCATACAGGTCCACCTAGACCTGCACAGCCGATTAAAAGTCCCTGGATTGCACGAAGCCTTTAAAAATGAGTGGTTTCTGGTTAAAAATAAAAGTACCAATCATCGGCACTTGCCACCCAAAGCGAGTAAGACGCCTCGCACCGTCCATCCAGCCTGTGTGAGGCACCGGCTGTGATATCTGGCCGGCCAGGGGAGGCAGGCGCTTCTGATTTGTAGTTGCTGAATCACATTAAGAGAGGTTAACACACATTAAATACTTTCCAGAATACTGAGCTTTTCAGCTAAGCAGTGAGTAGCTGCCAGAGAAGTGCCATGTCATCGCAGACAGGGAGAAGAAATGTGCAAAATCCGTGATGAAAAGAGGGGGCTATTCATGCAACAGCGCCAACGCGAATATCTGCAGAGCGATCCCACACTGGGAGATCCCTGCTCTTGGAGACCAAGCCAACCCAGCTGGCAGCTGGCTAGGGCACCCTGACGTGCATGACACCCTGGCAGCCCAGAGCAGTGCTCAGGCTCAAGTATTTATGCAGGCTTCTCCTCTGGTTTTGTGACTGTATGTTATTCCTTCCTGAGTTAGCTTGATTTAATTTAGGGTTGATAACCCTGCACAGGCTGCAGCGCAGCTTTGGCTGCACTGCGTAGGCACACTCCAAGGGAAAGGTTTGAAAACCCGTTGCAGTTTGCACGCCACTTTCGGCAAGTCATCTGAAAGTCCCAAGCCACTCCACAGCTGCTTCTGCTCCCTTGCACAGCCAAGGTGGTGCTGCCTCCTACTGCCAGAAGTCCCCCGACCCTCTGGATGTGGCACATCTTCAGCCTGGAGTGACACACGGGAACCGGCTCCTGTAACGTCTGTCTCCTCACCTTCCCCAGGGGGATGGAGAAGGATGTGTCCCGGTTGGGAAGGCTTGTGACACCCCCTGCCTAACCAGAGCAAATGAAGATGAAAATGAAAAAAACTCAGGCCAGTTCAGATGCCAGGCTCGGTACAGTATTAATGGACACATAAACCCACCTGAAAACAGTTTTTTTGTCAGCTGGGGTAAAGCTTACCACAGCAGAAGGCTGAGCCTGGAAAGCAGGTAACATTCTCAACAAATATATTACTTATGTGTGAAGGAGTGAAGGGCAGCATATTTATGCTGACCTTTTCAAGCCGCAGCCTGTGCTGCCTCGATCTTCTTATTTTAAGAGAGGTTGTGCAACCCCCATTGCAGCATGGCCCCGATTCTTTCCCTGACACCCAGCTTAAATTTGCAGAAGTGCTTAAATCATCCCTGAAATGGTACATACAGCAGGGCAGGCTTAGGCTGCCTTTATGGACTAAATCACTAGAAGTGGGACCCCCTTTACATCAGCACTGGAATTGACCCCAGGTCATTCTGTAAAGAGCAAGGTGGACTGCAATGCTCACAAGTGGTAACTCAAGTGTGGAAACTTGGAAGCAAAATTCCGTAGGCTAAATTCATCATTCAAACTGAGATCAATAGAAATTGTAAACAAACAGCATGAACAGCACTGAGTGAATTAAATTTCAAAGAGTAATACACAATGATAGGCAGTATGTTTTATGTTTTTAATACGTTTTAACACAAAAAGTTATTATTTTTCTTTTACATTTCTTGCATGTATATAATTATCATGGTGGTCTTTTCTTTCCCATCATGGCCATGATTCTCCTCTCATGCAGAGCAGAGAACATCAAGACTAATTGCACTGAAATTAATGTCAATTCAAAATCCCAACTGCTTTGGTTATCTGCCATGGTGCTCAATGTTTCCCCTTTTTTTCTTTGACCCTGGTAGCATTTTTGAAACTCCTTGTATGTGAGACCTCACCTGCAGGTTAACCTTCCACCCCTAATTTTGCTTCCTCTGTGATGTGCCTGGCTGGGCTCCTCTGCTGACTCCTCAGCGTAACACTGTGGTTGGTCCCTGTGGCTGGAGCATCCTCCATGCTCCATATCTTATTCATTCAAATCCTTCCCTCTTGCCAGCCACTGAATAGTAACCTCACCTGCTGCTTTCTTACTTAGAAGTGTCCCATCTGTCTCCAGTGGGTTCCATGACTGAAATCATAACATACAGTAAATTGACACAGACTGTTTAGAAGAACTTCAGGACAGTGACTGAAGAAAGTGCTTCCCCACTGCCTGTTGCAACCAACCCACAGCCTTCCCCTGTCATCCCTTGCTGTGTGGCTTGTCAACATATTTTCAACTCCTGTAGGGAATGAAAGCTGCCTTTTTATGAAAGCATGGCATTATATAAATAAAAATATGCCATGTGCTATCTAATCCTGCTTGTTGTACATATATTTTTAATGATTCATATAGACATTACTTGCCCCTTCATTGTGCTCTTTCCTCTGTTAACAGCTCTTCATTAAGAATAAGCAAGCAACTGTGCCCAGTCAAGCAGACTTTGTGAGAAGAGCCGAAGGCCTAGGAACAATATGTAATTCAAATCCCTTATATAAAGATTGCATGTAACAGGAAAGCTGAACATCATCTTAAAAGTTGACATTTCCCTCTTCTCAGACTCTCTGTCTTAAGCGTGGCATAGCAACTGCCTGAGGAAGAGTAAAGATAATTTTAATGTAACATAAAATAAGGGGGAGGTGAGAAATACTACATTCTTAGTCAACATCCTCTATGCAAAATACTGTCATAGTATCTCTTTGGTATGACCTACCTTTAAGACATGTACCCAGCAAGAAATTAATTCCCAGCGAATTCATAAGACCGTAGCTGAATGCTTTCGAAGAACAGAAGAGAGGAGTTCTGGAGGTGGCCGATGTAGGAAATGCCTTAGCATTAGTACGGTGTGTCTCAAGAACAAGAATTTTTACATCTTGCCCCACTTGTGACACACCAGTGCAGAGTGGTGGGACACAGGCAGAACCTGTTTTTTGCCTGTGAATTTCAGTGGTTGCTGGGGGCAGCCTCACAGCCGTGTATGTGTGGCGTGGTCCAGGATTAGACAGTGCATGTCACATCTTGTGGTTTCAGGGACAAAGTGGGGGCTGTTACATCTCATCACATCTCTTCAGTAAACCCATACCTGCTCTTGTCCCAACAGCCTAATCCATCAGCAATTCCTTCAGAGGGCAGACTGCTGCATTGCTTGGCAGGGAGGGTTACCAAGCACAGTCACTCGTTTCTTGGTGTGTGATGCACTTCTGCCTCTCGCTGCAAGGCAGTACTCCCAGGGCAGCTCTGGTAACTGCTCTGAGCCCTTGCATAGGCTGTGACAGGACATACGTGGTTCCTTGGTGAGTGTTTGCATAACACCTAGACACAAACCTCTTCCATGAGATGAAAAGCCAAGAAGCATTAGTCAGTCTTGCTTTAGCATCTCATCACCATTCTGAGTGGTACCTACTTCTGCTGGGCACCAGCTCCACAGGGGCAAGGGATCCTAAATTAGAGCTAGTTTTGCAGAATCAGTCCCTCAGTGCTTTAGGATGTGCTTTGTTTTTCCAGGGGTCTCTAAAGTAGTCTATTGAGTGTACTTTATAATAGGCTTGCTATTTAAATTCAAATACTGTGTTCCACTGCAGATACTTATACGCTTAAGTGGAAAGAGTTTTCAATGTAATGGTTTTTCATAACCTCATAGTTTACAGCAAAGGCAAACCCACTGGATTATCTAGTCTAGCCACCTGTATATCACTGCCTATACAGTGTCACTATTATTCCCGTATTGAGCTCAGTAACTTGCAGTTTGAGCGGTTGCACAGTCCACAGTTTAGTATTCTTAACATAATAAAATGTACATTTGTAAACAATTTTTCTCCCTAAATAACTTTGCTTTCTCCCTGTATCTATATGTGTTCAACCTGATAATGTTTCATTAAATCAGTGGTAAGTTCCAGCACAATGTCTGGTTGCTTCAGCAGAAAGTGAAATGAGCTCTGAATTGTGCTTCCCTATTTATTTAAACTTGCAATCTGCTTTGAAATTCCTTAGGATGAAAGTTGTATTTATGTCTGATCGCTAACATATGCCTAACCTTGACTCTGGCTCAGCAGGTGTAAGTGCTCCTTGATTCTATGCTCTTATACACCCCTTTATTGCATTATTGTGTGTTGTATTCGTTAGGTGACTCTTCTCTAGTCACTACAAAAGATGCCAAAAATATTGTGAATGATTTCTGTCCTGTAAATATCATGGCAGTCTATTTATACGCTGTAGCTTCTGAGATTTGATAAGACCAGAGTGTAATATGGCATGGATACAGATTCTGTCAAAGTTAAGTTAACACAACATATTTCATCACTCTCCCACTTAACATGCCTAATACACAAATGGTTGCAAGCTATCACTCTTTTAAAGAAGCAAAATATATGGATTTAATTTTTAATGATTTAACTTGGTAATTAATCCAAATTATTAGTTAACAATAGCTAAAACAGAGAACTATAATGGATTCTCTGGATAATGAAAATATTTATTATTTTAATAAGGTGCATGGCTGGAAGTCTAAGTCAAGTCTTAGTCTACTGGCCACATATTGCTCTTGATTCACACATAATACCCCTACGGAGGTAGGTGGATGGCTATGTCCCCAGACAAAGAAATATAAATTGCTGTTTCCAAGTATTGATGACAACATCTATCATGTCAGCTGCAGAATTGATCCATCTTAAATTATAAACCACGCTGAAGGAATTATGCCAATTAGAGAGACACAGATTTTTTTTTTCCTCTTGTTTTTCTCTTTCCTATAGTTTTTTACCCACACAAAAGGTTTTGAGACCGATTTATATTATCAAAGTCTTTTTGTCACCTGAGCCCCAAAGAAAGATTTAAAAAGAAAATGTAATTGCTGAACAGAAGTGCTGTGAGGGCTGTTTCAGGCTCAGGGGAGGGGAAGGTCAAGTTTTTAACCTGGAAACAAAAGGACTGAACCCAATGCTATGAGTGGGCTTTCCCTGGGGTCCAGATTGAACAAAGCCCTTTTGCTGGATGGCGGCTTTTTGGCGATGGGGAGGGCACGACCTGCTGGCAATGAGCGCGGCAGGTACACGCTGCCCTCCAAACCAGAGCCCATCGAGGGGTCTGCAGGTTGGGGTCAGGCACAGGGGGCGTGGGGGCAGCAAAGAGGGTGTCCCCAGTGACAGCTCCCAATTACACATGCCAGCCAGTCACCCCCCAACAGATGTCAGGGGCCATCTCACAAAGTGGCCAAGGGATCAGTGGATGGACACTCAAGCTGGTCACCGCTGCTGGCAGCACACAATGCCCCTTGGACCCAAAAGAGAAAGGTTATTAACCTAGCCTCATCTTTCCTCCAGAGATTTCTGAATTTGTGAGTGGTGTCAGGTTCTGTTAAGCGATTACTACCTATTTCTTTTTGTCTTACATTCATGCCTTGTAAAAGGCTTTAATAAATGCCATAATTACAATTCTCTGTGGCTGCACCAGTTTAAGGTTGCATCTTTTCAGAATATCTCTTGGAGCAGTGGCTCCCTGAAGAAAACCTCCGCGTGACCGAGGTTGCTGCCTGGCAGCCTTCGTTGAACAGAGACAAGCTGGAGACAAAGGCAGTGGTGCACAGCACAATCCCTGCCTGCCTCCACACTGTGCCAGAGGCTGTGCTTGCTCCACTGCCTGCACCTCACAGGCAGACCCTGAGCAGTGCCAGTGCTGAGAAATCTGAGAAAGATTACAGTGACATAAAAAATATATATACGTGTGGGTGTGTATATATATACAAACAGATCTATTTGGGATAATTGCATTTGCAAACCAAAACAAGGAGGAGGCAGGTGATCCTTGCTGGACAATCACGGAGACTTGTGTGTTCTTTCTGGGGATCTCCGGTGCTGCTGTGAGCTGGGGTTATGTACCAGCAGCCAGGACCTGCTGTGGAGCATGAGCTGGGAATGGAGTTAAAGCCAACGTGACATTCCTGTGCTGGCTAGTTGTGGTCCCCAGGTCATCTTCTCTGGCATCTGAAACAGGCTGTCCCTTCTTGCTGTCCTAGACAGGTCACCCAAACTGGGCTTGGAGGTTGCTACCTACTCTTCTCCAAAGCTAAGCCAAGATGCTCAGCTTGGGAGGCAGGTCCTTTGCTTCCTGCTCCTTGCCTTTCATGGCAAAGGTTTATTAGAGAGGAAATCGCCCAGCATCATCACCTGGCACTTGTGGATGTGGACTTCCCAAGGAGGTTACCCTTAGAAAGGGACATCTAAAGGTGAGGAACAAGAGATGACAGTGGTAATGATCTGCCTGGGTGACAAGGTGACTATTCAGAAATAGCAGGCACTTGAAAGAAAACTCCACAGTTCAAGGAGGGATCCTTTCATCACTGGTAACATCTCAGGAGGTGACAAAGGACTTGCCATGGGTGCAAGTCAACCTATCATTGCCATGTGGAAATGTGTTCTCTGCCTTCCTCTAGCAGTCAGAGGCGCTGGTCAGTTCCTTGGCTTGCGAGATTCCTGTTTGAATCCAGGGTAGCCCATCCAACCTTCCCTCACTAATTAGATACTTGATGAACTCTGTGATCAGCAAAGCCCCAGCAAATGGCTCTCAGCTGAAGCCCTTATTTCTGGGCTACCAGGAGCACCACACAGGGGAATGTTTTGTTTCAAGCAAAGGTGTTTAAAGCATTATTTCTGGATATCTTTGTGGGTTTTTAATGTACAAAAGGTTGTGTATCAAAGTTAAAGGTCATGGATCTTAGAGAAATTAAAAGGATTCTTTGAAAAGAGGTTAAATATATTTAAAATTTATGAGTGTGCACCCATGCAAATTGGAAAAGGAAATTAAACTATATCTGCAGAAAAGGAAAAATAAATCTAGTTACGTATGATGTAATTTAAAAAATCAACTGTAGCTTTGAATGACGTCTGGATGAAGGGATAAGGTAATGCTGAGGAAGGCTTTATATTTGGGCTTAAAAAGCCACATGGGGCCACAGGGAAAAAGGGTTTGCAGTATACGTGTGTACTCATTATGAAGAGTTTCCATGGAATGAAAATTATCTAGCTGACTTTCAGCTAAGAGAGAAAGATAAAAAAACAGAGAGAGCAAGTACAGTTTTTTCAACCTCATCAGTGTTTTCTGCGCCACTAGATCTCTGCTCCACAAAACTGATTTGAAAACCTACACACCGATATTTTTTCCTAAGTCTGGTTAGTATTTGTTGATCTCTATTTCCTATGCTGTGCAAAATAAACTTCTAGTCAAAATAACTGGGCTGAGAACAAAGAGGGGAATGATGAGACATGTAAAGCAGAAGGAAACAATTTGTGTGGGTATTTCAGGGAGATACAGAAAACAAGAGTATTTCACAATATTTTCCTTTAAACTAAAGGCAGAAGCTGTCTGTGTTTCAAGCCTGGCATGGCACAGTGCGCTACAATCTGTCTGCCACATTAAAAGAGCCGGTGATCTCAGCTCAATTTCTCGTGAGGAGGCACTCGCCGAGCAGTGCCGAACAATTGGGTCCCTGGGTAATAATTTTATTGGCAAGGCCAAGAAGGGAGCAGCCGTGGAATTAATATTGCTGCACTGTGCTGTTCCAATTCTGAGGGCGAGAGAGGACTTTGCTTTATAATGCTGACACCGCAAATCCCTTAATGAGCACTAAATTCACTTAACAAAATTCTAACCCCCTCAGATTTTTGATGTAGCTTAGCGTGTCGGCTTTACCTTGGAGTTTTCTGTGTTTCACTGGTCTATGCCATCAACCTGAGCATCCATAAAGCCTATATTCCTTTTTTATTCACTCTACCTGTTTATTCCTTAGTATATTTACCCTTTTATTAAGAGCTTCCACATGGTTAAGACTTGTTCAAGTACAAGCTCAACAGGAAGCATTTTCCTTTATACTGTAATAACTCTATATTGTTGCCTAGAGGGTGACAGAAAGTAACGTAAGATTCATAAAAATATAACTGTCTGAGCCAAGTAGATAGAATTATGGTAAGCATTAACCAAAGTGTATTTCTGTGTCCTATAGGGTGAAATCAGAACATCTTAATGTTTTCTTTCTTGGGTCACATAATTCTGCAAAAGTACACCAAGAGAAATGCCAGACTGCTTCTGGTTGATTGTTACATTCTGTACCAGCCTTTCAAGCAGGTTTGCAAATAAAATTACTTTATTTCATTATGTGTCATTTTACATTTTGCCCATGCATCACCCCACTGAGACCATTTGGTTTAAGACACTTTTTTCGTAAGCTATAAGCAACTGGAATTTTAAACTCATTTAAACTGTGTTCAGGATGCTTCTAGTATCCCCTTTTCAAGTTTAACCATTAAATGAGTACAGCCTTAGAAAAAGAAAACCACATGTCTTATCTTTAATAATTTTTTTATCCAAGTAATAGCAAAAAATTCCAAACCTCCAAAAGGCACACTGCCGGAGAAATATTAACCCTATTGGCACCAGCATGACGGTTTCTGAACACAATCTGTTTGGTTAGTTTTCTTTAAATTGGATGAGGGAAGTGTAGACATGCTAACTTTCCCTTCCAAGCCAAGGGGGGTGAAATAGCCCATACATCTCTCAGTCTCCTACAGTGAGGAGATGGCTGAGCCGCGTCCTCCAGATCACCATGCTCCTTTCTCCTGAAAGAGGGGGTCAGCGTTTTGGAACTGAAATCCAGTAAAGCCATATGTTCTGTGTCAGCAGCTAGACCAGCTCCATTAGCATCAGCAATAAGCTTTTCGATAATGTCTTACCGTGCTGCAGAAGAGCTACCCGTGTAGAGCAGCTGTCTCCTGCAAAGAGGAAGCAAAATTATAGTAGCAGCAGGATAAACACCGCAGGCAAAGTCATGAAGGTGATATTTGTTAGCAGTTGCAGGTTGAGAAAGAAACCTGGCACCTGAGTGACTGAAGAAATAAAAGATGAGATGGTCTATTATAGTATTTTCATTATTTCATTTCAATATTTAGTCAAATTAGCAAGTCTTAAATAAGATGGAACCAGGTAGAGTTGTGTTGAGGAGACAGGTCGGAATTGAAAAGTCTAGGTCATTTTTCACATCTCTAGACTTGACAGTTCTGATGTTTTCCTAGTTCTGGTTGCCTGGTAATAATTTAATACTTTTATTTCTATATTTACCTTATTTCTTAAAAAGCCAAGAGGTGGAGGTATGTTGACAGACTGGAAAAGGAAGCTATTATTAATTAAAATTATTTTAAGTCTAAGATTAAAATAGTGCTCTTGCATATAAATTTGCTTCAATGAGCTGGACCCGCTCTAATGTTAAATCACTGCAGAAATTAGGAAATGTATCAAACACGGTAACTGGGGAGTAGATGGTGCCACTGTTTGATGGTGGAGATTCTGTTTTCCCTATAGCCTTCCTGTGTCCACATGCACCTTAGATGCCACTAGGTAAGCGTGCATTTCTGGTATAAATTACCTTCTTTCTCTTAAAAGAGACAAGTCCAAAGTCCATGAAAATCAGTGAAAATTTCTGAACTAGCTTGAGTACAAGTTGGCCCAGGCCCAGAAAGAAACAGAGCATGGAAATCTGGGATGCAGCGGTTATCTCCGTTGTTTGCTGGTAGAGCTGGAAGGGAAATCTTGTGAAGCATCATGCAGCCTGCTCTTCATTATATCTAACTAAAACATGCATTCACTATCAGAGGCCCTCTGAACAAACCTAGTTTCATCTGAAAAATCAAGCAAGGAGTAAAAAAAGCTACAATGGAAGACAGCAAGATATTAATGAAGTTTTGCTAATTTATATCATTACTCCACAATCACAGTGAGTGGTGGCAATCTTGTATTCCCAATTATTCAAATTAAATTTTAATATTGACCACTATCAACCCAGCTTATGAAAAGCCATGCTCTTCCATCTGCTTGGTGACCTGGAGCAGGAAGAACCATGGCAAATCTCTGCTACAACAAGCAGAGCCCCTCGCATTGAGTGCAACAGCCAAGGAGGGAGGTTCCCATTAGGTTTTATATATATATATCCCTGCAGCAGCAGTCTGAAACACACATTCCTCTCCAGAGCCAGAGTGGGGGGCTATGCCTGGCCCATGCTGTGCTGAGACACAGGTCAGCAGAGGGACCATTATGGCTAAACCCAGGGCCAGGATCTGCTGATTTACAATAAAGTCTACCATGACTTACGTCAGCTGCACACGATCCCCAAGTGACCACCCAGATCTTTGGAGGAAATGGTCTATGACTTCTCCATCCTGTCCTTCTTATAATAAAACACTGTCTGCACTGAAGTGAGGTGACTTTTCTTCTTTCCTCTTCTGTAAATGAGGTGGAGCTTGTCCGTGGGAGGGGAAGTTGGAGGGTGGGAGGGAATCCAAACAGTAGGATCCTGGATCTTACTCCTGCACACCCAGCAGTTCAGATACAGAAATCTGGAGGCAACATGCAGTCTGCCAGACTTGTTAGAGTAGGGCTGCAGAGACCTGAGGCTCACAGGGCTTCTGCAGTGTCAGCTTCTCAAAGAGCAAATGGAGAGGAGAAAGCTATCCTTGCTCCTGGTGTGACATCCCTCATGACTATCTTTTTCAGCAGAAGTGATCTGCATTCCCACATGGACTGCAGGGCAAGCTATGAAACAAGCCAGGAAAAATCTGAACGAGATGGCAGAGCAGCAGAAAACACTGGCAAATGTACCATAGCAGAGCTGTCGGCAAGAGGTTCGCCTGCTGTTGCAGGACTGCCTTTTTCTCCAGCACCACACACAGATGCCCAGGCAAGATTAAAAACCAGGAAAAACATTAAATCCTGACAATGCTGATGAAATGAAGGAGTTAATATTGAGTAGCATGGGGACTGACTCTTAGTTCATGCAGGAGCACACGTGAAGTAGTTCAACTGAGTTACACCAGACTATTCCTGCACTTCTTGTACAGACTAGCCGATGAAGACCTTACGGAAATGCATATAGACATCACGGATATGTAGATCTGGTTTTATGTGTAACCATTATATTGGTGTGATGACTAGAGGAGCAGCCTCTTCTGTCCTGGGTCTTTCTGTCTCAGCTACCTGTAGAGCAGGCACAGCTGTCCGTGGTGGGGAGGTGTGAGATAGAAGTGTAATCTTTACATTTCTGACCACAAAGTCATGATGCAAGGCAAGAACTGAAGACTTGCTGCTTCCCTCCTTCCTTGCTGTGGAGGACAGCTGGGACAAGGGACTTGATGGGATTTGTAAAAGCCTTGGGGACTGGCTATCATTTTGTAAGCAGAAAAGTGTATCCCCCAAACTGTTTATTTGTATGACTGCAGAGGAAAGAAAAGAATTTGCCCCAAATGCCTTCTTATTTATGTTCTCATCTAACTGTTTTATTATGCCTAATTTGTCATCCTTAGAGGATGCCTCTTATCATGTGCAAATTCTTTTTAAATTATTATACTGACACAGAAATAATAGATGCCTGATTTACATTGTAATCTTCAGTAAGAGGGATGTTTGTATTTTTGAAAGCATTATGATTTTAGTTGCTTCTCAGTGGGGTTTTTTGGCTCATGTTATTGTATTGCAGCATAGAGAAATGAAGGGGAGTTCAGGCATTCATTAGAGATACCTCACGATGAGATCCCAAAATCCTAGTCCCCAAATCCTAGTACCTGCCTAGGACACTGTAGTCATCAGTACAGACAGTAAACCATTAAAAAACTCTTAAGTAAATAATGACTGCAATGATGATATAGCGGGGAAAGGAGTAAAATTTCAATTCACTAGGGTTAATAGTGATAGGCTCTATTTTCTAAACAAAGATTACTACCCATTCTCGGGAGCACACATACACTTAATACTCAACTGAAACATTAAAGCTGAGATAAGGAGGTAGATAATACAGCAGGGAGCTCTGTACAAAGCAGCATTCACAGACGAGCTTCCACCATACTGTTTAAACCCTGGGCTTTGGCACTAGCGTTTAAGCCAAGAAAGCAGATCAGGCCACCTCCACCACCTAAGTGAACCTCAGCCCGCTTCGCACTGCAGAGCTCTGGCTCTGAGGAAGTTCTCACCTCTCCTGGAACAAACCCAGCTAATGGCTGCTCAGAAAAGCACCTTCTTGTTTTTTTTTTTTAGCTCTCACAGACCTTTATGTGTAGCAGCTTTCATCTCACAGCAACATTTAAAATATGTCTTTTGCAGGTGAGGTTGCCTATGTGAATTTGCAAAGGAAGGTTATCAGTGCCCTACCCACTTCCATGTGCTGCCAAGGTCAGTATTGAGTGGGAGGACCTGTATTGGTCTTTATGACATTCAATGTCATTCTGTGTGCTGAGCCCTTTTTTCACCTTAGGGAAGGAGAAATTTACGTGGGGAAATTAAACTCATTTAGAAACACCTTCTTCTTTACCACGGGATCTGCACTTTTCATGGCAGAAAATGCGTTCTCTTCCTACAGGTGAAAACAATCTAGAAGAGCAAGGGCCAGAATTGAGCCAAAGAGTAATTTAAGATCAAATTAAAGGGCAAATGGTAAAGTTTCATTAATACTCCTCCCACTAACCACTGACCCTGCTGTGCCTCTACTTCTGCATGACGGAACAGTATGGGATGCCAAGGACAGGAATCCCATCTCTTTTTCTCCAACAGGAGATGCATTACATTAAAAAAACAGCAACAGTTTCATTTTCACTGCAAAAAAATCTCTTTTTAGCATTCATATAGTTACTTAATGTCCCTCCTTTATAGGCCAGCCTTCAGAATAATGGCACAAATTATTTTACTGGCTATCTGACTGTCATTCTCTTTAACACAGTCTGTGGTTTGCTAGTTGATGATAGCTTAAGTGGAATTTAATTGGTAACATATTGTCAGCTGAATTAGAGGCCATATGATACAGATTTAAACCTTGGTAATTTTTGCATAAAGAACAATCTGTCAACAAATCACAGCAAGAAAAACAGCCATAAATCAGTTTGTCAGGTTTATTAGTAAATGCAGAAATTTTGTTGTCTGGTTCGACGAGAGCCTCTCTTTCCTAGCAGACAGAAGATGTTTCTCTAAATGCAGGTTACTTTGCAGGTGTGCAGATTTTAAGCTTGCCACGCACAGGGATGTACATAAACATACACAGGGGCGTATGCAATTGCAGAGAACTGCAGATAATGACCTAGACAGCTCCTCCAGCCCTGTCTTCCTAAATAGATCAAACCGCAGCACCACACATAGATGCACTGTACAGTCACATCCACATTTATTTAACCATGTAAGCTGAGGCTGCATTCAGAGGAGGACATTGCACTTTCTCTGTGCCTCTGTGCTTGTGCTGACTGATTTTGCATTATTATGCTTCTCCTGATAGAGGAACGTTTTTTTCCTCCAAAGATTCACGATAAAGCTTTGCTAGCTCAAAGATGGGACATTGACACTGTCCTTTTTTTGTTCTGGAACCGTGCAATTCTGACGTCATTTTTCCAAATATGATGATATTCATCCCCGTAGAAAATTCCCCTAGCATGGATTGTATCACAAGTAATGGAGCTGGCTCCATGGCACAATGCAGAGTTAGCTTTATCTTGCAAGCCAGATGAAGTGCAGAGAAGGATGGTTTTATCCATAAGGCCTTGAGGAGAGAAAGTGTTCCCCCCGCCATCCTCCAGACGGTGTTTCTGGAGGTTGCAGAAACACAGCACGGGGCCAGATCTCCCAGGAGGCCCTTCTCAGGGGTGTCAGAAAGGGGCCCTGTAAATCACCAAGCAGATTCCCCTTATTTTTGGGTTGATACCCCCTATCAGGTATACATGTATACCCCATCCCTCTCCCCCACTGTACATCTACTGACACCAGTCATCCTCTGACACTAACCTACATCTGCTAAGCAGAAGCTGTCCTCTACCATACAGGTGCATGGGGTTCTCCCTCTTGGTTTGTGTCTAACAGGATTAATTTTCTTAATCGTCAAGAATTTGTGAAGTAAGAGAAGGCAAGGCACCAATTTAACAGATATCCAGTGGGCATCATTATGAAAAAGACGGGAAATCACAAAAAAGTGCCCCATTAATATTTTACTTAAAAGGTTGCCTTATGTATTGCGATTACCCTTGGGTGACAGAGAGTGGCAGAGCATGTCTATCACTCACAATAAGGATTGCAGGATGGTCTGCAGCATCCTTCATGAGTGTGATATAAGGTGCCGTAGCTGTTACAGCAACAGAACGTTCCTGTGCAGTAACAAATATACTGTGCACAGACATGCACATAATTAAAACGACGCTCGCTGGCTTGCTAGCACCGTTTGCCAAAGAATAAGTTGCATGCAAGTGGATTTGCATACAAATGAGATACTGTCAGAACAATAATGGGACTTTGATAAGACCACATACTCATGTCATTAAGTCACTTCAGTAGCTAAGGAATATTTAGTTGGCATTAAACGAGGATAAAAGTTGATCACTTCCCCTTCCCCCCCAAATTAAAACAAAAGCCGACAAGGTACATCCAGTTAAAAATACCAGGACATTTTTAAACTGAAAAGATTCTGCTGTTAGTGCCATCTTTTAAAAGTTTTGTGATGTCCTGTGAAGTGAAAATTGTAATTTTAACACAGAAGTTAAACCTTTTTGTTGTTAAAAGCTATTGTCACCGAGAGTCCATGTCACCTGCCTGCTTGGTAAACACAGCTGTAGTACAGGGTGGGATTTTTTAAAATAAATAGAACTTTTAAACAAAGACATTTAAATTTATGCTTATATTTAGTTTTATGCTTAAGTGTAATAAAATCAGCAGAGATTAAACACCTACTCAAATTTTCCAATGAATCGAGAGCCTCTGAATCCTCCTATTTTTTGCTGTACTCAGAGACCTCTCGTAAATGTCTGAACTTTGGACTTTATCCAGCCATGCTGAAATCAATGGGAATTTTTCCATTGACTTCAGTGAAAACAGGTCCTTTGGGAACAGTCTGAACGGAGATGTAATGCTCTACTTAGCTGCTAAAAAATCCTCAAAACCTTTTGGAAGACCATCCTATGGCAATCTCAAGGTCTGTACATCCTATGTGTTTTATAAGTTAACAGCCTTACAGTTATGTATGTAAATATGTAAATAATCAGAGGACAAGTTAAACAATGAAGTAAGAAATTTTCAAAGGAGAACTCAAGACATTAATAGTGTTTTGATGATGGTGGGAGACCTGTTACCTTGTATTGCTGGAAATGGTCTTGCAAATTTTCTAACTTCTTTCCTAACTTGAAAAATGGTGCAGGAGTCACTCAGAGGAGGATAAAAATTAATATTAATGATTTCATTTTGACAGGAATGAACTCATTACCATGCACATTTCCAACGTTTTTCAACAGTTAATTTTAGCTGCTGAAAAAGACCTCTCTTGCTAAGAGAGAATATGGTAATTTCACATTAAAAACTGTGTATTAAGAAGTCTTTCTTTTCCAAAGTTACAAGCTTGACAGGGTTTTATAAACCACACTGAGCACCTCACAAACTTTCAATCACACATTATGAGAGGACTAAAAAATCCAAAATTAAAATCAGTTGCCTGATTCATTTTCTGTAATGTGTAATTTTTTTTTTTTTTTTAGTACTGCTATTATGACAAAACAACTAAGACATATGGAAGAAATATATTGGCCCATAATATTATCTAGATTTTTTTTTAAGGAAGAAAATACAACATTGTGGTATAATAACTGTCACTCCCAGTGATAGAAGGTATACTCTTTTATTTACAGGTAGATGAATTAACAGCTGTAAAAAATAAAAAGTATCTGATATAAGATGAATTTATATTAAGATAAATGTGTTTATTTAATCTCTGGCACATTGATTCTTGGACACTCACTTTTATGATTTGCTAGCAAAACCCGTATTTGGATGTTGGTGGGCTTAAGGAGTCCTGAGAAGCTGTGGGTGATGCATGAGATGTAGTTCTCCCCTTTTTGCTGAAGAGAAACAAACTCACCTGATGATTCTGAAGATTTTGAAACAGTGCCACTAACGAATTGGCTATTTTAATCTGTAAAATCTTCCAGAGGAGTTTTCAACACTTTTGGAAGGCACAGCATGAAACCTTCCCTTGTTCGCTCTGCTTTCACCAGGGCAGTGATAAGGGGTGGAAGAACACACCGAACAGTGGGGTTCACTCCTCCATTCCAAGTTGCAGCCCCTCCCCAGCCCTGGTGCCCATCCTCCTGCAGCTTTGCCTTCTCAAAATCTCTGCTGTGTAACTCTTTGCTTGCAGACCCTGGGGCAAGTGTTGCAGGAGCCCTCTTCGTGCTTCATGTGAGCTCTGTGCTGATAAACAAGGCAAATAACTCCCTCCCGGTGCTGTCAAAACCACAAAACACACGGCCCGCAAAACAAAGGAGATTGCCTTTATTTCCTTCCATTCTAATCTTCTTCAGGGCTATTTGTAACAATAGTAGGCATAACGCTGCCAAACGCAAATGTGATTTCCAAGTCGGAGTTCCTTTCAGAAAATGGATTAGTTCAATTTTCCAGATGTCAGACAGGTGTGCAGCTAAGTATACACTGGAATTCACTTTTGGTGATTAACACTCATAATGACTATTTGGCTATGACAATCAAAACCTACCATCTATTTTTCTAGTACATTTGCTTCACTTATAGCCACCAGCCAAATCCAAGATCAGCTAGAAGGAAATTAAGAACCGATTTATTATGCTTGCGCTGTTTGTACAACATTCATCATCACTAGAAGAAAGTGACTGCAAAAAGCAACGGTAAAGAGTTTTAACACCAATACAGAAAGAAATGAAGATGTGTCATTCAATTACATGTGGTATTGTTGGGAAAAAGTTGAAAGAAAATGCAGCCAAAATTTCCCCATATTATTTGCATCCCTTGACCCTTTGCTCTGCAGGAGTTGCTTCCAGAGCAATCCCACCTCCAACTCTACAAAAATTCCTCACCGCCCTCCCCCCCCCAAAAACTCCAGCATCTGCCAGTGGCTTGGAATTTTACAGGTCAGTATCTTTGAAAGGTTGCTCTTGCAATGGAAAGCAAAAATATTGAAAGAAGTTTCTGTACCAGCTTCTCTGACAAAGCAATTCTTGCTCGTGCTGGCTTCTCACACTACATTTTGAATGGGCTGAAAGTGGGCAGAGGAATTACAGGTCAGGACCGTAGTTCTCTCTCAGGAAGAGCTGATCACAGTGCTAAAAAGTCTGCTTCCATATCAAACATATCATTCAACACAAAGTGTTCTCTTCTAAGCATCTCTGCATACCTTTCTAATTCTGGATTGACTTACCACAAGGTTATAACTCTTCCAGAAACTGATTCATCTTTATGAGCAAAAAGCAAATCATGTGGAAAAGCAGCTCTATGTGGCCTTGATGTAGCAATAGACTTGGTTTCAAAGGTGCTGCTGGTGTGCTTGAAGTCGTGTAAATGCTATGTCATATGTGGGAGAGTCTAGTGCTGTGGTTTATCTGTTGTAGCGCTGGTATTGATCCCTGAAGTACTGGTCACTCATTGCTGGTTAATCAGGTGCTGTTAATAAATCAATAAACTGCTTTGATCATGATTTGATTTTTCTGCAGCAGACATAATCTATCTTCAGCTGTTGTGGATAGGCAGCAAGGTTGTGGCCACTGTGCAGCCAGAGAAGTGTGCTATAGCCGCTGCTGAGAATTTTCAGTGTCATAAAGCATGTCTCCATCCTAACAGTGAAGTGAGGGTGAAAAACTTAGATCTTATAAGTGTACACAAGGAGTTCACTCCTTGGAGTTAATGGGGGTCGATTTGGCTTGATAAGTATGGCAAGTTTTTTTCCAGGCTTATTAAAATTACTGAGATCCTGCTGAGTCTGTCAGCCCCACACAGTTTTAAATCTGCTTCCAGTTCCAGGCAAGCATCTTCCTTGGACACTTTCTTACACGCTTCTCTCTTTCACAAACACACCTACACAGCATCTTGCTGGTTGTTAAGCTTCAACATCCCTTTTTGAGCTTTTAGAGTGCTGTTCTATTTTGTGGATGCCAAAATACCTTAACTTGACCCAGTCCCTCAGTTGGTTCTTTTAACATCACCCTGTTTTAACAAGGACATTTGTATCAAGACCAAGTAAAGACTGCTGGATGTGGTTGTTCCACTTTGCAAATTTTGTGCCCAGGTACTGCAGTATTCTTGTAAAAAAAGTATACCTTTTTATTCAATGAACAGGTTTGATACTTACACCTGACAAAATACCATATGTAGCTAAAAGAAAAAAAACAGTGGAATTTCCTTTTCCTATTGAAAGTAGACATTATAAAATAACCTCTTCAGCTATTTTTCACTCATTTTTGTTAATTTTTAGGTTATTGTCAGATGAAACATGCACTAGTTCTTTTCTGAGTCAGGCTTTGTAAGAGTGAATTAGTGTAGGTGGAACCAATAATAACTCCAGGGAACACTATGAAAGCGGTATCATATAAAGGTGCCTCAACACCTCTGGAGATACATTCTGTGTCAGATCTCCTTCATTATTCTTGTTTCTTTGAGTACCACAAGCAGAAATGGGCCTAGAGGAGCCTCTTCTGTCACAGCACCGGCTCATCTTAACCTCAGCTCAAAGTATTGCCCAGCATTTGAGACCTGTGCGGGCCCAGATCTCAGTGGCTGGCCCAAACTGGCAGAATTCAGAGGTACCTCAGCCTCAATTCTAACAAATTCGGGGCTCACACAGAAAATGGATTCCCTCTGTTGAACACTGGAATAGGTGGGCAAAGGTCTCAGGGATCTTGAGAGAGACTGGAAGCTTGACCACTTTTCCCAGCCATGTTTGAGAGGTGCAGTAAAAGGCAGCAAAAATCTCGCTACGACCTTTCCTTGCATGGTCCACCATGAGCCCTACACCTGCAGCGTCTCCACTAAGATTACCACATGAATTCAGCTGCTTTCCAAACAAAATCCTCTACTGGACTGAGATTGCCTCCGGTAAAGCACAGGAAGCCCTATCAAACCAAGCTGTGGCTCCATAATATCTTCTACAAATATATTGGATATTGCATTTTGCAGTCTGTGAACAGACATAGTACTATGAACAGTGATCTTAGGCATCTTTTCCAACCTAAATGATTCTATCGTTCTGTGTGTGAGGGGAAGGAGAAGAAGGTGGGTAGGAAAGATGGAAAGGGAAAGCAAAATTATGAAATAAATTTGTTTAGCATTTAAATATCACAGTGATGATGAATATGACCTCGACAGGAGAAGCCCATGGGGCTCTTCAAGTATTTTAGGGTGTGAACCCACTTAAATGGTTCATTGGAACACATTCCCAAATTTATCTCTTTAGCGAAGAAAAACAATCCTAAGTACTGAGGGTTTTTTATTAAGTCAAGTAATTAAAAGAACAGTTCATTGTACAAGTTGAGCCAGTTATGATCTTGAAGCAGAATTGTGAAGCCAGTGATAATTAGCCAGAGAAGGGAGTCATCAGGCCAAATTTACATCTCAAAGAGCTACAGTATAATTCCATGACCAATAAAGAAAAATAACCTTATAAGCTTTGCAAGATTCTGAAATATTTGGGATTTGGCAGTTTGGCTTTGTTGTTTTGGCTTGGATTTTTTGGTTTTTTTTTAAATTCAACTGACTTTCTCCCATTGAAATCAACTTTTTCACTGACTTTCCTGGAAGTTTAATCCAGGAAATTGTTTAAAATTGACAGTTACAATTTTTGTGAAAGTGTTGGAAAACAATTAATCTATGAAGTAGCAAGGCACAGAAAGAGAGTATGAAAATTTAACTGTTCTACTCGACTCTTTACTACTGTTTGGTAAATAACTTCCGAAGATACAGAAGATACAGTCCACAAAGAATGTTTTGGTGTTTCCAGTTGAAATTTAAAAATTAATCCATTAACTAAGGAAGGTAATACATACTTTCATTTTTAAATGGTGCATACATACATAGATAAAAAAATGAGATGAATTGTTACATATACGACAGACTGAAATCTCTATCTCTATCTCTCTCTATATATATGTGTTTCCCCTTCTAAAGTAAGCAAACAATAGCAAGATTCTATTTGATGGGATGATTATTCAAATTCAGGCATGTTTTTCCAATGCTGTATATGTTTTGGAATAATCTTATTTAGGTACAGATCTGATTTTCAAAACATTTATTATACTCTTTTGCATCAAATATTTTTAGAAAAGGAAAAGCCCCTGCATTGAACTATGATCAAATGAAAATGCCAATACTGATGTTACCATTCAAAGTTGTTTTGCATTAGAAAGTGCAACAGCTTTTCCCTCTGTTCTTCCATCAGGGAAGCTGTTTTTGTAAGATCTCACATTCATTCCAAAGCATAGTTCAGACACACTAGCTGGCTGACCCAACACCCCATTTACTTTTTTAAAAAAAAGAGTGTTTTCATGCTTGTTTCTGTAGCTTGGATTTAAGTCTTTATCACTTTGCTCCCGTTATCCTACTGGTTTATTCAACCTGACAAACCTTCGGGTTTTTTTTCCCTTTGATTCAGTTCAGTTGAGAAAACCCTCTTACAGTGTGTCAATTTTAATATTTGACTTCTTCACCAATACACAAACGAGTATATCAAGGTCTGCCTTTGGGGAAGCAGCAAATGCAGTTGTTGATGCTGTTCCACACAGTGCTTGTAGCAGCCTCTGGGTAGCTCAGCTCAGGCTGATGAACTTACCTGCTCCTTCTGACTACTCGTTTCTCTCTCTCCTTCACCCTCCTCCTCATCTTCTTTCTGACAAGACTTGATGCTGCTGCCTCAGTGAGCTGAGACTTGTTCTGGTCTCATAGAAAGGTTTATGGACCAATAAATGACTGGAATACTTCCTGAAATCCTTTTCCACCAGTCTCCAAAGTGAACTAACAATGCACTGGATAGAAAGTCTCAAAAGTTAATTTAAAAAAAGGGATGTTCAGTATATTTCTTTTCACTACTTGTTGTGTCTAGTAATTGACTAGAGATGGAATTTTCCTAAGTTTTGTCTTCGTTCATGAAAACTGAATTTTAGAAGTGCTTAACTTGCTGTTTCCCATGGGTAGAAGGGGGTGGAGTCACCTTGATGCCTCAGAACATAGGGGCTGGTCCAGCTTGAGCCAGGTTCCCAAAAAACAAAGGAGTTTAAACTTTCCAATGAGCACTAAAAAATTTCCTCGAACATAAATAGGGACAACAAGACTTAGTACCCAAGGGGAGGATACATTAAGCAGCGCTTTTTTTTCCCCCTTGAAACTGTGATGTGAAGAGCACTGTAGAAATGTGAAGTGCTACAGTCACAGCTCTTCTCAGAAGCAGCAGGGTCACCTGCCTTTCTGCTTTGAGGCAAAACACACAGCTATGATTTATTTTTTTCTTGTGGCTCCTGCAAAGACTGTTGTCATATTTTATACACAGAGCAGATGTGAACATTTTATTATTAAACATTTTCTTTATAAATTGGCCATGTAACCAGATGAAAATTTAGTACCGAGTCATAACTGAGGCTGGTCCATATTACTGAGTATTGCCATAAAGATGAAAATTCAGGAAATTGCTACAGGTTTTATTTTTGAGGAATATTTTTGATATTCCAGTAATGACTTTTCTACTCCAATAAATGTGCAATTTTCCTTACTCACTTTTCTTATCTAGCAGTTTATGTAAAACCTGTTAAAGTGTTTCTATAACAGAAACCTAGATGAGCTATAGTTTTAGGACGTTCTGCATTGGAGAGTATTTCGGGTTTTTTACTAGTTTATTGTCTGCCCATTTATCTCATCGTATCAAAATTACAAAATTAATCCACATTACCTCAGGCAACAGATCCAATGATTTTTAAGATCGCTGATGTTTAGCAAAATCTGCTTCTGTTATAGCTAGAAAAATACAAAAATAAAGGCACATGCAAGTATGAGGTCTTGCAAGTGACTACTATCTAGAATAACGCCATCACCATCTGCAGAGACTCACAATTCCCAGAAAACCTTGAACTGATATAGTGGAGCAGATGTGTTACAAGGGACAGTGCAGTCAATGGGAAAGTGATCACACATAGTTGTGTGTTGTGCATGAGCATCTATCTGCACTTACGTACTTGGGAGGTCTGGAATTGCATTTATATGAATACTTGTATAATATGCTTGCTTGTAAGCCTGTCTTTTTTAGGAGTTCAGTATGAAACTACTGTAAGATAATGGTTTCATTTTGTCATCAGAAATTCTATGACATGCATAAAGTAATCATTCACAAAATTTTAGCTTGGCTGTAAAATTTTCTGTTGTTGAAACCTGGCTTATATGGAAGTAATTAATTTTGCACAATTGGATTTTATAAAAATGCTCTTTTTGATTGCAACAGTATGAGATGTTTGATGTAATTTAACTGTGGATTTCTGAGGGGGATTTTACTGTCTGAGATAGAGTTGCCTATTCTCGAGCAAGCAAACTATTATACAACATTATGTTTTGTGCTACTGTGTAATGAAATGCTATAATTGATATAGGTCTTTACCACACTGACTATCATACAGTACAATATAAAATAAATTACCAGAAAAGAACAGCATTTTTCTAATCCTAGATGCTCATATAAAGCATTTTGAATTGTTGCATTTTAAGAAAGTGACAATTACTCTCTCCATATTCACTTGATTCATGAATAGTGCAATTTTCAAGCATTTGTATTTGGTTAACTGTGCTCAGAGAAAAAGCCCCATAACAAATAGTCAAGTGGCTGTAAACCAGATCCTTCCATGCTGACAGACTAATTAATCTGATCAGTCTTGAATACCAGTGTTTGCCAGCTTCGGCGGTCACCTATAAATGCTCCCCAGTTGCTCCAGGGCTTCGTGCTGCTCTCAGCAAAGCCAAAGGCAAAATCTTTACTGATCCTGGCTTTTAGAAAATCAAGTACCATTGGCTCAGTACCTGCAGCTTTCCCACAGAAACCAATACAGGATGGTAAGCTGGGAATTTGCTCCTCACAAGCTGAATCACTGGGTTCCTAAACATGAGTTCATGTCATTTCGTCTGGCAGCAGCCTGCCCTCCCAAGAATGGTTTGGGAGCCAGAGGTGGAACCTGACCTCCTGTCAACTTCCTTGGCATGCTCGAAATGGGCTTTGCAGAGCCTTTGCAGCCTCCTGGGGCCACACCCGGCTCTGTCAGGAGTACCAATACGTAATTTCAAACTGGACTATTCTATGCATAGAAGTTAAGTGATTGGGACTGAATTGTCATGCTCTAGTGTTCTGAGGTCGTGTAGAGTGTTAACAGCACCAATTTTTAAGAAAATCTGCAAGAAAATCACATTCAATACAATTAAAATCCAACCAACCAACCAACCAAGCTGCAGCCAAAAATGCTCATGAAACAACAAATACTGTAAATACAGGGGATTTAGGGTTTTCAGGAATTTTTAATTTTCTCTAGTTCACGAACAGTCTTTCTCAAATTCATGCTGCAGGTCACAGCAACAGGCTGGTAATGTTTTCCCATTTGAACAAAGCATCATATATTAAGGCAAAAGAAGCTTGTATTAAATTCCTGTCATGCTGAGAACACAGAAAATTTCTAGCAATATGCTACTGGGAATAATACAAAAACCATAAAATCAAGCTATAATTTTTGCATTTATTTATTTATTTTCATGAAATTATCGTTAAATTTCTTATCAAATTATGAGCAGCAATTCCTGCTCTAGAAGTAACAACTTAGAGCTTCAGATATTCTCTGGTGGATCTTTCCAACCCAAACCTGCTTAGCTTTTAAGATTAGACAAGATCAAGACTACTTTGACAAGGAAGGCCATCTGTTTTCAAGGATCCAGCTTCTATCCCTTCAAACACAACTCACTGTGGACTCCTGCAATTTATTAATCCAGGATAAACCCCTAAGTCTGCAATATCATTATTTGACTTCTTTATACCATTAGCTTGAACATTTTATCAACCACTGTGCAGGTAACAGTCAAAAAGCTAAGGAGATTTGTCAACCTCCATAATTAATATCCCCTTTCTTTTAAGTTATCAGGACTCCAGTTTAGCGCAGCCTTAAGCACTTTCTGTGTGTGGGCAGTTTAGAGGATAAGATTAAAGTCTGGCATGTGTTTTTGACCCTTTCAATACCTGGGACTCATGTTGAAGATTTTGCCTGTGGCAGTTTGGTTTTGAAACTGGTCCATATATTCACTCACATATGCACACACACAGATGTGTGAGCATGGCCACACACAAGGCTACTTTGTTATTTTTAAGTTTGTTATTTCTTCTTCAGAAAGGGGACAGACTTGACTCTACTCAAGCCAGGTGAAATCGGTTTGAGTTTGCTGGGTTTTTTTTTTAAAGCAAACAAGTCTGGAGTTATCTCAGCCCTCAGAATTTATGTGCTGGATTTAAAAGGGAAAAAGGCTTTTTCTCAGTCAGACAACTCCAAATTGGCTAAGTGGCTGGATGGATGTTAATAAAACTTCCCTTTCATTGGCAAAATGATTGTGTCTGGTCCCAGTTGGAGAATGATAAATCAATGTGAAAGCTACTTTCCTCAGAAAGTTGTAAGTGACTGAAAATAAAGGTTTAGAATGTAAGTGCCATGTTAGTTGTGGGTTTCAGAGTGTTACTGTTATGATTGTGCAATCCACCTACTAAAAGCATATTTGACTAGATAAAATAGATAAACCCTTTTTATATATGCACGAATATATGGTTGACAAATCCACCACTATTAGTTCTTACAATGTACTTTTCTGAGAGGCTCTAGAGTACTCCCAGAGGTCATTCATGTTTCTCACACAATTTTGTGAGTTATCAGACCTTTTTGCCTGAGCAGAGCTGGTGTTTGTGCTCTGCCGTGCTCTCTGCCTAGAAGACAACAGGAGAGAAGGGTGGGTTAGGGGTTTCAATTTTCAGCCTTTTCATTTCTGTGTCTTTCCAGATGTCTTTTTGAAGAAATGGAAATGCCTGAGAGAAGAGACCAATCCCCACCTGGCCACAACCTCCTTTCAGGTGGTTATAGAGAGCCATAAGGTTCCACCTGAGCCTCCTTTTCTCCATGCTATACAATCCCAGCTCCCTCAGCTGCTCCTTACAGGACTTGTGCTCCAGACACTTCACCAGCTCCATTGCCCTTCTCTGGACCCGCTCTAGCACCTCAATGTTTTTCTTGCGTTGAGGGGCCCGAGACTGGACACAGCACTCAAGGTGAGGCCTCACCAGTGCTGAGCACAGGGGGACAATCCCGGCCCTGGTCCTGCTGGCCACACTATTGCTGATACAGGCCAGGTTGCCATTGGCCTTCTTGGCCACCTGGGCACACCCTGGCTCACGTTCAGCTGCTGTGGACCAGCACCCCCAGGTCCTTTTCCACTGGGCAGCTTCCCAGCCACTCTGTCCCCTGCCTGTAGCACTGCCTGGGGTTGTTGTGACCCAAGGTCAAGACCTATCACTTTGCCTTACTGAACCTCATATAATTGGCCTCAGCCCATCGATCCAGCCTGTCCCAATCCCTCTGCAGAGCCTTCCCGCCCTTCAGCATATCCACAGTCCTGCCCAACTTACTGTGAACTTTCATCTGTGAACTTTCTGAGGGTGGAGCTGTTCCCACTGTACCAATCATCAATAAAGATGTTAAACAGGACTGTCACCATTAATGAGCCGTGGGGAACCCCACTAGCGACCAGATGCCACCTGGATTTAACACAATTCCCCACTGCGCGCTGGACCCAGCCATCCAGCCAGTTTTTACCATAGCGAAGAGCACACGAAGAGGCCGTGGGCTGCCAGCTTCTCTGGGACAGCAGTATCAATGGCTCTGCTGAAGTCTGGGTAGTCTACATCCACAGCCTTTCCCTCAGCCACTAGGTGAGTCACCTGGTCATAAGAAGAGATCAGGTTGGTTAAGCAGGACGTACTTATCCTAAACCCATGCCGTCTGGGCCTGATCCCAAATGGTATGTTCCCTAATAACCTAATGGTGTAGTCCCCTAGTGGTATACCCTGCAGCATTGCAAACTTTAAGAGTCAAAAATCTTATATTTTTATTTGACTCCATTAAGGACTTCATCTACTTGTTTTGAAACTTTTTGAATTATACATTCAACTTACTCCTGAAATAGTAAGTGCTAGAATCGTCTCTCCTGTTCTTTCTCTCTCCCTCTCTCTTTCTTTGACTGTCATGTGGGTTTTTACAAGAGTCCATGACCCTGGGAGCTAATGTTTGGGATGAACTTAAAATACTGAAGAACCAGCTGTAAAAGAGAATTAAAAACTATATTGGTAGTTAAGAATCCTTCCAAACCAATACCAAAATTATTTAATTTGTGGTTAGTCCACATTGATTCATATCTGGACAACATGCAGCAATTGCCATAGGTTATGTTATAAATCTGTTAGCAGCAGGGAAGCAGCCTCCACACTTTTATACATCATTTCCTGACATCAAATGTGTTAAAAGGTTTTCAGGTAAACTCAATGAGGCTCAACAGATGTATTTCTGTGAAGAAAGAGAAGCTTACAAACCATACTGTAAAATCTGAGCTATTCTAATTATTTTGGATACTCGCATTTCTCTGTTTAACTGGCTATCAAAATATAAAGAAAACAAAACTGAAAAACATTTTAACTAGAACCTGATTCACTTTGATACAAGGGGTTAATTGTAAGGCATCCAGAAACTGGCCATGATTGAAATTACATGAACATTGCTGTTGCCTGAGTGCCTGGACACCAGAAATGTCTGATCCTGAGATGTCTGAACCACCTCTGAACACTACCTAGATAATCACATATGACTATCCATTGATATAGTCACCTGACAGCATGGAGAAACACAACCCCAAAGCATCTATTGGTGGTCTTACAACTCTTGGAAGGGTGTGGTAATACCCAGACAGGACTAAAGAATGTGTCCATCTTAGAGAGAAAATAGCTATGGTGGAAGGATGCCTGAAGAAGACAACTGCACCACTACAGGCTAACTGGCTTGGTGGACCAAACATGCTCCTTGCAGAATGACAGTGCAGTAAGGCCATAACATGTGCAAGGAGGGATGCCAGTGGTGTTCATTTACAACCACAACTTCCATTTAAAACTGTCTGGAAAGTGGGGAGGGTAACTGGTCTTTGTAAGAGACATGTTTCAAAGATGATCTCCAGATCCTCAGCCCAGAGGGTAGGTTTTGAGGACTGCAGGAGAACCTTACGGCTGTATGGTGATTACCCACACTTTTCTAGGTCCTTTTCAAAAAATTCACTGGGTGATGTCACTGTGAGAAGACAGATTGCAATCTATCAATGACTGCATGCAAACTTCCTCTCCAAAGTCGCTCCGATGAGTTCAATATAATAGAAGTGATCTTCAATGAGTGCAAACCCAAGAATTTTTCCAGTGCTCAAAACACCTTAATAGGACCTTTATATTTACCAGCTTAGTATCTTGCAGATATGCCCTAGAAGGTGTTGGTCAACATAGCTCCACTGGCGTGCCAAAGCAGCGTTGATTTACTCCACATAAGCATCTGACTTGGTAGTCCAAAGAGCAGATGCATAATCAAGCAATCTTGTTCCCAGGTAGGTGTTTTCTGCTACCACTTTAAAAAAGCTCTAGGAAAGCTTATTTGTTTTATCATTTGGTGATTATTCTGCCTGGTAATGGCAAACATCCTGTGTTAAGTCTGACAAGAATTAACTTATGCTTTGCAAATATTGGTGCTTTCCTTCATGCTCCCCCTGATAAAGGTAGTCTGACTTTGATATTGCTTAAAGTAGTCATAGTCTTTGTTCTTCGGAAATGATAAAGCATTTCTAACTCTGAGTTTTATAATACTACAATATGGAGAGACAGATTTTATCTTAATAACATCTATATTATGATAAAGAACCAGCTACATGACAGGAAAGTGAACATTTCAGTTCATCTACAATTCTCCATCACATCAAAAGACACTACATGTGAGAATGATATGCAAAAACTTCCCATTATGCAGTTTGGGAACACATATATTTATTCCAAAAGAACCAGTATTGTTAAGAGTAACCTGAATGGTTGATCTAGATAGTGTTTCACAGCCTGAATTGATACTTTAATTACAGCATAATAAGATAGTGATCTAATTTCTGTGCATCTTCAAAGGTATTTCTGTGAGCAAGATGCTGGATGTAAAGAGCTGATCCTGACACAAATCATAACACAAACACTATCCCTTCCAGCTATGTTGGGACACCTAAACTGTTGTTAGCATTTAATGGAACCAGTGACAAAATAGGATAAACTCAACGAGAAACCTTCCTGCAGAAGTAGGTAATAATTTCTGTGAAGAAATGGAGAATCAGGCTGAACCATTCCTCACCCCAAAAAGAGAATTATTTATTATATATCATTTATTCTGCATAGAACAACATAATAACCAAAGTCTGCCACACCTTCCTGTAATAGAAGATGTGAAAATACAGAGAACAGACCATATTCCTGTGAGCTTTTGCTTAATGTGCACATTGGTAACTGCATGCTCATATTTTATAAATCACACTCTCTCACGTTCATTCCTATAGGTGAAATATATACTCATACGTATTTATGATGGGCCCAATTCTGCCTACCTTGCTCATAATGAGAAGCATCTTACCCTGCAGTAGTCCTACTGAACTCAAGCAGAGATAACGCTCCTTAATCTGAGTATGGGTGGCAGATTCCACCTATATATAGCACATCTATATTTATCTCCATTTAAAGTGGTTAATTTAGCTCTGTATTGCTGAATTAAATATAAATTATCTGCTAGCACAAAAGCAGCTTGGGAGCAATTACAGCCCCCTACCTTCCCACCCACCCCCCCAAATACACTAGATATCAATGTGTAATATGCAAATCCTAGGGGTTTTTTTTTGCACTAACCAAGTCAAATTCTTAATACCAGACAAGAAGAAAATCATAGCTTAACATACTCCAGTAGATGTAATAAATAATGAACAGCACTAACAGCTTAACATCATAAGGAAACAGATGGAAAACTTCCCTCCAGAGATCATTGCATCTAGTATTAGAGAATGAGTTTCTGGACGTGCACAGGGTGAACAGTTCAAGTCTGAATTACAATGAGGTTGGTAACACTTTTTTATTATAAATGTAGGAATTTCATGTCTTCCTTTTAGAAAGTACTGCTATTATAGCATTCATCTGTTTCACTGAAGACATGAAAAGCAAAAGGCAAAATCTTAAGCTGCTAAAGCATGCATAGCACAATCAAATCAAGATCTCTCTCTGGGAGTACCTTGGCTGAGTTTGCAGAATACAGCAGGACTGCAATGCCATCATCTGTCCAGGAAGCGAAACAGACCCCAGCGTGGAAGCCAACTCTTCACTTGCAGTATTTATCTACACCACTGAAAAACCTTATTGAGGCAATCGCTGTTGTGTTTGTAGGTCAATGACTGCTACATATTTAGAGAATTATAACAGAACACTGTCCAATCTGTTTCACTGATAACATTTCTACATAAAGTGGCTTGGCTGTATGTTCAAAGTACCTTTCAAACTGAGAGAACGAGGAACAATAGTTTCTCTGGAAAGTGAGGCACATCTGTTTAGTTTGAATAGACCACACTAGAGAAGTGAACCAATTACCATATTTTTCATGCATTTGTTTACTTTTCTTTTTTTTAAAATAAGTGGTGTCCAAGTAATGTATGCACACTAAATCACTGGAAGCAGCTCAGCTAAAGCAAGATGTCCTGCTTAAATCCTTCAGCTACATGGTCCTCAGTGGACATTTGAGCAGGTGGCATAGCTTCTCTTAACTTTTTAATAAGAATCTGTGCACTTCTGTGCAGCATGGATTACTACAGATTCCTGCCTCTCTCATCTGCCATCAGAAAGGTCTCCAAGAGAGGTGCAAAGCTCTACCTCTAGACAGACCCTCTTTCAAGTGTCTACTATAGCAGCATCTATTTGCTGTGTGCGACTACATCCCATATAGAGTTTTGTGCAAAATAACGAAACTTTTCAAGAAGAAGAAATGTTTCTCCCTGCTTCCTTCCTGCATTCTTTTCACACACAGGTGCACACACACACTTTACAGACCACAAAAGAAGCACAAAAACTAACTGCTTTATTCAAGGTCTCACAATCCATTTCAGCAGAGCATGCCCAAGCCAGCCCAGCTCCTGTCTGCTCTCTCAGCTATTAGGTAACATTGCTTCCAGGATCAGACGGATGCAGAGACCACTGATTTCTACTATGGCTGGAAATATATGAACATCATTGAAACTTGTATTGATTTTCAAGCCAAAACTTCTAGATGACTAAAACTCTGGGGCAACTGTAGGGTCAGCCAGAACACCTTTGGTAATAGGGTGAGGAGCGGAAGCTGATATTCTCCTGACAAACTTGCTAAGCTTATAAATGTCTAGCACTCATTACATTATACACAAGGCTAGCCAATAATTTCAGGTTGCTGTTCCAAGATCCAAATTACTTCCAAATGCAGGACTATACAGAAATAAATGGAAGAGGTCCAATATTGGAATATAAGAGACACCAAAGGGTTATTTCAATAACAAGACTACTCAATAATTTTGTATTGCACAGTTTGATACTCAGTCAAATAACTCTACAGCACCACAATCTGTTGCAAATGGAGAGCTAGTGATGTACTTTCAGAGACTGGCAATAAAACAATGAAATAAGAAGTGGAAAAACAACTTTCTGAAATAATAATAAAAAACCCCCACAATCCAAACATCTTCTGGGATTCTAAGACAGCTAAAAGTCTCACCCCTGTGTGCACACCTGAGCAGCATCTGAAGAGATGCAAAGTTGCAGAGCTGTGGAACAAGTAAGCTGCTTGCAGGCAGAGTTTAGCATTTCCCCCTGCCCCATCACAGGAGGCAGTGCTGGCAGCAATGAGCTGCAGGCATGGGCACAGGCAGGAGGCTGCCAAGGACAGCAAACCCACTGCGATCCCCCTCAGCACTGGACAAGTGGACATGTTGTAGATAGGAGGGAAAAGGGGTCAAAACAGGAATTTTGCCACCAGGGTTGAAAACAGATGTCCAACAAAAGAAGTTGCCCAATTTCTCCATCCCCTCCTCATTCAGGCTTTTATTCTTGCTTTCCATCGTGCATTACCCCATCTGCTGCTAAAGAAGTTCCCTGGCCAAGCGTAGCTCCACCTGGGGACAACAGTCTACCTCAGTGGCTGAGAAGCTTGAAGCCACATCTCCCAAGAGAATGAGAGACTTACACCACAAGTTTCACCTAAAACTAAATGCAGTCAGTGAGTTTTGTATTAAATCCTGTCATGAACTTCAGGATTGTGTCCAAAATCTTGCAGAATGAGATAATTGATTGGGTTCTGCTTAAGGTCCTGTTTTTCTTTTGACCTTCACCAAGTTAAACTAACATCTTTTCTGTGCTCTTCACTGAAGGCCCTAGAGTGATTCCAGGTCACCACATCCACTGCATGCCATGCTTTTTGGTGCGTCAGCTAACTTGGGATTGCATAAAATTTCTTTACAGTTTTCTCTGGTATAACCAGCTTTGCCTGCCTGTGTGGGATTGCTGCTGAAAACTAGGATGATAGCCAAATAAACTAATATGAGGGGAAAAAAAGTGGAATATGGTGAGAAGTAGCATACCAGTTTGATGCTGGCAGCCCAGATTTGTTTCTTCCTCACACTTCCCCTGCATTTGCCTCCATTTGGCACTCTCTCTGTCCTCATTGCATTTTTGCAAGGACTTCCTCACACCCTTGGTAGCTTTCAACAAGAATCAAAAAAAAAACAAAAAAAAACCCCACCCAAAAAAAACCAAACAAACAAACAAAAAAACAAACAACCAAAAAAACCCCCCAAACTTAGAGATCTTTTCTTTACCCTTCCCCTTACAGCTACTTTAATTTTGTTTCTCCCGCAAATTCAGAGGCCAGCTAAATTTTTTAAGTGCACAGCTGGGGACTTTGCAAGAGATCCACAAGAAAGTGATGCTTGGGAACTTATCCAGAAACCTTGCTTGGCACAAGAAGAAAAATTTCTTCTGGTGCATTTGAGGCTTTTCAAGGAAACCACATATTTTGCGTCTGAGGTTTGCTCATGACCTTTCTCTTTTCCTTAAGCTATGACATATTACCTGACAGTGGCTGTATTTGTCGTTTATTAACTTAAACCCCTGTAAAAGTGAGGTACTTCCTATACAACTTTGGGAAATCAGAAATTACCAGAGGGAATGCTAGGCTGAAGGCTGAAACAAAAGACAGCATCTGTTATGGGAGGGATCTTGATCCAAGCAGAGCCTTGTATCACCTGAGTTGCTAAGAAAGTGAGGTTTGAACCACTAACCAGGTGGATTTACACCCTCCAGCATACATTACATCAGTCAAACATGTGCATGCTGTTGGGCTGTGGCCACAGAGACTGAGAAAGCCAGGTCAAGGGCCGAAGGCAGAGGTCATGCTCATATGAGCAGTTTCTCCGTGCACGAGCGCTGGGACTGATTCCTTCATTATTTTGCAAAAAGATGTTGAGAGGCATGAAAGGTTGAAAAAAATCAAAAGAGAAGACAGAAACACTAGCACATATTTTTCTTTAATGAAGACCAAATTCAAAGAAATTGAGACACTAAGCTGCTAGTCTTCATCATGTACTCAGGTTGGCTTCATAGACTCAAATCAATTGAAAGTATTTGGCAGCCATTAAGTCACAACTAGCCCATACTATTAATAAAAATAACTGCCTACAGGGTTCTCCATTTTCAAAGCTCTTTACTATTATTATTGTTAATATTAAATATTTATGTTACCATAGGGCCCAGAGGGAATCGACAGAATCAACTCCCTATGCACCAGGCTCTCCGCAAGTGCACAAGGCGTAAGTTCATATATGTATTTACCAGTTGTGTTACTTCCCAGCTTGCCTTCCTGACCCCCCTCGCTGCTTCTACCCGGCCAATGAGCACTGTAAGAAATGCCCAGCTGGAGAGGGTTAAGCACCACCACCCTCCATCCACGCTGTCAGCCGCTGTCCATCTCCTTTCATCCTCTCCCATACCCCTTCGGCACCCCCCTGGTGTCACTGCTTTCCAGTCACGCCTCTGCCATTAGAGTCTGCCACACTCTGCAAACCCCCACCCTCCTCCCCTTGCTGGGGGCTCTGCTACCATATGCCGCAAGTGATTTATTAGTCCAAATTTCCCGAGGGAGCACGGCATACCCATCTGATGCCCCCGCGCTTGGGGCTCTGAGTCACAGGTAGTGGAGCAATGTGTGAAAACCCCATCACGTATTCTGTCGGCAGAGCGCTCCCCGCAGCGCATGCCACGCAAGTTGCTCGCGTGCACCACTTACCCCACTCTGTCTGTGGAATAAATTATGCTGAAGAAATTTGCTGTCAATGGCCTCTCTCAGATAGTAGCAATGAGTAAGATAAAACCTGCCACTTTATGTCAAGTCACACTCGTCGAATACAGATTTAGTAATAGTAATACTTATCTTTTATGTAGCACTTTACATTTTCCAGTTGCTGCACAGAGATTAATTAATCACTTAGACATATATATAAGCTAGGCCTGAAGCACCTATTGGAGGATTGACAGATGCCTGCTCTGCTGTGAAAGCACAAAGGTGACTGTCAAACCTGCACAGGCACAGGTGTGTTTAGTTGGATCACACTGTGATCTGTTTGGATTTAACTGGAACTAGGGGGACTCTCAAACTGCATTTTCCCCTTTCACCCACTAAAAAGAATAAGTGTAAGCAAACACCAACCATTCTGCCACACATCCTGCAGACCCTTTCTTGCCACTAGAGCAGTTACTGTCTCTGAGGCTGGGAAATGTGAGACAAAGATGGATGGGTTTGTATCTTACTTTTCATTAATTCTTGCTGCCAGTGGTGCCCCATTGAGAGCTCTCTTTGCCATGCCTTAGACGTCCTTCCCCCTGTGCTGTCCCAACCCTTGCTGGGCGTCTTCTGAAATCCCTCTGTGTGGTGGAGAGGAAGGTGATGTTTCTGACAGGGATACAGGAGACGGCCCCCAGCACACAGGCACACCATCGACTGACAGCACTCCTCCAGCATGGCTGCCCAGCTGCTGTTACTGCTACTTCAGACATACTTTCTGAGTGAAGCCAAGCCTGGATAATTGGGAGTTGGAACCAACTCAAACATGAGCCAGCAGACGAGGGATCATGTTGTTCTCTGAATTGCCCGTTGACAGTGAAGAAGAGCGTTTGCGGTGGAGCGCTGCTGCCATCCAGACAGGCGCAGTGGCCAGTGGAGCCACTCGCAGTTTTGAGAGAGCACCAGTTTTTGTCTCAAACTGGTTTTGTGAGGCTCTTCTTTCCCCAGACTACCGCTGAAGCAGCACAAAGGCAGACTGGGGACTTGCAGTGAGGATGTGCCCAGCGCTACATCTTAGCTTGTCGTGAACTAAAAAAAAAACCCAAAACAACCAACCCCGACAAGAAACCACTGACATCTTTATACTTAGGGGCTTTCTTTTTTGACATCCACATTCCTGATATCTTCAGAGAATGCAGGGATGCATTAATATGCGCATATGGGATTACTCCTACCCTTATGCCTGTCATATACTTGCTATGTGGAGAAAAATCTTACACTGAACATGGGTAAGACACTCAGATGATCTAAAATTGAAGCCTTCACAAAATGCAATGCGGGCTTTTGAAGAGTCAGTTGAATTAAGAGTCAGAAGTGTTTTGAAATCAATAAATGTGGAGTTCTTTTTATTTGTCTTTTAGTTTCTGAGTCCCTAAGTCATAATTTCAGGGTATTTATACTCAGTCAAAAGGACTAGCAGTCCAACTGGTATTTGAAGTGGAAGATGAGATCCTTCCACCATCAAAAGACTCCAGTAACTGAGATTTTTTTTAAAGCTCAATTAGCCAGAAGCTTGTAAAAAGACCTGGCAACACTGCTATGAGACATTAAGTTTTCCATTTTTTGATATTGTGCCTGTTTATATTTGTATTCATATAAGTTTTCTTTCATTTAATCTAAGTGGCACTTCTGTCATCCACAGGTACTTTCCCATCTTGCATTTACTGTCACCAAAACCTCTCCTGTGATATAGACCATGGAGTTGCCCCAGGTTCTTAGTGTTCCCGGTGATACTGCTGGTGGAAATGTGATTTTGCACTGAAACCAAGGTTGAAGCACCCTAAACTATGCTCCAAGCACCTTGAGGTACCTTGTCATCTTTGTCTCGTTGGGCAGCCACTGCAGAGATGTATCTCCTCCTCTTTGCTGAGGCTCAGACTGACCTGCTGTGCAAGTCGGAGATGTGAGTCACTGAGTTGGCACATCACTTTTGTCTCGGTGTTTCTGAATTCTCCCTCATTTTTGGAGCAAGGAGATGATTGTATGCTGCTGCAACATTACAAATGAACAGTTAAGTGCCTAAAAGCCATCAAAGAAAAATGCTAGATTGTAAACATAATGCAAAGTCAGCCTTGCTGTGCCTCGAGTCTCCTCTTGTGTTTGCTTAGCCCTGATGAGGTGTGATTTAACACTGAGACATGGAGCCTCTCTGTGACCTGACTCGTGGGCATCTCCCGACACTTCCCAGGGAGGGAAACACTGGGGACTGCATCCAGGTTCAGGCCCTGTCGTTCTTGGGAAGGCACCTGAGGCATTGCTTTGCTCTGTGAAGGTGAGCAGCTCCTGAAGCCCCAGGAGGTTATGCACCAGTGCAAGTCCACTGTGCTTACCCTGTGTATACTGACTCATGCCTAGCTCCTGATGTGTAGGAGGAAGCACAAAGAGCCTGATTCAGGACATGCTGCATTCACAGGAACAGGTCTATAATATTTTCAAAACTACCAGATAGCCAGTTTTGGTTTTTCACCATGTAACTGTTGTTGTATCTGGACTTTCAGAGGAAAGCAATTATTTTTTCTGAACTTGCTTTAATCAAAATTGTTGTTGTGGATGGAGAATTAAAGTGAGCATGCAGGCCTGTGATTTGACATTTTTCCAGAGTTAGAGCTCCAAATCAAAACCTCTTAGGTTATGCTCAGAAATGACTGTGTCGTGACCCTTGTGTCATGTACAAAAAATAACCAACGCCCCCCCACCAAAAAACCAAAAAGCACGAAATAGAAGAGGGTCACTTTCAAGAATATCTCTGTGTTTCAACTGTGCTTAGCAGAAACAAATGTTTCTTGTGCCTTTTTCCCCCCATGATGAATATCCCCCCAAGACTGACAGTCAGATTTTGTAAAGTCCTTATTATCACACTTCACTACATATCAGGATGAATGAAGAGAGCTGTGCAAACACTGCAGATATCTTTTCTTTATTACAGCTGCAGCCACTCCCCAGAGACATTATTAATGTCCACAGCTCTTGTAGAGAGGCAGTGTATGCTGGCATCTGATTGCTATTCAGATCAGCATCCTCCTCTGTCTGTCTGTGAACCAGCACATTAGTAGGTACATAAAGGGCTCTCGCTGTGGGCTGGACAAGTTCCTAGGGCCTCCATCATGAAAAGATAATGGCAGCATGATTGCAAAAATTTTGTGGAAATTGTGCTAAGCCAAAGCAAAATAAAACCCAAGGTACAGGATGCATTTTTCCCAGGCAATTTATTATTTAGCACTGCTTAGCAAACCCTTTGTTCTTGTGTCTTCTCTGTTTATAGCTCACTCGGGTGTATAATTCAAAAAAAAGATATATAATGTTTTTCAAGAATGTAGGGGTAAGTCTTGTTCCCTGGACCAGGTCCAGGCTTGACAAGGGGCAGTTATTTGAGAAATGAAGGTTCAAAAAAACCCCAGCCCACAGAGTGTACATCCGCTGCTGCCTTGAGCTTTCTGCAGGGAGAAACCTGATGCGTGGAGTCAACAGTCGGAAGTATTTCATGGATCAGAAGAGGCTCCTGTCCTGCCAAAACCAGAGCTGCCTACCAGTGGTTTTGAATTACACATTGGCAGGAGCCATTAAGCAGCCAATAAGGGCAGCACTCCAGAACAGGACCTGGGTGAGAGCTGTGGGTCTGCCTTGCCTGCAGCCATAGAGCCCTGTGCGCTGGAGAACAAGCACCCATCACTCCAGCCTCATGCCAGCTGCCTGAATCCATGATAAATAGATCTGTAATAAATCAGGCCCCATAAAATCCTACTGACAAGCCTATACTGTTCTGGCATGAAGCAGGCAGCGTGCCCACTAAGTGCCCATTCTGACTGGAAAGTACTGAAGACCTACCCTCTTATGATACACCTATGTCCCTGGCACAGTCACATGTCAGAGAAGAAAACAAAAAGATATTTAGCAGTGAAGGTTTGAGTTCACACAAGAGAATCAGGAAGAGACAGGTGCTTAAGGAAAGAGAAGAATGTAAATGCCCTGCTGTCTTGTTCCCAACCAAATCACAGGCAGCGGTGGGTCCCTCACAAGAACAAACCTCCAAAATAACCTACTTCATGTAGATGTTGTAAGATAAAAGTAGTGTATGGCTATGTAAATGCATCTCATGGACACCAGGAGATGCTCCTGGAAATGCAAAAAGAGAGCAAAATTGTCTAGCTAGTGACAGCCCACAGGGAACCCAGAATTTTTCTTTTTTTTTTTTAGGGAAATATGTCTATATACGTGAGACATGCAGAACTGTGATGTGTGTGAGTGTGCAGCTGTGGTCCTTCTCTCCTACGGGAGAAGCCCGTATCCATACCCCTGCAAGAATGCATTCAGAATTACACCAGGCACTGCAGCTGGAGTAGACAGGAGGAAGTATTTCATCCCTTCTATTGACTGAGGCCATGCGCTCATCATTGAACAGTTTTTACAACAGGCCTTCAGTGTGCACGTAGATCAAGAATGAGAAAAACCATAGTTACGTTCTCTTATTTGGAGCCCCCATGGTAAGTGCTGACCACGATTATCAGCCTGGACCTGCTTTGTCTCACTGATGTACTTAGAAGGAAGTCTGTCTCTGGAATTTGTTGGCAGAACAGTGTCTTTGCCCAGCTTTGTGCATCCTGACACCAAGGTCTCACATAGTGTAAAATGCTCCCTGGCTTAGCACAAGCACTGCTTTTCCCCCCTCTGCTTGCTTCCATGGCCTGGAAAGCTCTGCCAGCCGCAGTGGAGGTTACCTGATACCCTGCCAAGGCACCTGCTCTGAGAACTTGTCACTGCCTGAGGCTGCCACCTCCTGAGCCTTGCACAGACATGACTTGCCCTTTCGCTTGCTTTCCTTCCAAAGGAGGATAGGGAGGCACATTGCTGTGCAGATTTCCTTCTATCTGTTCTAGGCACTTTGCAGCAAGAGGCACCGTCTCCTTCCATTAAAATGAACCTGAAGGTCTCAATGAGCTCTGGCAATGACCTGATTCTCTGTAATGTTGTGGGCTGTCAGGGCAGAGATGTAGAGCATCTGCTGCAGAGAAGGGACTCTTGACTCACAGAACATCCAAGATAGATATCTACTTTTCAGTGAATGCAGATTTTTTTCCATGAACCAAAGTCATGCCATATTTCACACCTGTATGAAACTGCCTCTTCTGCCCCTTGGTGTATGGAAATATGCTCCTGTGGGAATCTTATGAAAACATTCAGGAAATCTGAAAAAAACTGTTTTGTCTGCTTCATGACAAAGATATACTGCCTCTAGATGCTACCAAGAAGTGGACACCAATATCAAACAGAATATTTTCAATTGCATGTCCTCATCGTGAAATCACATTACATGAGGAAAAGCTTCTTCACTGTGTGGGTGACCAAGCACTGCCACAGATTGCCTGGAGAGGTTGTGGAGTTTCCCCTCACTGAAGATACTCAAGAACCATTTGGGGCAATCCTGTGCCGTGTGCTCTGGGATGACCCAGCTTGAGCAGGGAGGTTGGATCAGGTGACCCATTGCGGTCCCTTTCAACTTTTCCCATTCTGCGATTCTGTTGTTCTGTGATTCTGTTCAAAGGCCTTGTAAATCTTCTTCCCTCCTGGCAGGAAGCATAGATACACAAATGTGACCTCATACCTGAGGATGACAGGTTTTGACAGATTTCCTCTTGTTATAAGTAATGACCTATCCAGGCTTCCAAAGAGCAACAAGCAACACACAGACCAAGGTGTTATTTGCTCTTAATATAAATGACAAAAACACCTGCTAAGCCCTCTTGGGAAATGATTTTGCTCAGAGAGCAATGTATTTTCATGGAAAAGTTTTATTTGTAAGACACTTCACTACAATTACTTGACCATGTACAGTGTGTCTGAGGTGCACTGAAAATTGATACTTTTCGTAATGGTGTCTCATTACCAGTGATTCATTGGAGAGGTGCTGCTGTGATAATTAGTGTTTTGTGGGTGAATGGGCCACACATTCTTTAAGTAGACCACTTCCCTAACAATGATTTATTTAAGTGGCTGGTCTCTGATAGTCATGTAAATAAATACACGGTAATGGAACATAGTGCTTCTGTTGACAGGTTTCTCTGTCTTACTGTAAAGCAGCTGAAGAACTTAATCTACATATACAAATCCATAATGGTTAGGGGCTTTTATGTGTTTTTGCAGGAGCAGTTTTGACTGCATGCACAAAAAGATGCAAATTTCTCATCTCCTTCAATTTTTACCTCCCAGGCTGGCTTCAAAGCCTACTTTATAACTCAGGTATTTGGAGAGGCTGATGTTGGATGAATGAGCACTAGGATGTGTCTGTTGACAGCCTACTGCTGTTTTGGAGGCTGGCTTCCCCCTCCCATTCCATTAACACACTCTGTCTGGGAAGATGCTGTGCTAGACACTTTGAGCAATGCCCCACCAAACCTATTCTGTGTGGTCAATAAAAGCAGGGATTTTAACACTGGCTGTAGTGGGCAGTGGGGCACAGGATGTGACACTTCCTGTCCCAGCTGGTTCTGCTCCAGTGGCTAAGGTTACCAGCCCCAATTACTTGTCACTACAGCTTTGCTGGAAGTTACTACCCCCCGAATTTACCAGCTGAGCTACCCATGTGAAAAGGAACCAGAAATGGTAGGTCTGTGCTAAGTCAGCTTTTGGGACTGACAGAGGTCAGGGGGTGTGCGCTGGAGCAGAAAGCTGGCAGGTCTAAGGGCAGCCAAAGCTGGGAATCTTCTTTGTGAAGAACTCTTGCAGGCAGGAAAAAATATAAGTAAAAATTAAAATTAAATTAAAAACCAGCTGAACCAGCAGCTTGGCAGGTTTTACTTCCCTGGCCTGAGCGCCCCACCTTGGGAGCCCCTCTTGGATCCCTGCAAAATCTGCCTGAGGGCTCATGGGACAGGGTGCAGTGAGTGAAGCTGGCACAGCTCTTCCACTCTGTCATTCTCTGATCACTGTGAGACAGCCAAAATAAGGGCTCATAAGCAGTCCTCATTCAATCAGCTCCAGAAAAAAAAATGCAAATAAGCTCAACCACAACAACATAACCCCCAGATTTTTTCTGGTGCAATTATGGTGCCTATAAGCACAACTTCAGCTTCAGACTCACAGTTTATACTGCTTCTGGAAATTCCTGAGACATGAATAATGTCACTGAGCAAAATCATAGCCTCACGCAAGTAATTAGCAAAACTCCTTGCCATGTCGATGAGCAGAATTTTGTGCACCATGAGCAGTTTTTGCTTAAATCCAGAATTCAAGTATGAATATATAAAATTAAGATAGATTATTATAGCTGTAATAAAAATATATACATCTGCATTCATATACTTAGAGAAAGGACATAAAGGAAAGATATTCACTAATGGAATACGTAACAGTTTACATCTGCTAGTATAGTTGCAGGGAATTAGACCAGATGTTGAAAGTCTGTCATCTTTTATTTTGAAAGAAATTCTTTCAGTGTATATTATCTGGTGTGTCAATTAAAATATGTTCAGGAGTAAATTTCTTCCTCAGCATTATAAACTTACTGTGACAGGGTGGCTGAGTCATGCTTGTCTGAATCACTTCAGATTTCCTACGTTCCTTCAGCCAGCCTTAATTCCCCGTGGACATGAAGAGAGCCATTTCCTTGGTTGTGCCAGCTGAGAGGGCATGATACAGCTTTCAAAAGCTGGCAGGCAGAGCAGGATGTCCTTCCCCTTAGTTTGTCACAAACCTGTGTTCTCTCCAGGGACAAAAAGCTGTTTCTCCTTGAGGTAAGAATGGTAGCGGGCTCTTTTCATTGATTTTCATTGTCATTTCCATTTCCATTTAATTTTATTTTCTTTTAAAGCCTAAGATGTCTGGTGAATGTGCCATGCCCTCTGACTAGATGGAGGACAGGAAGCAAAGCAAGATGCTACCTATTTAAAGAAAGGTTAGACGTTAGTGCCCTGCACTTCAGCTCACCACAAGATACCTACATATCTTTGAGAATTTCAAACCACGGGACTCCATACAGCCCATGACCCGCTGGTTTCTCCAGAAGACTCAATACTTCAAATAGCACTTGTAAAATAACACCTTGTTGTAACTCTGCTGTTTGAGTAACATACGGATAAATCTCACAGAATTTTGAAGAGAGGTGCTGACCCAAACACAGGTTATTGTCACGCTGACCTCGAGGTAGAAGCATGCATACACAGGCACATGCCAGGCAGGCAGCACATCAAGGTCACTTGCACATACTTCCTAGGTTCCAAGAACAACTTCATGCCTTTCAGTAGCATTTTCAATTATTTTCTCATCACTTAGCAGAGGGAGCAAGTGGAGGTTAAGAGCTGGAAGAAGGGTAACCACCTTGACCAAAATTATGGCTGTCTAAGCCCATGCATGGGTGCTGGCAGCAGCTGGGTCACTCCAGCAGAGCTGGCTGCCCTCCTTGAAGGGTCGTCTACCACCACCCTCAGCCACTTCGTGCCTGCTGCATGTGGGCTGCTCCACAGAGATGCCTGTCTCAGCTCTCCTGCAGCCGCTGGGAATGAGGCGATAGCCCCTGCCTCAGCAAGGGAGGCTTATATTGTGTCTAACCTCACCATCTTCGCTGTAACATTGATTCAGTTGTTGTCTCCTCCAGGGGAGGCATGAAGGGCAGATCAGCTGTCTCTCCCCAGGCTAAACCGAGCCCATGTCTTTCAGACCTGGAAAACAAATCCTGCTTTCTTGGCTCTGCCTTTTCCAGAGGTCTTTTCTGAGTTGTTTCCTCTTGGGTCTCACCTTTCTTCAAGTGCAGTACCCCAAACTTGACACAGCCTTTCAGCTGAGACCATGCCGGGGCTGAACAGAGCTAAAGCATTACTTCACATGTCTTTATGTACATGTAGGAATATGAGATTTATCTTTTTTATTACAGCATGACACAGTAGACCCACTTTCAACAACCAATCCACTAGAGTTTTTAATTTTTCTTATAGATTCATTTATTTACAGAGCTGATCCCTCTCTGGTATATGCTGTTAGTACTTTGGATATTTTCCTGTTAAATTGCTTATTGTTTTTATTTTTCTTTTTTTTAGAAGGATGTATCTTAAATACATCAAGACTTTTGAAGCCTGCCCCCAGCAGCACTGAGGTGCTCACTCCTTGCTGCTGTCTGTAAATGCACCAGTCTCATTCTTGAGTCCATCATCGGCACCTCTGGCTGCACTGCCCAAGACTCTGAGCAATCACAGGGCCACAGCAGCCTCCCACTGAGCTCTTCTTGATCAAAACTTCCATTTTGATAATGAGTTAATCACTGTTACTCTCTGAGTAATGTTTTCCAGCCTGTTTTGTGCCCACCACGCCGTAGATCTGTCTAGACCACACACTTGCTGCACTTGCCTGTGAGCGCTCTGTGGGAGACGCCGTGACCAGACATGCATTTGCTTCTGTCAGCAAGATCTGTCACCCTGTCACATAAGGAAATAAGGCTGGCTTGACAAGTCTACATTGGCAGCTACTCCTTCCCTGCTCCCTTCCAGGTGTCAGATTATTTGTTTCAGTATTTTTTGCAGGAACCAGTGTTGCACTGATGGGGGTACACTTCCCCAGAGGGCTTTGCCCTTGTCCTCAATGACAGGCACCCTCCTCTCCTGTTACAGTCCTTCAGAAGAGGTGGCAAGAGCTCAACATTTGTGAATTCTTACAGAAAACCCCCAATGGGTCTGAAATTTTAGCACAGTCCCCCCCCCACCCTCAGTTCTTTTCAGCATCTCAAGATTTAGATCATGAGGTCTAGACGAACTTGAAAGCACCATATTTATTTAGTGAGTACGCGTTAACCTGGTGCTTTGAACTTGGTTGGAGGGCTTGTTTGTTTTCAGTGTTATATTAGTTACATAAATCTCTTTTTTATGTTTCTGCCTGAAAACTTTGCTGTCAACCAAGACTGTATACAAAGACTGAATCACTTCCTTTGAGGCATACTATGTTAAAACATGGGATGAGTGTCTGAGATCTCCATTTTGCGGTAAAAAGCTAAAATAAAGAAATCTTCCAAGAGCAGCTGGCAGAAAATATTTGTAATGAGAGCTGCCAACTACTAGAGGAAAGTGGCTTATTTATACAGGGGCACCACTGAGACAGACTGAAGAGACAGACTGCGTTAGATTTAGAAAATGAAAATCACCCAAGTGGACAAGGCTGTAAAAACTATATAATATAAAAAATTAATATTGTAATGCAGCAGCACCTGCATCTGGCAATCTCATTCATGCCTTCTGCAGAGATAAACCTTCTTGCTCTATCAAATAAACCTCATAATTACATTGCTTAAGTAGGATATTAAGTGGCACCATATTAAGCCATTACATGACCCTTGTCATCATCAGCCCTGCCAGGCAGTGAGGAGAGCTGTTGCTCCCTGCTGATTACTCTGGGTATCTATTTAAACATACTGTGGTAATTAGAAACATCTAAATAAAGCCCTGCCCAAGGATTACAAGGGCTGAATGAAGAAACCTTTCTTTCTGGTTCCTACAATGCCCTTACCTGCTGCTGTTGTGTGTGTGCGCACATCTTTGCCAACGTCCCTCATTTGATATGATCCAAAGCTCTATGAGGTAAGAAAGCAAAGAGGTTCAAAGGCAGCATCCTTTTCCTCCTCTGATTGATAGACCCTCTGCCACTGGCAAAGAGGATTTTTCCACAGGGCTTGAAAGCCAAATGTGCTAATTCCTCCTGCTTTACTCCTTTATGCCTTTCTCTGAAGGGAAACCTGCAGGTTTCAGATGCCAGCTTCATTCTAGGCATCCTTCCTAATTACCTGAACTGCCATTGTTATGTCCAGCACATGTATTGATCACTCTCATGAATGTTGCCTTTCTATTATTCAGCGAGTGTGAATCAAACTGTGTCACAGATGTGGATTTCAATCATAAGGTATATCTGAGTGCACCCCACAGTTTACCCTTCCCTACAGTAACTATAGCTGAATCAGAAAATTAAAGTCACTCAAGTTCTTGTTCTTTAGTTATCATCTAAGGAAATACGATTAGCTCAGGTACATTACAGGGCACCTAGCCCCAGAAAAAAATTCAGCTTTGGGTGGGAGAAACCCCTTGCTGATCATGAAAGGTGTTTGGGAACACGCTTCCAGACTGGATTGCCTCCTAGATTTAGGAAACAGATGGCCTAGAAAGGTCTATGTTCATTTTTCAAAGCACCAATTTTAGCATTTACCTTTCACTTAATTGTGTTTCAAGAGAACATTTTTTCACTTCCCACAGGAAAACCACCACAAAAGGATTTCCAGCTCTGTTCTGTGCTGCCATCCCTGCTTCTTTCTTACTCACAGGATTTACCTCTCCAATGCCTGTGCTCAGATGCTGCTGTGCTTTCCATCAACTGTAAAAATTGTTCACAAGCAAGCTCACAAACAAGCTGTACTTCATGCCACTATTAAGTAATTATAGCGGTAGACACAGTTTGTAATAATGCTTTATGGAAAGGAAGAAGTCAGATATACCAATGATCCTCGTCAAAAGGGAGGTTTAAATATTTTGAGATCCTTGAGGAGAAATTGAAGTTGTCCACCTCAATCACAAAGGCAGCCTTATATTTTCTGGCCAAGGGCCAAAGCATCATAGGTTGAGACACGACAATAATGCAAATGATTTTGCCTGAATTATTTTACACAGTCATGTGAAAAGGGCTTGTCTGAGAATTTTTTTGGTCTATTTAATGCATTGCCTACTAACAACCTATTTCCTTTTTCCCCTCTTTCATGACTGTGTTGTATCCCAGGTTGAGAGGATTCAGCTCTAGCCATGAGATAATCTAAACCAGATATATTGCCAGGTCTTGCACTTGGGTCACAACAACCACGGGCAGCGATACAGGCTGGGGGCAGGAGTGGCTGTAAAGCTGCCCAGTGGACAAAGACCTGGGGGTGCTGGTCAGCAGCTGCTGAACATGAGCCAGCTGTGCCCAGGTGGCCAAGAAGGCCAATGGCAACCTGGCCTGTATCAGCAATGGTGTGGCCAGCAGGACCAGGGCCGGGATTGTCCCCCTGTGCTCAGCACTGGTGAGGCCTCACCTTGAGTGCTGTGTCCAGTTCTGGGCCCTTCAATTCAGGAGGAAATTTGAGGTGCTGGAGTGGGTCCAGAGAAGGACAATGGAGCTGGTGAAGGGTCTGGGGCACAAGCCCTGTGAGGAGTGGCTGAGGGAGCTGGGGGTGTTTTGTCTGGAGAAAATGAGTCTCAGGGGAGACCTTATCACTCTCTACAACCACCTGAAAGGAGGTTGTAGCCAGGTGGGGGTTGGTCTCTTCTCCCAAGTAACAAGTGATTGGACAAGAGGAAACAGCCTCAAGTTGTGCCAGTCAAGGAATATTGGATATTTGGAAAAAATTCTTCACCAAAAGGTTTGTCAGGCATTGGAATGGGCTGCCCAGGGAAGTGGTGGAATCACCATCTCTGGAAGCACTCAAAAAACATGTGGATATGGCAGTCAGGGACATGGCTTAGTAGTGAACATGGTGGTGCAAGAGTAATGGCTTGACTTGATGAACTTAAAGGTCTTTTCCAGTCTTACCAATTCTATGATTCTCTGACATGAAAAACTACACCATTTGTCCAATATTCCCCCCTCATACAGAACACATCTTTTGGGATCAAGAAGGGCCACACGCCACTAAGACTTCTCAGTGCCTGGCCATGTAATATACCCACATAATTGTGCAGATAGGTGCACAACTGCACACTCCCAGCCACCTGAGAATAACAGGTTATCTGATAATCCTCTGGCCTTTTTAGACCAGAATAGCTGCTCCAAAACAAACACACTGCAATAGCTGCTCTAGAATGGCTCATCAGGTGGCTTTGCTTTCCTGAAAAAAGATTATTTCTCATGAATAATCACTGCCTTCTGGAAATACGGTGGCTTTTCTTCAACTAACATGACCTAATGAGAACTACTCCCAAGCAACTATTCAGAGATGATGTATTCTGTAACAGTTATTATAGAAAATTTGCTCAGGTAGAGAAGGTCAGGAGAAGTGTTCACTAGAAGGGCTCTTGAACCAACTTGGCCGGAGGTTAAGGACAAATAAGGAGCAGAATGGAAGGTTTTACTTAAGCAGGCTCAAAATTGATGCTGAAAAAAAACCACAAAGTCTATTTTTGTCTCTTGTCATCTCTGCCTCAATCACGGTATAGAATTACTCTGGTCCAGCGACTGCCTGCCCAGAGAAAGGCCCATATTCATTCCACCTCCAGGGTTTCCATTAACACAGCAGTTACACTGTCATTTGGGCAGAAGGCCCGAGCCAAAGCACTGCTTCATTTGATCTGCATCTGTCCTAAAGTAATATCCCTCTGCCCTCTCCATCCTGTTTCCCTCTGAGGAAGCAGACTGCTGTTTTTGTGAGGAATGACTGCCTCCATTGGACAGCAGAATACTTGGGAGCAATCACGCTAAGTAGGCAGCACTGCTGCTATGAATTACTGTCTATAGCACATTATGGTGACCTCCCTACTTTCTTTTTCCATTTCATATGAGGACCTAGAAAGGAAAGGCACCTTTGTCTGCATCGTAATCATTCAAATATGATGCTTTTCAGAGATTCTTTCAAGGTAACAGAAAGCAATTTTGTTGAAAAAGAAGAATGCTCAAATAACATGGATTCTACTCTCCCCTTGTGTTTGGCATGGTGGAATTTACAGGCAGCCCCTGTGTTTCTATGGGATTGAAAATTTGGCATTCTGGAAGTCCCAGTTCAAAATAGTCCCTTTTTTTACCACCAAATTTTACTGTCAGGATATCAGGTTGCTATTTCATATAACCTAAAGAAATTTATGGATCTGATATTGCAAGATTAAAAGATGGATGCTTTTACTTCTGCTGACAATTTCACACATTTTCCCCAGTCTGCGTGTCTTTTAAGATAAGAATAGGCCCCAGATGTAGGAAATTGCCATCCTCTACCAAACTAAGAAAGACAAAATTTTGAGGCTTATTTATTTATATTTTTTGCTGTAGTACCCTGGGAAACCATAAACCAAACCGTGAGCACATCCCTGTAAATCCTTCCAGTTAAAATATCTTTATTTGCAAAGGTCATTCTTTGACAAGGAAAATGTTGAATAGTTTTAGTTTCTTTAAAATTTAGGATTCTTAGGACTAATTTAGGAATGAAAAACTGTTATCTCAATGTTTTTGTTTTTTAAGGTAGATGAGAGAGATATTATTGGGGGAGTGTTTATTCTGAATGATCTTATGTTTCCTCAAAGGGAGAAAGGATGCTCGGCTCCCAAGTGTTAAGTTCTGCTTCAGCTATTGCTAATGGTAACAGTGACCTCTTGTGGTTATGTCTAAAATCTTTCCTAATTCGAGTTATTTTAACCTGGTGGTAGTTTTGAATCTGGTTTTTGGCATTTCTAATACATTTGTAACTTAGTAAAAGAAGAAACAATTTCTCCCTTGACCAAGTTTATTATTGATTTCAGTGTTCCAGATCTTTAAATTAGAAAGGAAAATAGTACATATATTGAACAGGAAGAGAGATGTGTTAAAAAATAAGTGGATGGGCTTCAGGTTTACTAATTAAATGTGCTACTGTGACCAGAAGTCATGAATAGATGTTGGTATTTCCAGTTAAAGATGTTACATCTGTTTGAGCAAAACCAGTCGGAAGTAACTGCGGCTGGGCTAACAAATTTGTCTTTTGACTTCCGACACAGAAAGTGGCTTCAGACTAGTGTCACAGGATGTTCTGTACCCTACCTCTCTTTTTGGTTTCCAGCTGCATGTTGTGCCACTTTATGCTTGGGCTTAGCCCTCGTTCTTTGGCTCCTCGAAGTCACAGACAGACGCCTGGTCTGCAGTTAGCATTCGTCAGTGTTTGAACCCAGGAGCCTGAGCTTTGTGTCAAAGCAGCTGAGTCTCATCTGCACTGTGCTAAAGGGGCTGGTAGGTTTTTGCAGAAAGACCTGATGAATAAACACAGGACATTAATATCTCTTTCATTGAAACACAGAATGGTTTAGGTTGGGAGGGACCTTAAAGATCATCTAGTCCCAAACCCCCTGCTGTGGGCAGGGACACCTTGCACTAGACCAGGCTGCTCAGGGCCCCATCCAACCTGGCCTTGAACACTTCAGGGATGGGGATCCAGGGCCTCTCTGGGCAACCCGTTCCAGTGTTTCACCACCCTCACAGGAAAGAATTTCTTCCTTATATCTCATCTAAATGCACTCTCTGTCAGTTTGAAGCCATTCCCCCTTGTCCTGTCACTACCCGCCCTCGTAAAAAGTCCCTCTTCAGCTCTCCTGTAGGCTCCTTCAGGTACTGGAAAGCTGCAATTTGGTCACCTCAAAGCCTTTTCTTTTCCAGGCTGAACCATCCCAGCTCTCTCAGCCTTTCCTCATAGGAGAGGTGATCCATGCCTCAACTTGAAAAGGAATTATGTGGCTGGAGATGGGGAAAGAATACCTAGTGTTTTTTTCCCTAGTCTTGGGAGAAGTCCTTCCTGTTCAATAACTCCCGAAGTTCACATAACCGTGGAAGTGTTTTACAAAGCTGGAAGACATTGGCACAGAGGAGGAAAAGGGTAATGTGCCTGGACACCCGCAGGACTGAACTGAATGGAAATGAAACTCAAGAATGTACCATACATTTTGGAAGTAGCAACAAAAATTATCTGGAAGATAGGAACAGAAACCTGGAAATGCTGAAAAGAGAGAAAGAAAGAGTGAGCTTATGATGATCCATCAATGACATTGGGATCCATTAAGGGGAAGATTCTGTCTTGAGAGGGGTATGTCCAATCCAAGTGGAGAAATTTTGGAATATAATACAGTGTGCATTTCTAGGCATGTATATTAAAGACACAGGAACTTGAAAGATGATCTAATGCAGAGGTGGGCTACTTTGACCATCAGGGAAGAGGAGGAAGCTATCCTGCTCCTGCCAGCAAAAGGAGACGAAAGTTATGATTACTCTGCACAGCTGCAGTTGGGCTGGTGGACGTGGAAGGGGAAATCTGCAGAGAGTACACCGACAACGGAGCCTAGAAGCTTTTGCAGTCTTTGCTTTGACCACTTGGTGTCTGCAGTAGGGGAAGGATCAAAGTGCCACCACCACGTGAGGAGCCGGAAGGGACTGCAAACAGAATGATGTATAGCAAAAGGAAGAATAAACACCCCTTCCATATCCATCATGGGATAGACACAAGCAACAACTTACATTTATGTAAGAAAACAATCTGTTCCATGAAGAGCAAATAAAAAGGAGCACACACGTGGCTGGAATGAGCAGTCATTAGAAATGTGAACCAGGGTTTGTTAATGGATTTTGGAACATGCTGTCAGTTGCAGGTATTAGCACAGAATGATGGCTGAGTGATTCCAACTTTACACAATAATCTCATATTCAGAGGACTTACAGCAGAGGACAGGAGACACAGTGAGTTTTGCAAAGTGACACTGTAGTTGCTTTCTTTATCCAGGAACCATTTATTAACACAAATAACATCATCCCCCCC
>VZTI01000835.1:993658-1037600 GCA_013397865.1 Struthidea cinerea
TAAACAAAAAAACAACCCCCCCCCCCCCCCCCCATAAAACCCCCAAACTATGTCATAATTTTAAAAGGGCAGCGAAAAAACCCCAGAAGATTAGCTTCCTGACATTGACTGACCCCTGTATCTTCTTTTCAGGATCCTGTGAGATTTAATTGACTGGTAACGAATCTTTCATTTTCTTTACTTATACAGTTAATTCATAATGAAACACCACCTATATAGAAATAATAATTCAGTAAAGCAGATAGCTGATAAACAGCCTAACCACAACATACTCATATCATTTCTTGTACACATTGTACTGAGCACTGTGAAACTGGGACACACAGTACTTAAAGCATTACACCAGGAAGCCATATTCCATTACCATTCCGCATGGGGGAGGAAGGGAAAAAACCACTGTTCGTTTTGCTTGTTTTTCTTTTTCTGTAATTACTTCTTAAGACTCATCACTTAATATGATTTCAAAATTTCCATAGGTCTCAAAACCTTTTTCTTGAGTTTCAGAAACAGCAGACTGGCAGCAGCACAGCCAGGGGTCAGCATTTCACCTAGGCAGTGACACCATCCCCACAGCTTTTGACCGAGCTCCCTTGTCATTAATCCAGGTCTCTGGCCTTCAGATGTTTAATTACCTTTCCTTGAAGTGATGCATGGTCATTTACAGTAATGTAATTGTCCTCCTGGCCAGTGTCTGAGACATGGGGTTCTCCTTGAAGCTGAGGCACAGCATCCCTGTGATTCCTGGGCTAAACTGCTCCACCAGCACGGGGCCAGCACCAGGGCGCTGCACCCTGGCAGCACACATTTGTCAGAGAAGCACCACCGTGTCCCACAGCACAGCAGAAGGATAAGGGGAAACCTAAGGGGGCAGGACGGGTACAATGGCAGGATCACCAGGTTCCTGCCTGGAAGCCTACAAAAATAAAAGCAATCCTGAATTAGTCACAAGTCCAGAGGCCAAATACTGCTCTGGTCACACTTGGGCAGAACAACAACCAGACCCCTGCAGTGTGCTGTAGGATTAGTCATGCTCTGAGGGAACAAGACAACCCAGCAGATTAATACTAAAACAAGTCATTCCCAGGGCTCTCAGAACCATCCGTCTTATTTTCTCAATATTTGTTTCTTCTGCTTGATCAATAATCTCTAAAAATGCAGGTTTTTCCTTAGCAGGAATAGGAGTTGGAATTAGTGCCTCTGTCCTCTGCTTGGCCACCACTTTTTGCTAAAGTTACAAGAACTGAGGCTTCTCTCTCACTGAGAAATCTTGTTGGAATCACCAAGCAGCTTAAAATTTTGTGGAGGGAAGGACTGTTGCTCCAGACCTCACAGAGTCCCACTGTTGTTGTCCCAGCTGGCAGCAGCACTTGGAACCCTCCAGAAAGATGGGAAGGATTACTTCGTGTTTTATGTGCTCTGGGTATATTTTAACCACAATAATAAGCAGTGGTTGCAACATAACACTCTCTCTGTAAGTGGTTGTCATGGTTCAGTCCCAGCAGTCTGCTGGGGCAGGATAGTGTACTTACCTCCCAGTAGCTCTCCCAAGGGAGAGGTAGCTGGTTTCAGTCATCTTGCACTGGTGTGGCTGACAAGAGAGGCACAGCCTTGCACACAGGCAGGGTTTTCTATCTAAAAGTTTAGCAAGAGAAATGAAGCATTAAAAGGAGTCTCAGTGCCTCTTCCCAGGAGCAATCAGGAGCCAAGTTTCTCTGAGCAGGATGTGTGGATGCAGGCAGGTTCACAGGGCTCTTTCTAAGCTTCTTCTGGGAACTTGCAGGGAACTCCTGGCTCCCGGGAGTAAAGATACTAATTTTCCCAAAGTACAAATATTAAACTAAAACTCCCAGAGGGGTGCAGAACATACAAGCAAAAACTGCCTGCACAAATGTGCCTAGGAAAAATACTTGCATCTGTACAGCCCTTGAAGGCATAAAGTTACTGTCATGAACAGAGTTGGCGGGGCATGGCATGGCATGGCAGGGATTGCTGTAGTGCCCTTCCCCATAGTGCCTGGAAGTGGCTTCAGGTTAGTCAGGGTGCAGCCCTTGGGCAGGCTCAGTGCAGCACAGGCGCTGCCTTTTTGCCTGAGCAAGAGCCCAGAGGTAAGTGGAGGTGAGAGAAGATAGGGTGACAAGTCACCTGGTGTCCCTGTCAGACGTTATGCAATGAGGGGAGCTGGCTAACCAGGGGTAACCAAAATAAAGGTTTTGTGTGCTTGCTGCATATCACAGCTCAATCCAGACAGCAAGTAAACACCACACAGCCACTCACTGCCCTCTCCCTGGTGGGATGGGGGTCGGGAGGGTGGAAGTGGGAAAACTCGTGGATTCAGATAAAGACAGCTTAATAGGCAAAGCAAAAGCCACACACATCAGCAAAGGGAAGCAAGGAATTCATTCACCCCTTCCCATAGACAAGCAGGGGTTCAGTCAGCTCTAGGAAAGCAGGGCCCCATCACACATAATGGTGGCTTGGGAAGACAAACGCCATTACTCTGAACTTCCCCTTCTCCTTCTTCCCCCGGCTTTATATCCTGAGTCCATTGGGAGTAGGATATCCCTTTGGTCAGCTGGGGTCAGCTGTCCTGGCTGTGTCTCCTTCCAGCCCCTTGTGCACTGCCAGCCTGTTCATTGGTGGGGTGGGATGAGGAGCAGCAAAGTCCTTCACTCTATGTGAGCACATGTCAGCAACAGCTAAAACATCCCTATGTTATCAACACTGTTTCCAGCACAAATCCCAAACTCAGCCACAAACGAGCTACTCAAAGAAAACCAACTCTATCCCAGGCAAAACCAGCACACCAAAACAACAGCTACACACAACTCCATGACCTCCTGCATTGTCCAGGAGGGGCTGGAGTGGGTGATGGAGTGCAGTGAGTCAGGCTGCGATGTCAATGAGGTGGCTCAGCAAAAACACCCAAGTTCTGGCTTCTTTTCAGGCTCCCACTGCTCCCCACAGAGCTCCTTTGTATCCCAGTACAGGAAAGAGAAAGATAGACAGAAAAGGTCTAGGGAAAGAAGAACAGGAAAACTTGGCAAAGGACTGCCAGACTTAGAACATTTCAGAAGGAAAGCATTTTGATGAAGCATAGAATAATAGAATCTTTCAGGTTGAAGATTACCCTTAAGGTCAACATGTCTAACTCTTACCCCAGCACTGCCAAGTTCACCACTAAACCATGTCCCCAAGTACCACATCTGCTGGTCTTGAAATACCCCCAGGGATGGCAACTCTACCACTTCCCTGGGCAGCCTTTTTCAATGCTTGACAACCCTTTTGGTGAAGAAATTTTTCCTAATATAAAGCTCCCTTGATGCAAACTGAGTCTGTTTTTTCTTGTCCTATTGCTTATTACTTGTGAGAAGATGCCAACCCCGACCTCACCACAAGTTCTTTTCCAGTAGTTGTAGAGAGAGAGTAGAGGGAGAGTAGAGCTGTAGAGGCTCCCCTGAGCCTCCCTTTCCCCAGGATAAACAACACCAGCTCCCTCAGCCACCCTTCATAGGAGTATTCTCTTGATAATGCTGAGTCATTCAGGCTTGTACCAGTGAAGGCTTATCTTGAGAAATTACAGAAGGGATCTAAGTGAGAGACTAAGCCTGGACTCTCTGGTCGGATAAAGCCCTAGCAGTGCAACAGAAGTGGAAAAAAACCAGAGAGATCACTGGCTTGGAGGAACAATCCCTTTCCTTGTTCAGCTTCTGGTGCCTCCTGTTGGTGCCCCTTATTTCCTCTATTGGAAGAAATTAGGAGGTGTTAAAGCCACCTGCCCATGGCTTCTTCCAAAAATCTGCCTTCACTAGCCCATCCTCCCCCACCTGAGCCCCCGAAAGACCAAGTCCCTATTGTTTACCTTCAATCTTCCCATGCAAGAGCTAGGGAGTGCAAAGGGAAGCTAGTAAGTTCCTAGTCCAAAATGAAAAGCACACACTCTCTAGTCAGCCTGTGGATATCCTCAACAAACAAGCCTGTGGGTTCAAAAAGGCACCATAGAAAATAAAGTTGTGAGATGTACTGAGGGCTCTGAAAGACACAGATATCACATCTGGCTTAGGAAGTCTCTTCAGCGCTAGAGGCTGAGATGAAGTACTACTATTGCCCTGTACTCCAGATAATGTTACACCCTCCTCCTCCCCAGCTCCTCAAATTTGTACAATTCAGGAACCATTCCCAACAAGCAGTTTGTGTGAAGCTGCATATTTTGGGTGGGAAGGAGGATTTTACACCGTGGACACACACATCTGTTCTGTGCCAAGCAGTGCCTGTGCCAGAGAACAATCTCACACGCAGCTTATGAACAGAGGCAGAGACAAAAACGTCCCTGCTTTCCCTGTATTCCTTCTTCCAACTGGAATGAGTGGAGGCAAAGCGACAGTGCCATTGGCTCATCCTGCCGAGCCCCGTGCTCCCCCTCCTCGCTGGTGTGTTTTGACTTGCAGTGTCTGCTCCCTGGTTCCTGCCCAGGCGGTGCATGTCGGACGTGAGCCCTGCGCTCCTGTTCCAGGACCAGCTCCAAACCAATACGTGCTTGCAAGCAAACCCACTCCCCACTCGGGGACAGACGACTCAAGCAAGAGCTCGGAAATATTTAACTCCTCTGTGCCAAGAGATTTTCCAGCACCAGGCGCAGAAGGAACAGAGTGCTGAGCAAAAGGCAAACTGCACTCAGCAGCTGTCTGTCTAAAGGGGAACAGATATTGTGGCTAAAAAAAGGATGTAAACCCAGGCTGTCTTACAACTGGAAGAACATCAACTCTTATTGATGCTTTAGTACACATTCTCCAAGAGGAATTACCTCTTACTGTTCTCAGAGATAAAATGAAGAAGCCCCTGCACTGTAGAATTAGCACATACTGAAAATATTTGAAAAGGTCTGGCCAAAGCTGGCACTTAAGCAGAGTCAGTTGCTGCAAAGTAAACAAGAAAATTACTTTCTTGAAAGGACCATCTGGTAAGGAGGCACCTCCGTGAAATGAGAAGCGTATGATTCAGATAAAGAGTTCTGAACACAACCTTGTAGCTATCTACACAGCAAACAAAACACTTAAGTGTGTGAAGAGTGGGAGGCGTATATTTTTTTTACAGTTCCTTTATTTAGGAAAGCGTGATCCATTTGGGCCTCTCTAAGCAACAGAAAACATACCAGAAATAACAGAAGTTCTGAGTATAGACAAAACAATACAAAAATAAGGAAAAATTGAAGACCTTTATGCACAATTAATTTGAGGAATGTGTTGATACACTGTGGTACTGAGCTCACAATATTGCACAATTATAGAAGGAATCGATTGGTTTTTATGAATGCCTTGATTATGCCACGTTACTTGCTCAAACTCAGAGCCTCCCTCAAATTCTGTATGTAAATCTGGAAGAGGAAAAGAAAACGTTTTCCAGGATATTTAGAAGACTCAAATTGAGGGATTTGGGAGAAACATCTTGCCAGGTTCTTCTCACTTTTCCCATTCAAGCATTTCTTGTACTTTTCAAGTGTCTGGTAGCATGAGAAACGACATTAGGCTACTTGGAAAATGATCCAATTCTTATGGAAGATTTACTCTGCCTGGGTGCAAATGACCTTAATACTGAGCTTCATAGACAAACCTGGTGTTGGGGCAGAGAGTTGATTCATAACAAGAGTGAGCAAGGGAGAATAAAAACTTACTCTACAGTAACTTCCCATCTTCCAAACAGTTTTGCCACAAATACACGTAAGCTTTGGGAATGCTCCATCTTAAGCAAACCGGGCTGGACACTTCAGCATTAGCCTTTCCTCTGGAATTACTGTGGTCCCACCACAGAGCTCGGTGCCTGAGGTTCGGGTGTTCCCTCACGTGCCCTCCTGCCATCCACTTCCAGTAGAGACCAAGGAAAGAAAGAACCAGAAGGAGGGGGAAATTACATATTCAGTGATTTCTGGTTCTGGGTAAGTAACTTTTGTTTTCTTTGAATACCCCTATTTGAATCTTGGTCTCCACTGGCAAATGAGCTTTGGGTCTACAGCATAGGGCTTCACAGATTTTACTTAAAAAGTTGATCTGCGAGTGCTCCACATGAAGAAGCACCTCTTGACGTGCCTGTAGAGAACAGTGTCCTTTCCACAGTGTTTCTCTAAGTATGGGCAGGGCTCCAGGCAGGTACATGAAGGTATCAGAAATGAAGTCACCCTTTAGCAAAGCCCCTGATGCAGCTTAGGCTCTGGTGACATGTACTTAAGTGGCAGAAACCAAATTTACCTTGACAGTTTTGTTACACCTCTCGATACAAGGCCTGTTCTCTGCAACACACATCATCACTGGTGGTTTAACTGGAACTGAAGAAAGACATGTTGGTGGCAGGTTCAGATCTCCATGCAGCCTCATGGTGATAGATCTTCCCTGAACACAGAGGGAATGGGGAAATCACTCTGGGGCTGGGCCCTCGCTAGGTGGACTTCCATTCAGGCAACTGATGGTCTTCCTCCTTCTGCCCAAGCCAAATCATTCCAGCTAAAAGAAAATAAAGCTGGCACAGAGCACTCAGGCATTTTCTGACACCATGACTAGTTAGCCACAGCAAGTCTGTTATCTCTTAGCCAACAAGGGCAACCAGCCAGCACTGTGAGGTGCCTCAGCCACCAGCAGAAAACATGAGGTAGTTGCCCCAGGGCAGGGCCAAGCTTGAAGTTGGAGATCTCTCCACTTATGATGATGGACACTATATTACATATTCATTCCTTTCTCTTTCTGCTTTAAAAGTACCTTTCTTTCCCTGCTACGTCTACTCTGATTTAAGAAGTCCTGCTGCCTGAACCTGCTCTCTTACTATAGCTTTGGCCAAAGAACTGGCAACTGAAGCCAACAGTCAGAAAACCTTCCTGGGCTTTTGGTTTATTTACCTTTTATCTCTTTTCTCCCTTGATAAGAAAGCCAGTGGGTCAGCAAGGGAAGAACAAGATGTGATGAGAAGGGGTAGGGAATCACAGGCAAGATTCAGGATGATGGGCAGTGGGTCTCCTGAGGGCTTCATGAGCTGAACTGAGACGTTTATGATGTTGTGAACAGGAATAGGTTGTTGGGCTGAAGGGGCTACAGAGAGGTGCCTCCCTTTGGCTTTTGCTATGGTTAAAGACAAATTATGCTCTTGGTCACTTGCTGTATACCATTCTCAACATGCCATCCTCAGGTTTGCATGGACACAGGACTGTAACTTTAGAAGCGTCAGCTCTCCCTCCGGAGTATACTGGGTAGGAAAAAGAGGACAAAGTTGTTTCTCTAATTTTGTCTGCGGTAAGGTTAACTAGCCTGACCCCAAGAGCAACTTCTGCGTTCAAAATTCAGGTCCTCCCAGGAGCAGGGCTCCAATATGGCTGTCGCACAAAAAGAGCAGCAGATGTTTATGAGAAAAAACGTAAGCAACATTTACAAGTGAAGACATTTCTTCACATGGATGCATGAAGTCCCAAATTTAGCAGACAAGGCAGAATCCCACATATGGCAGAACAGAGCTATAAAAGTTGTCAGCAAGTGATATTCATCTCGATTTAGAAACAACTTGTTCCTACCATGAAACACAAATGCAATGGAAAACATGCTTGTCTTTTAGCTGCAAGTGTAGTATGCACAGTCGTTAGAGGAACTAAACAAAGTGCTGGCATGGATTCACTTTCTTTTTATTCTTCTTTGCACCTGATAGTATCAGATTTTCTCCCGATCTTTCTTATTCTACAATTCAAGCTAACAGCTTCAAGCAAGTGCTGTTGAACAGTTAAGAAGCATTATTTTTAGTTCCTGGTTTGATTAGTGATGCAAGTAAGACAAGAGACCATTAAGATTTCCACATTCTAAGAATGGCATTACTCAGGGAAGCAGGCAGTCTGAGATGCTGCCTCTCCACGGCTTGGTATCTATCTACTAGCAAAGGCCATGCAGAATAAGGAAAAAAAGGCTACTTGCTAACTTCATGCAGTTACTTTACCTCCATTGTTCTCAAGTTTCGAGGTGCACGAGGACCTGGGTAATAAAAAGGAAACTTTGATAACTTCCTTTCTTTGGTGAAAAGAATGATGTTTCAAGAATGTTGTTGTTGTCCAGTGTATTGAAGCAGCTCAAACAGCATTTACAGATACTCCCACACACACTTGCAACCTAAAAGAGCAGTCCTGTAACTGATGTTTGTGTGCTCAGACATTCAGTGAATACAGACACAAAGGTCAGTCAATGCAACACCAAAAGGAGAAAAAACGCTAGTATTTACCACTAGTAAATGCCTTCACAACAGTTTTGCTCCACAGCTTAGCTGGCAGGAAGACATAACTGAGGAATGTGGTATGCTCTCCACAATCTGGCTTGGTTTTTGCCTTCACACAACTCTATTTTAGAAGAGAATATCCTGAGTTGGAAGGAACCAACGAGGATCACCAAAGTTTTGCTGCTGACCAGTGTCCCAGCCCCCATACACTGGTGCTAGCCATGTCCAGTTGCCTTGTTCTGGAACATTGCCTCCGTCACACCATCCTGAAGGTATTTATTTCACTGGGCTTAGACAATAAAGCATTTGTTGTTCTTCACTGTAACCATGTATTTTTTAGAGCTTAGTCTATCGGGCCAGTCAGGTCATGCTTAGGGCTACAAAATAATCCAGTAAGCTACAAAAGGAAGAGCCCACTTCATCATCATACCCCATCTTTGTCACAACCCACTCCTGAGGAAGCTAAAGGTTCATCTCCCCCATCCCACCCTGCTGAAGGCCCCTCAACTCCCCCAGTCCCCCGTATTTTGAGGCCCTCCAGCCCTCCTTCAAATCCACCCCTCACATTCACACCCAGTGCCACAGTCTGCCCTGGGTGCCCAGCAAACCCGACTGTGCCACAACCTCTGCAGCCTCCCCCCTTCCTCGCACCGGGGCTAAAACAATTGCCATGCAATTATGAACCCCAACATCTAACCACGGCTTCTGGGATGCCATTTGCTTTTCTTAAAGCCTCCTGAGGCCAATTCTCAGCCCTTGGGCTCCTGTCAGGAAAATCAAACTATCACCCCCCTTCTGACAGCAGCACATCCGTGGCTTGTTTCTGTTCAGACCATATTCACCACAGCTCTAGCTCTTAGTCCTCACAGGGTGATAAAGCTTTCCCCATGAACTCACACTTTTATAAATTCAACCTGGTTTATTCCAAATATCACATAAATTAAACACATTTCCCATGAATATTGCAAATACACATGAAATGAACACTGCAATTTTAAAAAAAGTTTTGGCTTTTTTTATGCAACAAGAAGTGCCAAATGTGGTTAGAACATGAACTTCTCCTGTATTTACTAGATACAAAAAGGTGCAGATTAATAATTTATATTTATACATATGTACACACTCCATTTCATTTCTAGCTTTAAAACAGTAAAAAATGGTTTCAAGTTTATCTACATTAAACATACTCATTTACATCTGGTCAGAAGCCCCAGATAAGAGTTGATACAATCATTTCACAACTGCAAAATTAAGGCGCTACCAAAATACCAGTTCCACTAGTGTAAAATGTAACAGGAATAGAGTGTACAGCTTTCTATTTATCAATTTAAAAGTGGACTGGAGAACAAGGAAAAAAGGAGCAGTAAGAAACATGACAAGTTCTACAGGTTAGAAGTACAAAGAGATCTCGATGACTATCAAATGAACATATTAAAATACAGTAGATAAAAGGCCTCAGTGGCAAACAATTAGTATGCTTCTGAAAGACAAAAAAGGTTAAAATATATATATCATTTTGTAGCTTGAAATTTTACAGGTGAACAACAGGTGTAGAGGTAGAGGGATTTTTTTTTTCTTTTTGGCCTCTTTACGATGTATAAAGAAGGGCCACATTCACCACAGTGAAAAGACGCATCATATATCCCAGCATCCTTGCTTGGACAGCAAGCAAGAAAAGTGTAATGAGCTAGAAAGGCAACAAATCCTGTCTATCCCTTCCAGGAGCTCAGCTCCAATGCTTCCACATGTACCTTGGCAACAAGTTACACCTAAGCGCAGACTGGCTGTAACGTGGACATTTCCTCTAGAGAGCAACGAGACAGCTTTTCCTGTGAGGTACTACTGGATGCTGCAGATATTACATGGCAGAGGTGATTTGGTAAAAATGAAACTGGTACTTTCCCTTAGAAAGCAAGTACCACAGGGCAGTGGTGATTTTATTTATTTATTAAAGCTTTGCTATTTGATCAGCATTCAATGTTTTGGAAGAAATGTCAGCTTTGGGCTGCTAATAGGATTATTTGCATCCATGCACAGACAATTCCTTTGTTGTTATCATTTATCCAAAACATCAGTCACTGAAATATTCACAAACTGCTTTAAACCTTGACTAAAAAAAAATCCCTCTACAGTTCAGCTTTCTTTTCAATAACAATCACTCCATTAACTATGCAGGCCTTCATGAACACAGTAATGTCACTTCCCATGTAGAATGTCTTTACACACTACAAAACAGCAGTAAACAACCTCTCATTTCATAGGGTTTTCTGTCAGAAGTACCTCAAAAGTAGATATCTTGAAAAAATCACTTTTGCAGAGAATATTAACATTTACTGAGGCAAAGCCAAGAAGACACTAACTAGCACCTTGATATTTTTTTTCTTAAATGCACTATCTGTAAAATTAAGCACATATAAGATCAGGGACCAGCAATATACAAATACCATCAGCATCCTCTTCCAGCTAAACTAGTAATACTCAAAACTAGGCCAGACACACAAACAAGCAAGATGAGTGAGTCTTGAAGAAATACACAGCATGGAAAGGAATGGGAAGAACAGGAAGCTGAACAGAAAGGATTGCAAGATCAAATACAGTCCATTTTCTGGTCTGAGAATTAGTTTGTGAAATCACCCTTCAGTAGCTCAGCTGACAGTGGACTGAAGACCTACTGACTTTGACATTTCCTTCCCATGAATACAACAATTCCTTTACACTTCAGCAAATTCCTCTTCATCATCTTCAAATCCTGGAGGAAATGCATTCAACTTGAATTTTGAGTATTTTGGTGGTGGTAGCAGAGCTTGCAGAAGGCTACTGTAGAGGTTATGACATCATTGGTTGTACATTATGCACATCACACTTCAGAGAATATACTTACAAACTACTTAAATAGAAAAGGCGTGTTCAAGGTAGAGGCAGTTACAGTACATTCAGGGTATGTTACAGAAACCATTTGTGGTAGCCATTTGCTGAAAGGAAAAAAAACTGCATTTTTGTTTCCCAGACCACAGAGGTTACAACTACAATACCCGAAGAGAGCAGGTAATATATCCCAATCACCTCATTTTCATGCAGTCTTCTTCCAGAATTCATGTACAAAGTGGAAAAGAAAAGTTTAAATACCTCTTCATTGACAAATAAGGAGAAAAGAACTAAAAAAGAAACCAGGCACTTTGACCATTTAGGTAAGCAGCCACTTCTTCTTACCAGACTTCTGCACATGAACAAGTCTTTACATTGGTCTTGCTATGCTTGCAGCACATGGAGATTCAAGTCAACTTTTTTTCCCTGTTGGTAGTATCAGTTCTAGTTATAGGAAACTATGCCAATTGAATTCGTAACACTGAGTTATTTCATTGGCAGTTGAGCAAATGTTGATCATTTGACTGACAAGTGATCACTTTAATAGCTATCAAAGTTAGATATCAACAAAACAATACATAAAAAAATAATCAAAGAGACAAATGAAGGTTAACACCGGACTGAAGCTTGCATTGAGACTTGCCTTTATAGGTTCGGTTTGTGACTCCTTTCACGGTGTTACTGAGGACTGATTTCCATCACATACAGCAACTGGTACTAAACTACAATACTTTTGGGTTTGAAACATGTTCAGTAGAGACCACCCCAACGTAATGGGAGGTTGGCATGACACTGCAGGAAGGAGGGTGATGAAAACCTCCCCACCTTTCATCCTCACTGGTTCCACTCGCAGAGCAGGTGTTCAGAGTAAACTGCAGCATGCCTCCCTCGTACTTGGGGTGAAATCATTATTTCACAGCAGTGTTTAGCATACTTTAGGGAGCGGCTTGGTTTGAATTTAGCAATAAGACCAGCTAGGATTACTTTGGGTTTTCCCTTCAAAGAAACCAAAGTACATCTTTCCAAACATTTTGTATATACTCATTCTGCTACAACACATAAATCACAAAGGAGGGATTACCTAAGGCTACCAAATCGTGTGCTTATTCAGTAGCTATTATTCTTTCAGATAAACATCCTCAGATGCCTTGACTACAAACGGCTTAACCTGTTTTTTCCTCAGATTGTTATTTGCTGAAGAGAAAGAGAGAGGGAGATGTGGGTGTATGACAGACTGCCTTCCAATCACTAACAGAGAGTACTGTTGATTATAGTCCTCGTGCATACTTCTGCTGGGCAGCGTAACTTCTCTTCTGTTCACTACCTTCAAGAAAGTCTAGGAAACACCTCTTCAATCCACTGTCCAGTTTCCTCTTCTTACTGAGTGAAAATCCAGATCACATGCAGGCCAATGGCGCTACTCTAGTACTTAACTCTCTTGACTAGAAACATCAACTCTATCAAAGTACTTTGAAGCAATTATCCACATCCATCGGCTACATTCTAAATGTAGCACAGCTCTGTAGAGGCTCAGTTTTCACCAGGACAACAGGAGAGTGTGCAAGGTTTGGTGAATACCCAGGTAACAAACCGATGCAATCGATGGATGCAGGACGCAGTCAGAAAGGGCTGTTCCTTCTTGAAGGAATCTTTAGAAAATACAAAAAAACAACCCCTCCCCCTTTGCCCTCCCCCAGAACAACCTGTCATGAGATGTTTTTCGGTGCCCACTCACAACACAAGTCCATGTTATCTAGGTCTTTTGCGAGTCACAAATATCAATACGCGTCTGATGGCGATCAGACGATCCTTCAGGGAGGTCATAGCCAATATAGCCAGCTGAGCTCTGTTTTCCAGAGGCAACACTGCCAAGAGCCACCAGTACCAGGCAGGACCACTGGGGTTGCTCTGCAAAAGGATGGAAAAACATGCAGTTATGTATTCACCAGCACAGCCCCATGAAGAACATCACCTTCCTCCTCACCTTCTATCTGCTAAGAAAGTCACCACAAAACAAGCTACAACTGAACATTTAATTGCAGGTGTTCTCTTTATCTGTACACACCATTAAGACTTATCTCTTCAGCTACCAAATTACACAGGTATATTGTTTACCATGCTTCACGCCAACAGACCAAAATTGGGCAAGTAAGAGTCTAGAATGTACAAAACCACAGCAAAAATCTGTCAGAAAACAGTCTAGTGTTAAAATTCTGTGTAGAATAAGGCTGCATAAATAGGCAGGTTTTATTACCTGTGGCTCTGGTTCTTTTCCTGGCATAGATCCAAAATGATTGAGAATTTGCACTTTCATATTGTCTTTAAGAGAAGTAAACCAGGCAACAGCTTGATCATAAACTGAATCATGAAGGCGGACAAGTTCTTCATATTCTGGTCCTTCAACCTTATTGTTAAAAGAAGGGAGATGGAACAAAACAGGTTTGATACCATGGAGTCCGTATGCTTCCCCAGAAGCAAACGAAGCAAAATAATGCAGTGATTACAGCTGTTCAAATGTCCTTATCTAAACCAACTGTGCCTAAGTCTCAGATTTCAAACCTGTGATGCTGGAGTCTTTTTACCCTCCCCTAGGTGTTCTGAAGTGACACTTCTTGGAGCAGTAACTGCCTCACTAGTACCCATTCCTAAATGCTGGCATAACAGAAGAAAATGCTCTCTAATCCTGGGACATATTTATCATCTCAAACCCACAACCTCGAGTCCCTGTCACAGAATGACCTCTGGACAGTGGTACATCATCTGGCAAAACAAAACAAACACTACTGCCACCGAGCACAGAGATGGGGGGGCTACAGCACTTAAGAGACCAGCACTGTTTTACAAAGTGTTAAGGCCATGGTAGGACAGCCAAGGAGAAGGAGGAGGGTAGACACCCGAGCAGGCAGGAAGCAGGGAAAGTGATGCTTTCCCAATACCAGAAACAGCCTCAGAAGAAACACCCTCATCGAAGCAGAGTGTTTTAGTTGCACAGGCCTACTATTAGCTATTGGGGGGGAAAAAAAAGCATAAGCAAAAACCACTACAAACTGGTGATTTGTGGGGGTTTGTGGGGGGTTTTGATTCTGGATTTTTGTTTGGGGTTGTTTGGTGTTTTTCCCCTTTAACATGTGCACATCACATTTCACCTATGCTACTCACTCACATACACATCTGATCTAGCTGCTCTGGATGCCCTTCACAGTCGAGGAGAAGCAGTTCTGGAGAGCAATTAATCTCATTTTAAGTGAAGTATCTAAGAGCATAGAAAACAGGTATCTCTGGACTGAGATTTTTCACCATCAGACAGATCATGAATGTAGGGCACTGAACAGACACCAGCCTCCAATGTGAGACAAGGTAACTCTCACTCTAATTATGAAGAGGTGGGTCTCTGGCACCATCTATAAACAATGCCTGTATACCTGAGTTGCACCACTCTTCACTAGGGACTTAAACAGAGCAGAGCCCTCACTCTGAGCAGACTGCCTATTCCAGCTTCTCATATGCAGAGGCACCTCCATGACATCAACCTTTCGTGCCCTGGGAAACAACTGCATCGTCCTGCGCAGGTTAGCAAAGCACTACTAAGGCTTTACAGACTTTCACTTCAACTATGAGAATGTGCTAGAGCTGTATGACCAAACTGACTTCATCAACTGGCAGGAGATTACTGCTAAGCTCAATGTTAATAGCTACCAAGGTTTTATAGACACAGTCTGAAGATGATCCAGAAAGCATGGCCAAAAATTCAGCCTTTGGCCAACACCCATCACAAACACCTCACTTGATGCAGGTTTGCTAAAAGGACTTGTTTTTAAAAGCTACTCCCCTCTCTGCATTTCTCTGCTCTCAGCCAGCTCTAATGGATGCTTGTACAGGGCATGGTTAACTCCATGTCTCTAAGAACTCATTTTAAGAGCAGACTCCCACATTTATTTGAGGACCTGTTCTGTAAATGAGAGCTTGGAGGACATATGAAGTGTGCCAACTGTCTGTTCAGTGCAAGAGAACAGGCAGTTCTTTACCAACAGGAGCATGTGCTTTTAGAAGGCTTTAAATTCTATACCAGTTTTAAAATGTTACTCTGACCTCACCTACACACCATGACCTCAGCATCCTGAAAGCTACTTTGAGATCCATGAAAGGAGTGTAACACTTTAAGCAGAGATAATTATAAGGGAAGAAAGGAAGAAAGGGAAAGAAGATACAAAGTTTGTTCCATGGTTTTTAAAACAGAGCTTTAGTGTATTTGTAATGATATTGGCTTAAAAATAATGCACAGCTAGCTTGAAATGCAACAAGGAAAGGCTATTTAAGTGAATCCAGCAATACATGGGTATGAATAACTTTGCACCATAGATCACCTTTTTATCTTCAAGATACTCGATGTTTGCTGTGTTATATCCATCTCGCTGGCCATGGCTTAAGACCCTAAAACGACGGACACCAACTGTATCAACAACTGAGCGTCCATCAGGAAAAAACTTTACGTCCCTGATCTCTAATATACAGCCATGATCTGCAAATCTGAAATGACAGAAGGGCATAAAAGCGGAAGTCATCAACAAGTGTTTATAGACATCAGGACAAATACTGGGCCTAATTCACCATTTCTTATTTGAAAGAGGATTCTGCTTTGGTGACAATACATTTCTGCTTATTCACATAAGCCACACAACCCCCACCCTTTCTGCCTTCCCTCAGAGGACCTGGGCAGCAGCATTTTCAGGGCAGGTTTGTGGGGTGGGAGGGTTTGAAAGGGACAGGGAACTAAATGAAGCATGTTTCATGCTGGGAGTTGCCAGCTGCTGGTGGCGAATTCATCTGGTTTGCAAAGAAAACAAGATGGGTAAAGATACTGTAAGGAAGTACAGAAACTGAGGAACAAATGCATGGCTGTGAGGGCTATCCCCCTACTCCAAGGTGTAAGCAGAAGACTGCAGGCTTTAGAAGAAAAAGGCTTTCTATATAGCAAGGCTTTTCTTGCATTTGTTTCCTTTAAAAAAAAAGTCAAGCCAAAAATATCCTCTTCACAAAAGCACATTTGTATCCATTATATTTAAAGTAGGCACAGGTTTTAATCACACCCTGGAAACAGGCACGCAATAAACTTTTACTTTATCAAGCTTCCTTAACTCTACCTTTGTGGTGCAGTGATTTCACCAGAGAGGCTGATTGCACAATGACTCTTCACCACAATATATTCGCAGGTCGACACCTCAGCCTACTGCTGAGCAGGAGAAAGCACTGTATCTAGTCTCATCTCAAGATACCAAAACCCTGCAGGGTTTGATAAATTCTTTATCAGGGAAATGCATGTTTTACTAGGGCTTGGCCATTTCTTACAAAGGAGTGATGAAGAAATTACTCCTGTCTCTGCTCTTATCATGGGTTTGGGGGGGGGTGGGGGGAAGCTCACCACTGTGAACAACTGTTCTCTCCCAGCCAGTGCACAGGAAAAAATCAGGCAGAGCAGGAGGAGCAGAGCTGCACACAGCTAAGTCCTGGTGCTCTACCAATAGGACTGATTAAAAAAAGCAAGTTTGTTAGTTTATTATAGCAATATTACACTACACACTATTTAAACAGCTACATAAGAATTGTTTTTAATTAATGATTTTAGTGACATTCATACTGAACTTAGAAATTAATATAGAAGGGATGATTTTTTCTTTTTTGTTGTTCTCAGAGGAGTTTTTTTGGGTAGACAGTGACCTCAATCAGAGAGACAAGAAAGCACCTGGAGACAGGCATAAAATGTACTGACAACATTAAGAGCTTATATTCTTTTACCAATTGTAAGTTAAAATGGAGAAATAAAACAGAGGAAGGTAATGAACTAAACATGCTTTGTCACTGTGTTTTTCAAGGGAGGTATGTATCAATGTCTCAGCAGACGAGGCAAAACAAGTTTCCCCACTTCTTGTATTCCCAAGTTGATTTCGCAATTTTGAATAAACAGAAGAACTTCTTTACTTGTGTAAGAAGCTGGAACAGCCTGCCAGGTGTCTGCAGATGAAGGCTTCCTGCCTTTAAGTTATCATGCTCATTAAGTTGAATTATTTTAGTAACTCAAAACAGACAGGACATAGAAATCTAACCATACTGTTGCATTTTTAAATACCCTTCATGATGTTGTCTAACAAACCAATTATTGTGTTTTGGGGATTGTAACACCTTGGCCCTCTGTATTATTATACCTGACTCCAAGTAAGTTTGGCTATTCCACAAGTCTGCAGGGATGTAAGGAGAGTTATCACTGAAGTCCTAGGGTAATTCTGTCCTCATTCTCACAAGTATTCACTTCCAGAAAATTGGTAATAGGCCTGAAAGGGACTGTGGAGCATCAGCTACTGCTGGAGTTTGAACTCCACTGAGTGCAGTACTGACAGCATGCCAAATGGCATTGCAGCACAGCCACAGCTGACTGGAAGCTGCAGCATCTCCTGTACTCTTAACAGCTACCTTACTGTCCAGTCTGGGAGAAAAATAAAATATCCCCCCCAAAAAACATGAAGTGGACAAGGAAAGGCTTCCAAGCCTCAGTAATGACTGCCCCCCTCTCAGCTCCAGTGATGACCACGTACAAAAATGCTGCTCCTGAGGATGCCTGTCTGATGTGTTCTTAAAAATTCCCATGTTCGTCACCCATTCTACAGCCTGCATCATGCCCATGTAAGTTCTGAAGTCAGCAACTATTGCATCTCATAAGGCAGACCTCTCAAGACCACCTCATGTTTCTCCCATGAGCATGGTGTCAAAACCCCATTATCTGTGAAATACTTAAACTTGAAGGCTTTCACAGAATAGCTTTGTGTTGTAAGGGGCCTTTAATCTAGTCAGTCTCTGCATAGGGAGCTGGAAACACATCAGTGTCAGAATTCACAAAAATGAATGAAAGGTATGATCATATAGGAAGACAATGTAACCCACTCACTGCAGATAGTTTAGACATTGCAACACAGCAGTAAAGACAAACATTCAAATTCAACATTCAGCAGCAAAACAGACTTCTCAGCCAAGGGCATACTTTGTCTCATTAAAATGATACCACTCTTTCAGGAAAGCTACGGGAGGTCTGGATGTTTTGCCTTGTTTTTGTTTTGTTTTTTTAAACTGAGTAGACAGAGGAGGAACTTTACCCAGACAGCTTTCACTGGAACAAACAGGCCAGCAAGCTTTCCAAACATGCAGCCAATTAAATGCTATTTTTGGAGCCTGTAGTAGCAGGATGGGTTGCATTCTTGCTATCATCCAACAGGGGAGTAATAAAATTACGTCTTTGTGTAAAAAGGAATGTTTAAACTTCAAAACTAAGAAGTAAGCAACTTCAGTATTGGTTCACACAGGACTGGAAGGAACCACGGTGGTTTGGGGAGACAAGTACACTGTGTTGCAGTATTCCATTAGCTCACAGCAGCCTCTGCAACAAGAGGATATTCTCAGCTCATCTCCTTACCCTTTTAATTCATCAGCTAAGCACATGCCAAACTGCTTGGTACCAGTTTCCATACATCTTCTTATCATTAGGCGATAACGAGGTTCAAAGACATGGAGTGGACAAGGGATGGTAGGAAAGGCCATGGTACATACGAAGATGGGAACATCTTTATTCAAACTGGAAGAAAATTGTTAAAAAAATCACTTTTTTTTTTTCTGGGTGCTGCTATAGTCAGTATATATCCTTAATACAAGACAAATGGTTTCCTTAGACTCCATCTTTGCATATCTCTTCAATGTTAGCTATTTTCACAAGACAAACAATATTTCAGGACCCTTTTCATTAATACATTAAGTAAACAATCCCTGTAACCTACTTCCACAGAGGAAAAAGGTCAAGAAACAGCCAATTTCCCAAAGACGTGCATACTGATATATCTTAGATACACATGGCAAGATTTTGGTGACAACTTTTCACAGTAACAAAGTACTTAAGAACCAGCCATGTTCAAAGCAAGATGGCAAACTCAGTAAACCCCTTTGATTTCAAAGTAGCCCACTAATCCACTTAATTTTTTTCAGGATTAACTGCATGTTTTGTTTTACTTTTTAGCTGAGTTATAGCACAACATTCACAAGTCACGGACAAAACTGGATCCTTGAACTTCTCCTGACCTGAAGTTTAACTCATTTATAATGTGAATTCTACTCCCAGAAAACCCCCACCGTAACTTCTAAAGCTATTGTGTTGTTTCAGAGGAAAACGCAATTATCTTTATTTTAAGAATATTGTTGTGCCTCTCCACCATCCAAGCACATTGTTACTTGTTTATCTGCAACATACACATCAAAAATACAAACCATCTGGCAGGTTCATTTACAAATTCATTCCTTTGGTGCATTTTCATAAGGAAATGACTCTTCTTCAGTAATTTAGACTGAAAAATACATTTTTGTAACAGCTGTCAGTAGTATAAAGAGAGCCTACTTTGACAATTCCTTCATTTCTTCCTCATAAACTTTCTTCCTTTCAGATAATTCCTCTGGCAAGTAACGGACTATCAGCTCTTCTGTAAGGACGGTCTTCTTGTAAGTTCTGCTTGCCAGAAACTACAAGGAAGAGTCAACTCTTAAGTATGATAACAAGAAGACAAGTAACATCTCTTCCTCCCAACCCATTCTTCCCCGAGGCCAAAGTGCACCTTAGTTAGGACTGTACTGATTCCTCACCCTTTTCAGCCTCCAGGCACCAAAACTTCCACTTCAGCATATGTGGTTCACCCCACTGTCCTTGTAACTCTAACCCCATACCCTTCTTGGGCAGAAGTTGTACTACCAGGAAGAAAAGCCAGTCCATCCTCATTTTTGCAAAGATATATGTAACTTTTTCAAATATACATGTAACTTTTTCATCTACAGCTGTCAGCTTACTGGCAAGAAATACTGAGTATGGGATACCTAATGTCTGCGGTTGACAAGTGTAGACCAAAGAGCAACCATTCCTCATTCACCAGAGTTTCCACATAAACTGGAAACATGGTATGAACACGGCTATGGCTGAGGGTCCCCAGGCATGAGCCTGATGTGTTACTGGAAGCCTCCATTTCTTTAAGAACCAGCAAAACCACTTGTCTTCCAATGAACGCCAAATATATCCTTGAGTAAATGAGGTCTGTGCACAGCTTGATGCTGTTGGTACTGTCTTGTTCTGGTTTCACAGAATCGTAGAATAGTTTAGGTTGGAAGGGACCTTTAAATGTCATCTAGTCCAAGCCCTTCAGTGAGCAGGGACATTTTCAAATGGATCAGGTCGCTCAGAGCCCACCATCCAACCTCACCCTTAACGTTTCCAGGGATGGAGCATCTGCCAACTCCCTGTGCAACCTCTTCCAGTGTTTCATCACCACTATGGTAAAAAACCTCTTACTTACATCTAATCTCTTCTGATTAAATCAACTCTTTCACTTTAAAAGCATTACCCCTCTACTAAAATGTCTGTCCCTATCTTTTTTATAAACCCCTTGAAGTACTGTAAGGCTGAGATCAGGTCTCCCCAGAGCATTCTCCTCACCAGGCTGAACAACCACAACTCTCTCAGCCTTTCTTCACAGGAGGGGTGCTTCAGCCCCAGACCATCTTCATAGCCCTTCTCTCTGGACTTGCTCCCCTGTGCTGGGGACCCTATAGCTGGATGCACTACACCAGGTGGTGTCTCACCAGAGAGGAGCAGAGGGGCAGAATCACCTCCCTCACCCTGCTGGCCTCACTGCTTTGGATGCAGCTCACAAGTAGAGCACAGAAGTCTCCACACAGATGCTTTCAGAAGAACACAACTTCGTGCAGTTTTGTTAATTGGGGCAAGGACATACTTACTTCTGACAGCTTCTCCTTGCAGAGAGGGCAAAGTGGATTATGGTCAAGGCAACGCTCAAGGCATTTGAGGCAAAAGGTGTGTCCACAGGGTGTGGTAACAGGTTCGTAGAACAACCTTAACATGAAAACATGGAACAGAAAATCTAAGCTGCCAACAAAAACAATTCCCAATGTGTGGAGAGGAGTGACTAATCCTAGCTCTTTCTTTCTTTCCTGCTTTTGTATGGTGACAGTGTTATCTAAGGATACAAAAAAGGTTTTCATTTTTAGAAGTGGTAAACAATGGAGAACAGCATACATAATGGAGAAAACCACATCTGTAAAGATCCACCAGATGTAAGGTTCAGCAAAAAGGAACAGAGTAATGATTTAGACATTCTCTGACAGGCTTCTCTTCTTACACCATGAAAACTTTTTTCAGAAGCTAGAGAGGCTTTGTTATGTTAATGCCAGGTCAACACAGTCATACCTCATGCAGAGGGAACACTCAAAGTCCGACGCATCCACCAGAGTTATTGGTATTTCACTTGAAGTGTCAGTGGCGTTTTCAGGTGAAACATCTCCATCTAAGTAGTCAAGAAGATTATTATAGTAAATAAGTAAGCATTACTGCACTTTCCGATGTTCTTTACACTGTTGATTTTTTCACAAAAAACCTGATTTATGTCTTTTATTTTCTGATGTTATGTTTCAAACAAACATATTTCCCATCTAAGTTACAGATATTTTGGCAGGAGATCTTTTGGAGAGCAGAAGATGATGTCTGTGGCCAGAAAATACACTTTAGAGCTGAATACCCATTATTTGCTTCTCCAAAAATGATTGTGATGTGGGTTTTTCTAGACTAGTTTTTAAAATATTCTGCTATTGCTTTCCCACCACCACCCCCACATCAGCCAGGCCAGATGTTTTAAAGTACATTAAGTCCAGAATTTAATTTGTTTACACACAGTCAAAATATTTCACCACTGTTTATTATAGATTTCTCAGCAGGGGTAATTTTTCCTACAAATATAAAAAAGCCTACATTTTTCTAGACTAGGCTGTTGTGGAAACCCCAAATTTCAGACAGCTTGAAGTTAAAGGACTACTGGAGTTGCATTAGCTAACACTGCTTTTACTAGCTCGGCAATCTGCAAACAGAGGCAAAACACTTCACTTAAAATTCTGCCCAGATTGATTTTTGGGGTGGTTTGTATCTCTGGATTAAACTCACTTTAAGGGTATGCACTTCACAGCAGCATTATTTAGGCTCAAAAGCTATCAGCTCCAGCTTCTGTTGACATTTACACAGGCAAATTCTGCACCTTCTTTTACAATTTGCATCTTTGTGATGAGTTGCAACAGAGCTGTGACTGCTGCCTCCACATGTTTTTTATTAGCCAAATTCTTGACCATTAAAAAGCTCAGCTTTTTATGTCACGTTAAAACACTAGGACACTGTTAAAGAGTAACTTAGGCTCAGCATCTGGTTTCTCTCGAGCACAGACAGGATAGGTGGTGTGTGGCCTACAAAGAAAAACAGTGCTATCTTTAACCTACATCTCACATGTTGGCATTTAGTAATTGCAAGAACATGGCTGTGTTAATTCTGCAAATAGTAACATGGCACTGGGACCTAGCACAGACCAGAAATTAGTGCTTATGGGTAAAACACAGTCTCTGGCCTTCCCTGTGAAGATACAGGTGGGTCAGATTTCACAATCTATTTACTGAGTCTGCAGTTCACAGGCAAGTACAGGGCTTTTTTCCTCCACAGCAACGTGATCAGAAACTGGCCATCTACTGATCTGTTGTAGAGGTCGCAGACAGACAGCTGTACTTGCAGACCTGTAACACTTCGAGGCAGAAGTCAAACTCGTCAAGGTGTGGGTTGTTTTTTTTTTATTTAAGGGAAAAAATTCACACCAGTACAGCAGCATTTTCAAAGTCTATGTTAACCAATTATTACACGACTCAGTGAAGTATTGCCTTCAGCATTTTTAGCCCTGAGTACTAAAGCTACTCTGGAGGTCTTTGTTAGAAGCTTGAGAAGCATACAAATTGTAAGCACAGCTATCAAGTAACAGAAAACTGGGGGCGGGGGCTTGTTACCCTTTAAAAGGCTTCTTTGTTTGCTTGGAAAATTTCATGTAAAGTTGCATGGGACCGCTTCTAACGCAGTAAAAGATTAGTTTCCAGGCTTACTTCATCTTTCAATCATATAGAAAGACAATGAAGTTCAGCTATAGCTGAGATCCAGAAAATGGAAACGGCACTAGCAACTCGAAGACTAAACTGTGAGTGGATTACACACACATTACGGTGGAAATGGCCCATTTAAGAAAGAAAAATGCAGTTTTCATTCAATGAACTTATACTGCTCTGGAATAAGGTAAATAGGTTGCTAGAGCAGAAACAGACACAGCAGAGTACAAAATATGCCAATTCCTGTAGGGAATGTTTTATTCACACCTATAAAAAGGGAGGAGTAAAAAAGTTTACAGTTTTTCAGTATGTGCGAGCGAAATCGCTTTTCTAAGCCACAACACAAACCTTTTTTAAGAATCTTATTTGGGACATCCAAGCTCTGCAAATCCCTCATATCACTGGACAGCTTTCTTTTTAAGCCAACCCCAGGTAAACTGGAGAGAATAGCTCCCAAAGACTTCTTGTTGTCTTCAAAGTAGAGATCCAGAACATGATGGGTAACAGAAGAATCAGTGCTTCTGAATACATCAGATTCTTGGGACGGCGTTTTTGTTAACCTGAACATAGTATCCTAAAAACATAAGAACAGTTACGTACAGCATGAGACAACATTGTTTTGCTTTTATCTATTAGTTTTATCAGCAATAGATCAATGTTCCCACAATGAGCCCAGCAATGGAGAAAGGTCTGTATCAAAGGTCACTTCCCAGTTGCATGAAGTACGGCCATGTCTCTCCCTAGAGCGCCTGTCTCTAGAAATTATGTTCCTGTCATACCAAAATCTTCAGAGGAAAAACCCACAACTACAACTGACCCCCACGTGAAAGCATCACATTGTTTTCTGAAGAAAAAGGTTCACTCTCTTATTCTTCTGAGGAAGTACATCCCAATAGGAGATCCAACAGCAATGGAAAGAACAGGCTTACCATGAAAGTAAGTGCCTACATGGGTGCAGACAATGTCACACAGATCACAAAGATCTATATGCTACTTTTGGTATTTTTATGTTGAATGCTTTTTGCTTTACCTTTGAGGACCCAGCAACAGAGTTATCTTCCACAGCTGACTGTGTGTTTATGCTACTCAGAAACGCAGGTTTCAATCTTGTATGGGATGTTCGACTAGAGAAAGGTGCTGTTAGACTATCATGCACATTTTCAAAGGCTGGGAAAAACATCTCACACATTATCTAGTTAATTAAGAGAGGGAAAAAAAGAAAAAGTAATAATTACAACATAGATATTTATATTCATGTGAACACAGACGCACAAACTTCACAGTTTCTACATGCCAAGAAGCTTGCAACAACCAGGACATCCTGCATTCCCCAATGCCCATGGGAAACCTGAATGGCAGTCCCCACCACAACCACAGTCACATTCCAAGGTGCGCTTCTGGTGCCCTCCTCCCTTACCAAAGGCTTCTGCTCCCCAAGAGCATACAGGGCAGCAGTCTGTTGCATCCTTCTCCTGACCATACCCATCTCCATTTTGACACTCAAACCCTGCCTCCAGAAGTCTTTAGACCATGGCCTTCCATCAAAACCAGTAAACAGAGATGTGTTTAAACATTCCTTGTGCTCTTCATCTATCTCCTCCATCCTCAAGCAGATTTAACCCCTAGCTTTAAGCTGTGTAGAGCCTGTTCCCCCTCTCACCAGTCCCCACCAAGCCTCTTGCCAAATCCTCGTTTCATTTTTATAAAAAGCTGCCTGTATGGATGGTCACAGAGAACCTGATGATGGGCTGTTAGCACTTAATGTGTCTAACTTCCCAAAACGGACAAAATGCTACAAAGACTGCAGGATTTTTCCAGGCCAGGGCAGCACACAGCTTCCTCTTCTCAATCCTCTGTCACTTCCCACATAAAAGTCATTTTCTGATGGGTACTAAAATTAGCAACCTCAAGCCTACGCAGTGGAATTCACAAATATATAATCCCTCTGGTTGAGGCATCAACCAAACCCAAGAGGTGCCTCACACAGCATAATGCTATGGTATGGTTATAGTAACAGTTAATAATGGTTATTGGAGCATCTACTGAATCAAAACTATCCTTTGGGTGTTTACTATCACCTGAAATACTCTGAATTTTACTTGGCTGTGGGATTAAAAGCAGCACAATGGCCAAGTAGCCAGTAAATACATTTTATACCTTTTGGGCTTCTTTCTTCATTGAGCTCCATTCAGGATTTAAGGCAACACAATAAAGAAACTCCTTCAATGCTTCCTCAGTCCTTTCCAATCCAGAAAGAGCTTTTGCTTTCACATAATGGCCCTGTTCACACAAAGGAAACGTACAAATCTAGAGATCATTTCTGAAGTGGCAGAAAGACACCAGAAAACAAACCTGAAAGTTCATGTCATTCTGCAGGTGAAGAACAAGATGTTTTTTGGGTAACATCCTCTTTGACACATGTGACTGAAAGAAATTCAGTCCGTTCTGGTGCAAAAAGATTACCCAGGAACCCTCTGCTGCATTATCCCTTGCCAAAGGAATTGCTCATTTCCTGAGAGAAGAGCTGGGAATGAGGAGGGGTATTTGTCACCCCAGGGACAAAGTCTACTACACATCCCACTGTGCTTGGATACATCAGAGAACAGTTTCACATACCAAGACTAACTTAAAAAGTAATGCAGCTGCACAGAAAAGGCAGTGGGACAGGGCAGCCTGGAAGTGGCATCTCAGACAGTTCAGGATAGTCACTTCTTCTGGGTGTTGTACTAGGACAGAGATAATTTTTCACCTGTTTTATTTGGCCCAAAACCATAATGAATTTAGGGAAACTTACCAACGCCTAACCTGAAGCATTTTAGTCCACTCTACCTCTCCCGTGTTCTGGACTCACACATCCATGGCCAACAGGTATGGGTAGCCAGCTTGGGAATAAATCCTACTTTACTGTTACTAGTAGCAAGAGAGGAATGCCTCGCCTCTGAACTTTCCTGCAGATATCAAACTACAGTTCTAGTCTGACTATGGAAATTACTTCCTTCACAATGAAAAGAAACTAAGAGTGCATTTAAACATTTCCCTCTTGCTTATTAGACAGAAGTGTGCTCTACAAGTCCACCTCTGACCCACGGGAACACCTCTAGCCTGTACTGAAAGTACAGCTTCATTCATCTAAGAGACTGGCTAGATAAGCAGATCCACTTTTCGTCCTTCGTAATAATAATGAAAGGTCCAGTATCACACAATCTTCCTGAGCAGGTAACTCCCTCATTCTTTCAATACTACTGTCCAAGCTGAGACCTGTTAAGATCTTTACCATTCCACTGGAATTGGAAGAAGGAGGCTCATGCCAAAAGCAAGTAACAGGCACTGCACAGGCCAGGTTAATTAACACAATTATCATTTGGTGACCTGTACAAGAAATCTCAGTACACATCGATTCTCTCCAGGTGAGATACATTTTTCTTTTCCTCAATGAGGTAAGAGAGATAGTGTGAGGCCTGACCCTGACCTTTTTACCTGGATGCTTGCACAGCCTCTGTAAAACCTTTTACACACCTGCCATCAGCGTCAGCATTACTGCACTGCACTGGGGAGCCTACAAGCTTGTTTGGACTCGTCCTTCGGAGCCATAAGAGCAATGTCCTTATCCGACCTGCAAGGGAGGACTGAGCTGGGCTGTCCACAGACAAAATACCTGAAGATCCAACACAAGGACTTAGGCCCAGGGACTAGAGGCCCCTATACTTCAGAGACTACTGCTGCCACCTTCCCTTTCCTATTTTCACATACGCCTGACTAGCATCAAACTTGAAAGAGAGATCTAAGCAGGACCATGTGCAGCAGGCAGGAGGGCACTGCTGTGTACCCTCCATATAAAAACACAACTGGAAAATTCTCCCTGCTTTACAGAGTCCAAGGACCCAGTTTTCATAGCAACTGAAAAGAAACCAACTTACCTATAGCTCCAATAACTACAGCATACCAAGGAGTTTCACCAGTAACTCAGCAAGCCATTACATCTGTTATCAATAAGCCAAAAGATACCGGTAGGTGAACACTTGCATACTAGGAGCTACTCCCAGAATTAAGTTTAATTTTATGTTGGGTTTGTTTTTTTTAACTACACAGAAAATGTTTGAGCTAATGTCTGCCACTGGATGAGATGCTGCAATACACAAAACAAAGCAAATGTCCAGAACTCCTGCAGAACATGGATTCTGGGTCAGCACAGCTTATGTTGATGTCTTCATAAACATGAAAGCACAAGTGAAGTACATCTGAGACACTGCTGGTTACGCCATGATGACAAATTTCATTTTCAATTAACATTCTTCAGAGGTGTGATTAATGAAACCTTTATCCACCTACGACTGACACACATCACATTTCCATGGATTCAGGCAAACAGAAGACATTTCAAGAAAACATCTGAACGTGCGTAATTCATTTTTCTCCCTCTGCACAGAAACCCAGCCAGCGTCACCCAAGGTGGGATTCCTGACTTGATGAGAAATTATCTAAGATAAAGAAGCAAACTGGATGCAGGGGAAGATTATTAGCTGCCTTCCAACATGAAAGGTTTTAATGGGGGACAAGACAGATAGCCTTCAGAGACAATTCCCTAACTTGTCAGAGACTCGGTGTTTCAGACAGCACCTCTCTGCTTGCCCTGCATCATCCCTGACTGGGAATAGAGCACTAGACGCACAGCCCTGCTTGCTGAGGCAGGAGGTCGAGGCATTTATGCAACACCTCCTTAGTCTCCACAGGAAGACAATGTCTGCCTAAAATCCTTCCACAATTCCCCATGCTACGGTCTCCCCAGAAAGCACCCAGAGGCTTTATCTGCTCAAACCTGTGCTGCAGTTTTGCTACTGATAGGAGAGGGATTGACTGTAGGTGTAACCCTAAGTGGGGTGAACTGTTGGACACCCAGTCCAGCCTCAGGCAACCAGTGGTAATGACAGGCACCATGTGCTTCTTCAATTTCTCTTTCCTAACATCATTTCTGATATTTGCTTCAAACTGCCCACTGCACCTTGTAGCACCTCCTTTGGTTATGAAAAAAATCCCAACCCCTCTATGAAACACCATGACACAGGTAGACATCACAGATATGAAAGTTTAGGATTAAAGAGGGAAAGCAAATAATCCTGAAATACAGTCTGGGTTGCTCCTCAGAAAAACACACAGGCCAGCAGGGTATCAAAGCCACCCACTTCCACGGGGCACATTGTCCCAGAGGGACCTGCAGGGCCATCCTGGGCTGCCAGAGCCTTATGGACTGATTCTGCTGCCAAGCTGCAGCACAAGCTGTAACAGATAATAGGCACCAGCATGAACAAAACCACACCACCAGCGGCCCACCACCAAAATCCCACCAGCTGGAGAGATTCTGAGGACCATCCAGACTTGTTCTTTGAAGAACTTAGACGTTTTTGGCCCTGTTAATGCCACAATGTTCTTCCAGCAACACCCCCAGCAGCACTGTCCCCAGCACAGAGAGAAGCCCTGAGAAGAAGCAGTTTTCATTTTGGTCTTTACAAGAGGCAAGCACCGTACCGCGGGCCAGTGGGGCTTGTTTCGGCAGAGGATGTCTGCGTCATGAAGAGCTTGCTGGTAGTTTTTCATCAACGTACAGAGTTCTGCCCGCTGTGCTATTAATGAACACTTGCAAGGAGCTGGAAAACAAGAACATTCACAAGGAACTTCATTAAAAGAAGTACTAGGACATGTTAAATACAGTAACCTCCTATGCAGCCACCGTAACCAAAAAAATCACTACTTCATACTCATTACATTTATACTCTCCTGTAATGGAAAAAGAGGCAATTCCTTCATTCTTTCCTGCTTAAAATATATTCTTCTCACCCTGAAGCAATCTCTGTGTTTTATCTAGCAGGACATAATTCATATTCACAAACAGGATGCCACTGCTCTTTTCCTCATCTTGATTAAAGGACACTTCAGAAAGCAAAAAAAAAAAAAGCTGAAAGTGTTTCTACCCTCAGTGTGGAGAAAGTAATCACCAGTGGAGGACTTCAGCTAAAATGTTCCCGGAAGCCATTAAATAACAAAAATGCATGCAGCCTTTACACTTCATATCCACTTGCATTTCCCAGGGCAAGCAAACCTCTCATGATCATACACTTTGCCTCCACAAATTCATGAATCGTTCAGTTCACATGGATTATGATCTTCCGGAACATTATTATTCTGTCCTTTCCTAAGGTCTCTAGAACATATTTTAATTTCACAGAACCACAGAAAAACTGGCTGATCCATGTTCAGCCTGCACACCAGGACCTCCAGCTCTTTTCTGCAGATCTGCTGTCTAGTCCAGCCCATCCTGTTGCACATGGTTATTGTGTCCCAGCTGCACCTGCCTTTGCAGAAGAAGGCAAGGCTGGTCAGCCCATGCCCCAGGTTGTTGGTTTGAACAGCAGCCCTGCCCTCCAGCACATCAATCACTTCTTCCTCTCCCAGTCTGGTGCCACAGACAAACTCGCTGACAGGACGCTCTTGCCTGTGATGCAAGCTGTTAATAAGGTGCTGAACTGCATCAACCCCATTACCAACACCTGGGCAACACCACTGGCAGCCATCCACCCAGCAGGTCTCAAGCCATTAGCCACCACCTCACCCCCTTAATGGTCCAGTCAGTTCTCCACCTCCCTGCCACAACTTCCCCAGCTAGGCAAGAAGGACACTGCAGCAGGCTGCGGCAGCATCCTTGCAAAACACACACTAAGTCCCAAACAATGCTCTGCTTTTGTTCACTAGAGCAGTAATGTTATTTTAGGTGATGAGATTTACGAAAGATTTACTCTTGGTCACTGTTGACCTTCATGTACTGGGAGAGGCCTCTGGAAGGCTGGAAGCTGGCTGCTTGCAGCTAAGTATAGTAATCCTTTCCCAAGTGTGAGCTGGTTAAAACTGTCAGAACTGGTAATAAACTTTACAAAGGCTCCAAGGTGTGCTGAGACACAGTACCACATTTCTGTAAATTTTAAACCTCACATCCAAACTAGCTCTCTCAAGACTTTTCCACCAAATGTTACCTTATGCATGTTCACACACAGGGCTCCTGCCTCCATACCTCTCCTGCTCTCTTCAGCCTGCTTTGGCTTCACTGTTTGGATCTCACTTCAGCACCAGCATCCTAAACACACCCTCAATAAGAACACATTGCCCATACACAGCCCAAGCACAAACACATCTGCATGGACACAGAGTGAGTACAACTGCTGCAGGTGCCACCACTCATTAAGTTCAAGCACCTACCAGGAGGGATGGCCCAACACCACATCCCCCTCACACCTCCCCTCCCTTGAGCTGATGCTCCTGCTTGTGCAGCAAACCAGGCTCGTGTGCTTGCACCGGGAACCAAAGCAAAGAATCAATTGACTGAAAGTTAATTCAATAGCAACAAATAAATAGAAAGCTTTAAGAGGATTGGTTTCCCCTCAGCTAGCTCACTGCACAGCCACACAAACTTGAGTGCCAGGACACCAGATGAGAAGGAAAGAAGCAGCAAGGACTACTGCCTTTTTTGGCTGTAGCATGGACTGACGACAGATATACTAAATGCAGAACGACAGATCAGGGCTGATGCTTCTCCACTGGTCTCAGAAAGGGACAGCTAGAGACTACACTTAGAAAGTTCTACAAAATCTCACACAGTGGGGTTCTGTGCTGTTTTTTGCTTGTGTGGTTTTGTCATGGTTTGTTGTGGGTTTTTTTTAACTATTACACGTGCAGACTGCTGCATGGAGTGATCCACATTTCTACCTAATAGTTTTTTAGAAGACAGCAAGTTAAATAAAATTGAAAGCAATTAATCTAAGATCTCCAAGCAAGTTTTTTGTTTCTTTTAGCAGATGCTCAAATATGAAATTATTTAATTTAGCTGCATTTGAACAGTAAGGAATGCATACTTTGTATTTCCATCTTTGTCTGCTCTAGGGTACCCAGGTGCAGGGTACGCTGAGGGAGGTAGAAACAGCAAGCGGTTAGGCACCTCAACAGGAAAGCAGGGTGTGGGGTGGGGGGTTATTTCTGGCACCACAGGGAAAGGAAGCAGTGTGAGATTAGGGGGCAAAGCAAGTCAGCTTGCTGCTTCTGTTCACTACTGCACATTTCGACCACACTGATGCTTTCCAGCACTCTTCAGAACAGTTCGTACATCCAACAAACCCAGAGAGAGAACAGCTTCATCAGCTCCTTTTCAGGAACTTGTCTTCAGTGCAAAAGTTTAAGCAAAAAAAAGCCACTGCAGAGCACAACAGTGTGGCAAAGGCTGCAGGTCCTCCTGAAGCACAGTCCAAAGGCTCTCACAATATGAAAGGAAAATAAACCAACCTGGAGGCAAGCCAGAAAAAGCTACGTGTATTCAGGGCTTGTACCTCTCCTTCACTGAGACTCAGTCAGAAAGCACAAGGTGTGGCCCATCTTAATGAGTAACTGGCAAGGAATGTTTGGTTAACTGAGAGAAGGGATAAAAAAACCCAACAAACCAAAGAGCTTTGCTAAAGAGAACAGTATTTATGAGACTGTACTGTAACAGGCCTTCTACAGGGAGATGAAGTATCTAGACTAGATGCCATAGCTAGAGTGGTGCCCAGCCACCTCCATTCAGGCTCACCTCACTCCCAGAGCAAGCAGTGCAGCCTGAAATCTTACTGGCTCTACACCCAACCCATGCATCCCTAACTCCCAACCTCCTGCTATCAGCAGGACTGTCCCAGGAGGGTCTGCGTCTCATCAGGGCAAAGCTAGATGGACTGAAACCTCATTCTTTGTCAGTGGAACTGAGGCATCAGCTGGCTGACTCCAACTCAGGGTCCATGTGGAAGTGGGACAAAAAACTGAATATCCAGCTGCAGCCTAAATAACTACAGGGTTTCTTGTAAGCACCATGATACCGAGTTGTTCTGCGCCACAGCAAATGCTGTGATGAAAATAATTAGCCACAGAAGGTGGCAGGAGAGGCCTTGAGGGTTGTACACAGTTTGTGAATGCTGCTAGATGCCAGTATACAAGTATGCCAGTGTTCAAGGCCCGGCTGGACAATGCCTCGAGCACCTCAATCCACTGGTCTAGTGCAAAGTGTCCCGGCCCACGGCAGGTGGGTTGGGACTAGATGATCTTTAACATCCCTTCCAACTCTTAACATTTTGATTCTACACTATCAGCAATTAAAAAAAACAAAACAAAAAACAAACAAACAAAAAAAAAAAACAAAAAACAAAAAAAAACCAAAACAAAAAAACAAAACAAAACAAAACAAAAAAAAACCCAAAGAAACAACCCCAAAAGGAAAAGCTGCACAATAGTAGTCAAAAGTTTGTTTTAAAATAATGCACTCATTCTCTCCTCTAGAGATAAAGAGCAGGGGACAAAAATATTTCTTTTATGAAATGACTTATTATTTCAGGCCAAATTAAAAAAGAAAAGCATAGAAAATTCCACTGTTTCCACAATACCAGCAGATGGCATTTCGTGCATCCGACTCCTCCTGGGAATCCACAGCTGCACAGCAAAATTTATGTCCTTGTCAGCATCAGGGATGCAGTACTGAGGCTCCCAGGATCTGCGGCTCCGGGCAGCTGGGACACAGAGACTTCCTCCAAGACACAAGTCCTGGAAGTCTTCCCAAGCATCTCCCTTCCCCTCAACCATAATCCCACTGTACCAGACAAACCCTGGCCCATACAGGGCCCAGAGCAGACGTATGTTTGGGTCTTTGCCTCCTGGACCCTCCTCTGGACCACCAAATATTGCCTACCCTGAGTGTGGTTGTCAGCTTGGATTTCTCCAAAATCATTAATTTTCCTCTCGCACCACCTTTGTGCTCATCTGCATGTTTGTTACACTGTGCTTTTACTTATGCAGAAGCTAACACCCAAAATTACTTTTCCAGATATGCCCAAGCATTCAAGTTTTTTTAAAAAACTATTCTGTTGAGTTCGGAAGGTTGGTAGGACAACAGGCTCCCCAAAATATCTCCTTGTGCCAGGAAGGCAGTTAGAGCAATTATGAGAATTTGCCCAACTGACCACAGATGATGATAGCAGTTTTACTGTAATAAACTACACTGCGATTTCTTCCAGGAACTCAGAACAGAAAGAACAAGCTTAAAGTTGCTAGAACTCTCTAATTCTCCTTATCTGAAAATTCTTCCTAGAAAATCACATCTTATTCACACATATATCAATACTAAGCATACTTCCTGAAGGCACGAGCAGAACTGAAACAGTGTCATAACAAACACCTTTCAGTCTTGCTTTTAAGAGTCAGCTTGCACAGTATTTCAGCAGAAACTTCTCTCACATTTTAAAGAAACTTCTGCCCTGGAGAGAGAAAGAAATTTGGCTTGTTTTGCTACATTATGCATTTAGTTCTCAACAATTCAGTACTGAAAGCCTTTTAATAAGCTTGAAAAATAATATGAAAGATATATTTTTATTTCAGTGAGAAATTAGCAAGTTTTAGTAAATAACTGAATAACAAATTAGCTTTTCTCCTCCAAAATTCATGTAAGCATGACAAGTCCACACACAAAAAACAGATGCACAGGATGTTTGGTAGGGAAAGAGGACGTGGCAAAAAGAAAGGTGCAATTTATTTTAAAAAGTTAGCAGAAGTAGTAAAGACATTCAGGACACTAAAATAAAATTTTATTTCACAGCGAAGATGAAAACCAGGGTCAGCTTCCCAAACCTGATTATGGAGGACAATGAACATGACCACATATTTGCAATCAGCAAACCCATGTTTTCTAAATCATCAGTCCACCTTAACTGGATTAACAACTGGACTTTAAAAAATACATGTATTTTCTGAATATCATGGCTTTTGCTCCTTGCATTTACATCACTGGCATCTTCCTGAAGCGATCAAAGACCCCAGAGGAAACGTACAAGAGCTTTTATTGCACAGAGAATGCAATAAAAGATGGCTCTTCCTCCAGAAATCTAGTTGTACAACCAAGCACCCTTCCACTGTACTTACGAGGCAGGCACTTGTGGACAGTACTCTGCAGGCAAATATAATACCCATTTCCCCTGGGGGACCAAGGGACCAACACTGGTGGACAGTAGTGTATGGCCTTAGGAACTCTTGAAATAGGCTGTGGTGAGGATGAGGAGCTCGGAGCACCACCCTCCTCCACTTGGAGCCTGTGCCACCCATTTTTAGGAAGATGTAATTTTAAGATTGAACTAATTTCTCTCTGGCCTCTGTATTTTGCTGTCCAAAAGCCCAGGCTTAAGAACACTGACCTTGCAGTGTGCTGAACAAAATGCTTTAGATTCTCAGCAGTTTTATTTCGGGCTCAGTAAGTCCTCAGCTAGGAAGCTCCATATGTTATTTAAAGTTGGACTGTCATCACTGCTAAGCACAGCTAATCACTATACCCATCATTACTCAGGAGAAACACCAAGAGGGAAGTTTTATGCTACCCAGAAGAGCTGCTACAGATGATGCAGCTAACTTTGCACCCTCGCTTTTGCGCTGTACCTCTGGCCTCATGAGGCAGAAGCATGCCAGACCAATTACATTAACCTGCAGTTTAGTTTGCATGTCCACAACTCCAAAGCCAATGATAACCTTCTTCCCAAACCATAAGTCATGAATTGCAGCAGCAGCAGCAAAAGTCCCAAATTCAAGAACATTCCAGCATACAGTTAAGTCTAATATATCAGACCATTGCTCTCTCCTATGCAAATCCCAATCTTTCAACACTCTGCTAGATGTCTGCTACTCTTTCCAGGTAACATAGCATGAAGCAACACTCCCTCCCTGTATTTTCAGTTCCCACTCTACCCTTTGGACATTTGGGCTGCTTCACGTGATGTACCCCAAGTCCATCTATGGCCTTTTGGCACTAGTATAATAAAAGCAGTAAGTACACAAATATGACTCATTTTTCAATGCTTACTAATTTACCCAGCACTTAGTTCAAGGTTGGAAAAGGTTTCCTACCAAAGTCTCAGTCAGAATGGAATTATCCTCTCACACAGCAGAGACTGCCCCAAATCAAGATATCTATGGACCAAAGTATGATATAACAAGCAAGATTCAAAATCAAAACAAAAAACCTCAAGGGGTCAATCCCCTGCCAGATCTCCAAAGCACCCAAGGAAAAGTTCTGACCCTCCCAAAGAAATAGGGACCTACGCTAGGTGCACAAGAACCTGTGATTGCAAGGAGACTCCAAAGACACCATTGTACTTCGCAGACAGGTGGGACCAGCCAAGTGGGTCTCCCACGATCACAGTTTAACAAGTTCAATTTACAGCCAGACATTCTATCATAAAACTATTTTACCTGTGACAACCTAGTTGCCTTCTTTGACATGATTAGTACATAAGCTACATTTCTACAAGTTACCCTTCAGGTCTTTATAAGCTCTTTTTCCAGTAAAAGCTTGTTTCAGAATTTCTGACTTTTGCAAGAAGGACCCTCTTGTTTCTCAGTTACTACCTCACCCCTTCTGTCCCCAAATAGAGTGATCACTTCATACACTTGCAAAAAGAAAAGAGTACTGCAATACCCTACTAATTTTAAGATAAGGAAGCACGAGTCAGTTCTATAAATGTCTTCTTTCAAAAGCAAAAGACATTCTGTTATACTTTATCAAAGAAAAAAAGAAGAGTATGCTGTTTGAAGAGACTTCAAAAATTCTTCAAACTTTGATAAGTACATATAGTTCATTCTTGAGGATTGCTGAAGTAGTTCAATTATTTATAGGAAATTACATCTGGGTTACATACGTGAAGGGGGAGGGGAAAATACAATTCTGTTCCATTTAAGATGGGGTAAGTTACATGAGCAATGTTAATTACTTAAAAAAAAAAAAAAAACAACACAAAAAACCCCAAAACCCACAGCAAGACTGTCTACTGTACAGCATGATGCCTCCTCCCCTTCACCAGTGATGAATAAGTCTCCTGATCACCTTGGCTCTGGTCTTGCAGCTCGGCAATGCCTCTGCCTTCAGCAGACCCTCTGCAAGCAGGCAAAAACTTCCAGGGATCCAACTACAGGACCTGAGCACTCAACCACAAGCTCTGTACAAACCAAGAGTAACATGAGCTTCCGCTCCAAACAACTTGACACGTTTCCAGTGGTGATACATATGAAGTATTTACTACTATTTTTCAAACACTAGTTCACAGTAAAACAGGGGGAGCGGGGTGGGGTGAGGGAGGCACTGAGGGGCAGAACTCCGCAAAATATTTCAAGTTTAAAAATAACGCTAGAATGACTGCAACAGTCTCCAGGTAACCTTGACTCCTACTTTTACACATTCTTCTGTCCGTGTAGAACAGAACAAAGAGGTTTTGGAGACACACTTTAAGAGGATTCCAAGATATTATTTCAAAGAGGGATGGGAAAGCTCCTTTTTTAGCACAGCTCCTCTAAGCAGCACGCAACTACTATTTTTTGTAGTAGATAATTTCAGAAACACTACCTCTCATTCTTCTCTTAAAGTCACCTTCCTTTAGGAGTTACAAAATTAAATATTCTTCTGATAAATTATTAAAATGACTGAACCGGTTGCTGTTGCAGGAGTCGTGACAGCTGTCTACCATGGCTTTTCTGTTGTTTTTGCTAAATGGCTGGTACAACATCAAAGACTTACTTCTTCACTACTGCAAAAAGTAAAGTGTACTCAAGACCCTGTGAGGAAGGAAGATTTGGCCAACATCCTTTTTACCATATCAGGAAAAGACAAATGACCTTATCTTTTAATAGCAGCCTCCTAGAAATGGTGTACAAAAGAAGAGCCCATTAAAGTGTTCTAATACATATAATTCACATACAAGTCCATGTAGACACTCTCTAGCAGTATGTTTTGACGGAGACTTTGGTGCAAGCACACCATCAATGAGGGCACAACTTTAGAAAACAGCAGAATTAACAAAACGCATACGATGGCATCAGCCACATCCATAAAAATTTAAGCACAGCTCTCTAAATAGACTTCAGTAGCTTCCCTTTATAGACCAGGACTCTTCGTTGCTTCTTCTGACCCTGACCCAGGACTAACACAGCAATCCATCACCGGTCAGGGCTGCAGTAGGAAAGCACCTGAAGGCTGTTCCACCAAGTCCACCAAGAAATTCTGATCATCCTTTCCCCCCTTATCTGAAACAACTCAGACATAGGCAAGGAAGGAAAATGCCTGAGCAAATTGTAGAAGCGGCTGCTCCTAGTTGACCTTAACAAGAACCTTTTTCCCATGAGAAAGTGCATATCAAAGATCATCTGGAGCCATAAATACCTACGTGAAAATGTTCCAATTAAGTCGCCCAGAACACTGGGCCATGGAGGCTGGGATGTGTGACAGTGTCTGAGATAAAGGAGCAAGAAACATGGGCTCTGCCATTTCTTTGTATGATTGGTTAGTCTCCTACTTACTGGCTGCATAGCTTTGATTCTACAATCTGTAAACAAGAATCCTGTATATACTCCTGTGTGCTTAATAAAGAGATTCTGTCGACTTAGAACAGGGTCCGTGTTTTTTCCAATTGCTACACAAATTATTTCTGGGGCATGGCAGAACACTTGCCCATACCTATCTCATAGCTGTAAGCACTCAGTCTAACTCCAAGAATGCTTGGCTGGAAGTTTTACCTATGCCATGCTCTCCAGGAAGGAGTGCAACCCCACAACCTGTCATTTACCTAGCAGGAAAATCTACAGCAGTTGCTCTTGAATCAACTTGCATTGAAGGTCTGTAGCTTCCCTTGTGTCTCTTTTCTATTGCCTCCTGGCCTGCCCCACCCCCTAAATTCAATTCTTACAACAAGAGAATGTGGAAGGCATCAGATAAATTTCCATTAATTGCTTGACCACAAAAGTAATTAGTGTTGAGCAGCCACAACAAGCTTTGTTTTGGATCAGACCAATTTATGGTGATCATCCACTGGGATGAGGGGGGAGGGTTCTCAACATCTGGCGAAGAGAAGCAGATTCTCCCCTTTCCACCAAAGCTCAGGAAAGCTCCTGCATTTTGTTTCTAGCATGTCTTGGGGTGACTTTATGATGGGTATCCCCTATCGCTACCTTATGCCCACCAATCTTTTCCATGTCTTTAAACTGAGCCTGAGAGGGACAAAAAAGAAAAACAAGACCAAAAGACTTTTCAAAGCAGTTGTTTCAAGGACACGGAGATACACTCCTCGGCTTCTGCGGTGCCCTTGGGTTTTTTTTTTTTCTTTTTCCCCGGAGACAATTTTTTTTTCGGAGGGTGCTTCCTTTTTTCCGGCGAGAGACGGATAGTTGAACTTTGTTTTCCTAGGATTTTGAGGGTTTTTTTGTTCTCTTCTCCTCTTCTGGACTGTTTCAACAACATCTGAACACATCGGAGAGTTTTTCCCGGAGGCCGGGGGGGGGTTCCCTCGCCGACCCAGCTCCGAGGAGGAGAGAGACCACACCCGCAGAGGACCTCTGGATTCTTCACAGGTTTTTTTTTCTCCACGGAGAGAGAGATCTCATTATTTAGCATTATTATTCCCCTCCTGTGTGTTTGTTAAATAAATAGTTTTTTTATCTCTTTCACTTTCCTTCGAGGAAAATTTTTTCCCGGACCTGGGGGAAGGAGTGGTTGTAACCTGACTTCTATCAGAGGATATTTTCCTCCAACTTTGTCCAAACTAGGACAAGCAACACCCCATCTACCACCCCGTGGGCCAGAGGTCAGTGAGCAGCTCTCCATCCCAGGAGACGGAGCATCCCCAGTGCCCACACGGCAGCATCTCCCCTGCCTGCCTGGCAGCACTGCTACCTCCGATGCTACTTTGGGCTTGGTACAAACTCACTTCCTCTCCTTGACCTTTCCTACACCATCCTTTATCCACTTGAAACAAAGATCCACACAGACGTACGTGCAAAGGAGCCTTTTCTCCCAAAGTCCTCTATCTTTCACTATGTTTTCAAAACTCTGTGGTAGAGTTGAGCTTTATCTCCTACATGCTCATTCTGAAACCCTTGGCAGGGGTGATACTAAAACCCTGGGCAATGTGGGCAGCTGCATGCATCAGCTATCCCCCCCTGCCCCAGGACAATCATATTTCTGCTCAGAAAGAGCCCACTACACTAGAAGTAAACAAAACCTCTTTGAGTGTCTGCTGAGCTCTTACAGCTCTCCAGAATCAATGACGTTCTCAGGCCTGATAAACTTTGCAGCAGTGGGTAATTACACACTGAAGCCAACATGTCTCACATTGAAACAGGGTGTCCAGGAACGCCAGTGTCCAGATAGGATGTGTGTCACCCTGCTGGGAACCAACTGTACAGCACACAGCAAGCAAACAAGAAACTGCTCCATCACACCACAGGAGCCAGGGCAGGGTCACCCCTCCACACCCAAAGAAGCTCATTTGAGATTAGGGTCAGGTGGGCACAACAGGGTCACAGCCCTTCCCAGCAGAGCCACAGCCGTGTGGGCAGGCTTGAGAGACCACCCAAGACCTGCTACTGCTGACACAATCCAGGAACCAGAACTGCTACAGACCAGCAGCAACAGGAGCCACAGAACTACACCCCTGGGCTTTGTATCCCTGAGCAGACGTCTTCAGACTTATTTACAGAAAAGGCACAGGATGCTAACAGGCTGTCTCAGTACAAAGAAGGGCACAGAGAAATTCTCGCTTAAGGCATGACCCAAGACCACCCCAAACTTCTCACACTCTGCATGCATGTTGGCTTGTCAATGTGCCCTCACTCCAAGGAGAGCTTCATCTCTTTTAGAGATGTACTTTGAGAAAAGCTCTATTCACAATCTTCCCAGTGAAGCAACCGACACCTGTTGCCTCTGTAACTGAGAACTGCCTTGGAGAAATAAAAAAAACCAAAACCAGAACACACTCCCAAAAGCACATCCTTAAAATACAATAATTTGTCACTGAAATCGAGCTTACATTAACTTCAGGCACACAGCTTAAGGAGTTTGTATGCCTGGATATAAGGAAAAGACTGTACTCCTCCCAAGCACAGTCCCTCCAGAGAGTATCTCCATCAGAGAGAGCAGCAGGTGAAAGAAAAAAGGGTGCAGAAAGCACATACCACACAAAAAGGCCCAAATCCAAACAAACAAAAGAAAACAACACCACAAACAAAGCAATCCTGCACACATATATCATATATTTCAGTTTAATTAACCTAGGAGTTTATACAATCAAAAGACTAGTTAGAAGAGAAAGGATGTCAGAGAGGAAGCCCACCTCTGATTCCCACACAAATAAAGTTCAGAAAGCTGGGGTAATAGCCATGAGAGCAACATTTCGACAATACTTGATATTATGATGGCTGAACAGCATAAAGCTTGGCACAAAAAGTGATCCATCTGGAAACAAATGCTTTCTTTCAAGTAGCTTGACATGTGCTTGCTTTGAAGCCGTGGTAATTAGATACCTTACAATAATGGAGGATCTATTCCAATGTCTATAGCAGTAAAAAAAAAAAGGCAGTGACTTTGTATAAAACGGAAGAGATCGCATCTCAAGAGGACTGGAAGGATCAAATAGCAAAGCTGATTTTCTTAAGAACGAAAACCCCTACTCAGCCACACCTGAATCCATAGCAGACTATGAGAGTGAACACGGGAGCAGCAGTGCTGTTGTAGATGTCATAGTTAAGGACAAGAGATGAACATATTTGCTAAGAGTAAGCATTTGTAAGACTAACTAGTTCAACTGGAAAAAGTTGACATCTTGAAGGCATGTAGACCTCTTCCCAGGCCTGAAATACATACCAGACATTCCAGATTGCACCAGGAATGTAATTCAAGAATTGAAGCACCTTGAGAACAAAAGTGTGAATCAGAAGAGAGAAGGTCATAATCAGAATGAGGGAAGTGATAGGAAAACTTCCTTTAATATTGCATCACACAAAGCTAGTTGTTACAAATGGAGTAGGAAAGTATTCCACAAAAAACTCCATTAAAAATATCCCACTGAAGTGTGTGTACGGCCAAGAAACCTGGAATTTTACCTAACTTTATACCACAACGGTATAATCAATGTGTTCATGTGCCTTCAGTCGCTAAAAAGAAATTTTAACAATACCCAGGCCCTTGACACTCAATAGCAATACACAAGCATTTGCAGGTTGTAAAAAGCAGTTACTTTCTCACACATTAGAAGTGTGTTCAGCCTGGAGTAGAGGAAACCAAGGGGACACCTCACCACAGTCTACAGCTTCCTCACAAGGGGAAGCAGAGGGCCAGGTACTGTTCTCTTTTCTCTGGTTCTCTTTTCTCTGACCAGGGATAGGACCTGAGGAAACAGCATGAAACTGAGTCTGGAGAGGTTTAGGTGTGATTTTAGGAAAAGATATTTCACCGAGAGGGTGGCTGGGCACTGGAACAGGCTCCCCAGGGAAACGGTCATAGCCACGAGCTTGACAGAGTTCAGGAAGTGAATGCTCTCAGGCACATGGTGCAACTCTTAGGGCTGTCCTGTGCATTTAAGTCACCCAGAGGCTAACATTTAAGTACCGAACAGTTAGAAAAGAGCCATAGTGTTTTCTTTTTTTTTTTCCTTATTTACCAAGATACTTGGCTAGAAAACAAGAAGGCAACTCCAGCATGCTGAAAAGCAGTACCTGATAAACATGTGGTGAGAATTTAAGAACATGAGGCTCCTACACAGCAGTTCAATTTGTGAGAAACAGCACCGGCATGCAGAAAACATCAAAAAAGATGACGGGCTGAGGGCATGGGCTGCCCTTCGTCAGCAGGAATTTGGATCCACTACAGGATCCTTCCCCACATGTCTAGGGAAGTTACAATATGTAAGCCTACGGCTTTTGGATTTCAAAAGCTAGCAAGATACCTGTTATTATTTCCAATTACAATTTTATTAAAAAGAAAAAAATAAGTGCCACTGACAAAGTGAAGACTTTCTGAACAGATTCCCAGGCTGCTTGGGAAATCACTAAAGACAGAAACAAGGACACTGCAAAGGAGTTATCTTAAGACCCTGATGCACAGCAGCCAGGGCTGGAGATTGTACTCTAGGGACAGGAAGGGAAAGGAGACGTGCTGTGTGAGAACACCAGCAGCACACTACAGTCTTCCCTCTCCTTTCACCCCCATGCACACACAGCAAGAAGCAGAGACAACAGTGAGAAACAGTTCTCTAAAAAACTCTTCAAAGATAATTTCATCTATGAGATGCTATTTGCCCCAGCAGTAGGACCCTGAACCCAAAATATTAGGAAGCTTCACAAGTGAAAACTCACCGTATCCACCAGTGACCTACATTAAGCCTCTCCCCTCCCTCTGCTTCACCTTCCTTCTTAGGCTCCATCCTGCCCTACTTTAATAGGGATTACTTCAGCTAAACCACGTAATAGTTTTACAGGGACACTCAACTAGAACTGAAAACTTGTCACATCTATCTAGAAAAGTGGAAGAAATAGCAGAAGTAATGGTTTCTACAGCCAGCATCAGCTGTGAGGAGATAGTATGCTATGCTATTCCATCCCAAACTCTTCTGTCTCCAATGCCTACCATGAAACTGTGGCAAAAAATGAAAGGGAGTCAAGGACTGGCATAACGGTTTCTGTGTCTCTCCACAGAAAAAGAAATAAAAAAAAATAAAAAATCAGAGCCATTTATACCTGCATGTAACAACCAGGATCAAGGAAAGCGATTTTACTCAATGCAGGGAAGGAGCTCATTCAGAGAGGAGCGGCACAGTTTTCCCTACACTTGTCTTTCAAAGACATTTACCCGCAGGATTTCGTCAGCGTTAAAACGACGGAGGCTTTCTCCCCCCTTCCTCCTCGACTAAACCGGACATCCATCACGCTGAGACCGGAGGAGCGGCAGATCGCGGGGGATTTGCCGAGATCCCGGCTCTCCCCAGCTCCACGCCTCTCCGACATTCACGGTGTTGTACCACCCCCACCACTCACAGGGCAAACAAACCGGGCGCACGCACGCACACATCCACTACTACAAGGCTACAACCAAGCGAGCAGGATCCACCTACTACTCGGCGCAGAGCCTGAAAACAAGCTGGTTTTGATAAACTAAGGCTGCCATCAGTTTAGCAGAGGAGAAAGGCAGGCATTTTTATTTAAAGCCAAGCTCTTCAGAGAGCACCCTGCACACAGAAATCCTGCGTGCCAACAAAGAGGCTACGCTCAAAACACGGGCGGACCATCTCTCCAATGCTAAACGCAGATTAATCCGAAGGATTTTGCACAGTGTACGATGTAAAGGAAATTTTCTGAGCCTTAAAAACCTACTGATATCTCATCAGGTGTTTTCAAAGCTTTTATCTTGCTAAAGGTGCAACTACACGTAGCCGAATGAATCCGATCCACATACTCATTTCTTCCACGAAGCCGCGGCGGGGCTCAACACAACCACTACGGCGTATCCTACACTAAATGATGGCTTCCCCATAAATAGGAAAGCGGGTTTTCTAGAAATACTGCATAATGAGTCATCGGCAGCGAGCAGCTAAACGCCAGGCACCTTCATAGCAAGGACAGAAATACCAGTGGAACAAAAATAGCCATTCACTGGAGCGGGGGGCGGGCGAGAAGCGACCCGCGGGCAGGATTCCCGCTCGTAACCTCGCCCAGGTGCCCTCTCCCACCATTCACCGCAAACCCCCTCCCTGCCCGGCTGCGGCGGCCAGCCCGGTGCTGGCGGGCAGCGCTGCCCCCGCCGCGCCCCCTCCTCCTCCTCCTTCTCCTCCTCCCCGCCGGCGCCACTCACCCATCTCTAGGGCCTGGTTGTACTTCTCCAGGGCGGCCGGCAGCTCCTGGCGCTCCCGCAGCGCGTCGCCCTCGGCGCGGAGCCGCCGCGCCCGGCTCTCGGCGCCGAACCACTTGTGCAGCAGGTTGCCCAGCACCA
>VZTI01000835.1:1038463-1076107 GCA_013397865.1 Struthidea cinerea
CAGCTGCCAGGTGCCGGTGCCGCACGTGCCCGCCCCGCACGTGCCCCCGCGCCGCCGTGCCCGCCCGTGCGCCCGGTCCGGCGGCGGCTCCCAGCGGGAACGGGAGCGGGGCCGGGGGGGCTTCCGCCGTGCCGCTCCTGCTGAGCTCAGCCTCTTCCTTCCCGTTTCCTGGTGCCCGGCCTTAACCGCTTCCTCGCCGGGGCTGCCGGACCCTCCTGCCCCATCGCCTCCTGTCCCGCCGTGCGCCGGGACCCCCCTCAGGGCCGCCCGGCCGCCGGGCACGGCCTCTCCGCCGGCAGCACCGCACGGGGTGGGTCCGGGAGCGTTATCGGTTGTTTCTTTTTGTTTCTCTGGTCCCCGAGAAAGCAGGTACTCGCTGTCTCTTAAATAAATAAATAAATACATACACAAATAAAAAATAATAACATTTCCCAAACCCCACAACTGTTAGAAAAAAAAAAATCCTTTTCTGTAAGTGGCAGCCTCGCCAGCACAGCTTGGGATCCACGAGTCCTGCTGAGCGCTGGCTTGTGCATCGGCAGCAACAATAAAGATAATGCAGCTGGAAGTTAGTTAATCATGCGTGAGTCAGAGAGGAATCCAACTTGCTCCGCAGGAATAACAGGAGCGGAAAAAAAAATTAGGCAACGTTTATTTTAGACACAGCTGTAAACAAACCGGTCTGAGAAGCGGAAAGCCTGTCAATCCAACGGGGAGATACCCACGTCCAGCTGCTTTTTGGGCTGCAGCTGGACAGTAGAGGGTATTTTTGGCTTTGCCTCTCTCCTGCTAGGCCTCTGGCCGCCAACTAATGGCCTCAGCCATTAGGAAAATCTCATTCATTAACTATTGTACCAAATAGTCTTTATACTATGAAAGTGTATTGATTTTCTAAATAGTATGGTATTAACTTTCTTTAGATGTATATGGTTTATGTCATATACTGCATAGTCAGGCTTAAGTAAGCATCAGTATTCATGGTGAAGTAAGCATGACCAAAGGACCGCCAGCTAAGAGTAAGGAGCAGGACCTTTGTTTCTCAGATCCTCAAAGCCATTCATGACACATAAAGGATACCCCTTGACTACCAAGATAGCGCCAGCCATCCGAGCCCCTCCAGCACCTCTGTGAAACCCTCCTCTTACCTGGCATCATAAATTAGAAACTGTAGCAAGATTGACTCCAGGATGTCTAGATCAATAAAGAAGCAGGTGGATGATGGCTATAGAAGTATTGTTGGTTTTCAGAATGGTAGGAATTTCACAGTAAATTCCCCCATGACTTACCCATTTTGCACTGTTTGTGCTTCTAACAGTTGATTCTTTGAGCAATGCTCACTCTTCCAACAATTGTACCATCCTCCTTGGCTCAAGGTTTCTATCCAGAAGGTGACCTTGGCATCATGTTAGTATTTCATCATTCCCTCTCTTGACATGTTCACTTGGAATTAGGATGGGATGGAATCCCGTTGCCATTTCATCTAAGTCACTTAGGGACATTATTCATAGCACACAGGACAGAAACACTGTGGCTAGTTCTATTTTCAAGTATCAAGGGCAAGCCATGGAATCTTGGACAGATGATGAAAATGCAGACTCACTGCTTGAGCCACCCCACAGCATTATTCTCTTGTTCCTATGACCCCAACAAGGAGCAGCAGCATTTTTGCTGACTGCCCCCATCCCACTCATCTGGCAATTAGGCTCCTTGGCTGGGAACTCCCCAGCAGCCCTCCTTGCTTCCCTGTGGAAGGAGACAGCAGGCAAGTCCTTCCTGTCACACCACTTTTCCCCATGTGTCTTTGGATTGCTGTGTGATGGCCCTTCAGCTCCCTCCGTCCCTTCTGATGGGTGATTTGGGAGGCACTGGCTCAGGGGCTGGTATTGAACATGGCCTGTCAGCCCCTCCATTTGCTGCTGTGCATGTGTCGTGCCAGGCTGGCGTGCTGGGATGGCTCCAGTCCTTTTCTCATCAATGTTTAGCAGGCGCTTCTAGAAGAACCTCCCATGAAGTGAGGCTACTACTTTATTTAGCAACGTGATCAATAGCCTCTTGGCACGCAGCCTCTACTTTTTTCCAAGACATCTATTTCCAAAGGAACAGAATTACCTCACTGCTGTTCAAACTGGCACAGTGTGCCATCTTTTCCCTGCTTCCCAAGAGCAGAATTGTTTGCCACCTGTGTCTGAGCACACCTGCGTCACTCTTCTCCCCGATGCCTATTTTGGGGGCTGTGTTCTTTCGTAAGTCTTCTTGCTCCAGAACATGGTTCATTTGTACATCTGGCTGCACTTGTATTGGCTGTTTCCTTATCTGAGCAACAAAGCCACTTTAATACAGCTGCCTTTTGCAAAATTGATAAGAGTTCACTGAGCTGCAGATCTTGGAGGGACGATGAGAACGTGAACTTACCATTTGAGCCACCTTCAAGTATTAATTTTCAGGAAAGAGTGATAGACTAAGAAACAGCAAGAACCAGGGGAAAGAAACCAAAGTAAAGTTATTTAAAATGTATACATAAGAAGCTCATGCTTCTTAGTGAAATTATCAGTAGTATGCTTACCACAGCACATGTGACATGGGAGACTCCTGCCAAGAAAGTCCAGTGGAACAGGTGCCCCATGACATGGTTATGTGGTTTATGGCTTCTTGCTGGACAAACTACAAGCAACTGATTGCAACAGCCACAAAACAGAATGGATCTTCCATAAAGGATCTGAAGGCTGACAGAAACACCAAGTTGATTTGTAATTTTTCTTTGAAGAAAAGCTGCAGCTACTGCATAGGATTGAAATGTTGCCTACCACAGGAGATAAGAACCACCTCTTGTACTCACTAACCGTGGCAAAACTGCTTCTGGCTTCATCATTTTAAAAAAAGCCCCATCACCCAAAACTGGCTATTCCATGGAAGGCTGTTAGAGGCTCTCCCCGTTAGCAGTATTATTTTCCTGTTAATACTATGCTTCCCCTTAGGAGTGGCCTCATCACATACTCTCAAGCAACGTGTAGAAGTCCATCCACTTCCCAAGGGGAGAATTACAGGTGATTACTCCAATGAGTCATGGTTACACATTTCAAAGCCATCATGAGGTTTCCTTTAAGTTCGTAGCCTAATTTTCAACTTCTTCCTGAGGCCCAGCTTCCACAGGGTTTTCCCCAGGGTAGAATTTACTTGGAGCTTGAAGGGGAAAGGAGAAGATGAAGTAACTTTGAAGTGGCAGCATTTACATATTTGGAGGGCATTTTAAATTCCTCTAACACTTTTCTGTTCCAAGGTAGTTTGAAGTATTAAACTCCAGTTTATTTTGATGATTTTTTTTGTTGGAGGAAATCTGTCTTTTATTGTTTCAGAATAAGTTAATTGGGATATAATCAGTGCACAGGCACCCATAAAGCTACCATGCTAAAACATTACAGAAGTTGTAAAGTCAAAGACACAAAAATTAGGGTACAGTATAATTAAGTCTGTGTATGCTAATTTAATATCTCCTTCATGCATTAACCTGATATGATTTTAATTGATGACATAGTATTTTCTCTACAGGATGCATGCCTGTCTTGGTTTAGTCACAGGAAAGAAGATACCAAATTAATGGGCATCCAAACGGTAATATTCTCCCTGGTCACTGTGCAGTCCCCTTGCACCTTTTAATTTGTATTAGTCATACTTTGCTGCAGTAGCAGAGTTATAAACTTCCTTGTGTGTTTTTCTGTAAAATTCAGGGTACAGCACTGGAATATTCACAAATATGCACACATTTATATTGTCAACAAGAGCATGAGTCAAAAGGAATAATAGTTCACTCTTTGAGAGCTGGGAAATTGAGGTAAGTCCAGAGAGGCCACTAACTTGGGGCACTGGATTTAGTGGATGAAATTTCAGAATGTGGTTTTTCAGATATGCAGATTATTTCAGAAGTACATCTTCCTTTGGTTGAGCTGCAACCGGACAGAAGTGCTGAGACTTCAGTCTGTGTTTGGGCCTCAGCGAGAGCACTCTGCAAACAAGAGCTATACAATTAGCACCACCACCACCACCCCCCAAGGCATGATGTAAATGCCTTGCACTTTGGCACAGCTGAGTGCCGAATGCCGTCCTTCCAGCCAGCACTCAGCGGCTTTTCTCCTTCCCTAATCACTGACTCATTTATTACAAGTTTTCCAGCTTTCAAAAGAAAAGGTCACTGTATAATTATTACTACTAAAGTTTTTGCCGGCTTAATGAATTTGCCCCAACTGAAACAGCGATAGTGTAATTTTTTTTTCCAAGAAAGCCCTTTTTTCAGAAGTATTTTTATAAGAAAGTAGTAGGGTAGTGCCAATGATGAAAAAGGTGCTAGCTAAAATCTACTGATGTTAAATATAACAAAGATCTTTTTGTCCCCCGAAGAGGTGTAATACATTAATCCAGCTGCAGTGAATTGCAGGAGGTAGGACTGTTTCTGGAGATTCTCATGTTTCTTTGCAACATCCCAAAGAAGGAGATGGATCTCATCTTTTCAGAGTCACACATGTATTGTGTACAAAAGATGTTATTCATAACTACATCCTGCATGGGCTGATGGGAAGATTAAACAGCTTAATGATTGTCCAACAAATCATTAACACATCTTATGATGCAAAAGTAGCCAATTAAAGTGTACTCCTGGATTCCCTTCCAACAGCTTCTGAGATAAGCACTGCTAAGAAAATCCCCTTCCCTAGCTATGATAACAATCAGTCTTTATAGAATGAAAGTGTATTAACTTTTTCAATTTATGTATTAGTTCACGTTATACACTGTAATCTAATGAGGTGGTATTGTTCATGCTTAAGTAAAACAAACTAAAGACAGCCCAGTCCCAGTTGCTTTGCTTCCTCCTAGCATAGTATCGGGAAATTTTTTGGTCTCATTCAGTAAGCATCAGCTTGGATTTTCAGAATAATACACAAATATTTTCCACTGTTCTTGTTCACATACCTGAAGAACTATCAAGACTTGTGTTTCTCTCTGTTGCTGGCACCACCAGGGCTTTTGTCAGGCACAGGGCTGAAGCAGGATGTCCTCATGATGACTGATCTCCATCCAACTTTGGATACCCGGGGTCAGTTTGGCCACCGAGGCAGGGGGGAATCCGCAAACAAATCCATGGTGAAATTGGGTGAAGTTACACTTGTTTGCAATCCCTGTTTGAGCTGTGGCTTAGCAAAGCATGTCTCGCACTCCTCTGGGCTGCTGCAGATGCTGAAGTGCTGCAGCTCCAGGCCCAGGCTGAAAGCCAACAGCCAGGTGCATGTACCGTGCATGGTGAAAAGCCCAGTCACCCCACCTCATGTCACACCAGGGCCTGCTGAAGTTCAGCGGGATGATACACACCCTGGCAAGGGACTCTTCTGGCATCTGGCACTGAGTTCATTTTAAAAAGCAGGATAGCATGTTGCAGTTCATGGCATCCCAAATCCCTTCTGGTCACAAGGGGGGTCATCCAGCCGGATGGTAGGCACCGCAGGTGGCATCTCCATGGGGACAAGAGACATCTATTGGCATCTGGGGGCCTCTTCTATTTCTGCAGCCCTGCACAAACATTTTTCAGGGAGATGGTCTGCCTTGGAAATGTTTCTGGGGAGAAGCTTTTCTCAAGGGAGAAAAATGTGGCTGGGGAGAAGCTTTTCTCAAGCTTCTCTCCCAGTCCTGCTAGGACACCATTATGTTCTCAGATGTTTTCTCTCATTCATGTCACACTTGACTTTTTAGTACATATAATCTTACATCTCTCTTTTCACATGGCATTTTTTTGTTCTTGTTCTTTGGCTACTACTATTAGTAGGAAAAGTATCCATTGAAATGAAGCACTTTTAATCCATTTCACAAGCAATTCCCCTATAGTTTTACAGTGTTGGTGTGACACCACATGCCAGCAAGTCTTCTCTGAGACTGTGCTCTGGAATGAGTTTTCTAGGAGCCTGGAGGACATCCTGATGTTGTGTTTGAGCATCTTACCTGTGGTCACAGCTTCCCATGCTCTGTGTCCTGAGGCCCAGGTACTACCCTTATTAACAGAGGTGTGAGGGCTTTCATTTAGGAGTGCTGCCTGGGATTCACTGAAGGGAACGCTGGACCTCAAGCATGAATTTCTTTCCCAACCTTGAAATTCTTGATTGGTGGCAATCTTGTATGAAAAAGGCAAATAACATCAGTTAGGTGCATACAGGAGATACTGTTTTGCCTGAAAGAAATTTTCTTGCCCTGTTTTGATTGCTGCTTTACTGTGAGTCAGCCTATGACACATTTTCATGAAAACTCGCAGACATTATGCTAGCAAAATTAAATGTGGGTCAGATGGGAAAAACATTGCAAAGAGCTGACAGTGTTAAGGCAGAGGAGGTATCACGTTCTTACAGGTGGGGAGCAGTACCATGCCTTGTTTCCCCTGGAAACTGCTAATCACTGTCTTCATGTCCCCACTCAAAGAATGCTCTGGAAGTCCCTGCTGCAGGTATCAGTGATTCCTGATGAAGTGTTCAGCATGGATCCCTCACAGAGGACCCATCACCTCAAGCCACATTACTCTCATCAGCTCAAGCACTAGAAACCTCCCAATGACATCCCTGGTACGAGGAGTCTGGCAGTCTACAAAGTGCATAGGCAGTTTGAATGATAAAATTTGGAGAGAGCAAAACAATAATATGTCTGTTCTTTGCCAGCCAAGAGCAGACAGAACAAGGCAAGTTTCCACCTCCTAAGCAGTGAGTGTTTGTCTTTTTCTGTGTTTGTTTGTTTTCTTGGGGGGGAGAGGCAAGGATTGGAAGAAGAGTATAGTGGTTTCTCATATTTTGATTGAAAGCTGATTTTGGGTCACCATAGAAGAGCAGACTGCTCCAGAAGCCAAAAAGCCAGGCAAGCAGGGCTGAACAAAGCTATGGAGGAGTCTGAGGGGGTTTCCTGCTCAGGAAGAAGTGAGGCAGTAAGGTAACCTGAAGGAGAAATAAGAGAGTAACAAACAGGAAGGGAAGGAGATTTGAATAATTGACTAATAAATAAGCAACACCAGAAAAGAGGCCAGAGAGGGAGAGCAGGCTACTCAGTCATACAGGAACAGTGTGGCTGAGACCAGGAAAATAATACAGGAGTGTGAAGAGACATGAGATCTTGTTTGGAAAACGCAGGGCAGGCAGGAATAAAAATATTGGGACAAAACCAGAACATTAGAGTCTAACCATAGGAAACCGAGATTACAGGTCTGGTTAAAAAAAGTACAAGGATACTGATGATTGTGACCAAGTGGGCTAGCCAAGGGCTAGGTAACCACCAAGGAGCATGCATCCTGATTGTGGGGAGTTAGCTGTGGACAGAACGAAGCTAATAGCTGAAGCTGTGTTTGGGGCTGACATCGCTCAGAGGGGCATTGGAGAGGAAAGCTCTTAGGGACAGCACCCTTCTGCCTTAAGATCCAAAAGAAAGGGAATCAGGAGGCAGTGGTCACAAGGCTTCCACACAGGACAGGATGTAACTGCAGAACACATTGGGTAGGACAAAAAAAAAATACTGGCATGACCTAAAGTAGAATTAGAGTAGCACATTGATGATGGCATTTGGAGGTGAGGGGCGGCAGGCAGTAAGGGCAGTGCTATGTTGTGTGACAGCTGCAAGAAGTGATGTTTTCCACAAAGGCTGGTAAGAAGCTGAGGGGAAGCACAAAGAAAGGGTAAGAGAAGGCAGGAGGTGAGAGGCTCCAGTCTCTAGGGAAGGAGAGGCTGAAGAAGGCAAGAAGTTTTAAACTTCTACAGCAGCAGTGCCATGGGGGGATGAAACACCCATGAAACGTGATGAAACACAACAGGCTCTTTCAAAGAACTGGGATGTCTTCTCAAATGTCTTTTAGCCTTGAAGAAATGAGCAAGATTCCAAGTGGAGAGCATTTTGAGCAAAAAGGACTGGATTCAGCCATAGGACCAGAAAGATGGAAAAAGTAGAGGAGGAAAAGTTAAAAGGCTTGCTTTGTTTGATTTTTTTTTTTAACCAATGTCTACAGGATTCATCATTAATTACTAAAGAAAAGATCACTTAAAGGAGCTGGCAGCCGAAAATAAGGTTACGTGCGTGTAGGTTGGCTCAGTTGCAACAAAGAGATCCTTTATGCTGCTTTATTCACCATCCAGATTCATTGGGTGTTATCCAGCTAAGAACTGATTAGTTTTAAGACTGATCCAGATCTAAGGAAGCCAATAGTAAAACTTCAAAGGATTAGATCCCCTTTAATGAAATATCTGAACACAATCCTGTCTATCAAAAGAACCACACAAGCACCATGTAGGTATTGGCTCCATCACAAGCAAATGGATATTTTGTGAATCGCTGTCCAGGAGCTTAAGAAGAACACTGGAAAGTGAGTGCCTGTGTAATAATCACCATCTCCCCAGTTAAAACTAATTATTTGGAAAGAAATAAGACAAGAAGGGAGAAATACTTCTGTGATTAATTGCAATTGCAGTGTGTTTGCTAGCATGCAAGCAAATCTTTTGTACATGGAAAGATTACAAAAATAGGTGTAGGGAGTTTGTAGCCATTTTCATTCAAAGTATTTTTTAATAAATGCAGCTGTGATTAGAATGAATACGGACACATTAAGAATGTCTTCCATCAAGATATTTAGAATGAGCTCTCTGAAAGTTGTTAAGGTTTCCAGCGAAATGTACTCTGAATAGCAAGCAGAATCATGCAGAACCAGATACGACTTTCAAATGCGTGTGAAGCTTATACATAAAGTGCACCCATACAACATAAATAAAAAACTTGTAGTTTCTCAGTCACAGAAATACATGGTACTTACTTTTAAGAGCTATAGGGAGGTTTATTTTAAATGGTCATCCTTATAAAGTACTATTATGGGATAGCCACAGCTGACCGCTAAAGCTGACCATTAATTTATTATTTCACGAATTTTTCCATCTTACTCTCAAGCAACCTGTGCCCAGTACATAGTCTGCACAGTCTACCTTAATTCTCCCTGCATACATACACATCTATTTTCTAGTTTTATTAAACCAGTAATCAGCAGACTACACACCACTCTGATCTCTTCTAGCAGTCTCTTCTCTCCAGACTGTTTGGCTTAGGTCCTCTGTAAACCTTATTCAGATGGTCTCTTTCAACATCTTTAGTTTCCTAAGTGGGGCAGCCTGCCCAATCCCTCAATACAGTCAGCAGATTCCACGTTCCACAGAGTCAGTGCCAGCTAACCAGGTAAAGTAGTACAGGCAGGTGTCACTGATGAATTACAACTATAGTCAAGGCTTATTAGTTCCAAGGTGTGCCATATCTCACTTGGCGGTCAACTGGCTCACTTAAGCCTGAAATTCAAATTGGTCACTAAGGAAAAGACGCACAGTGTCTGGAAACCTAATCCTCTCATCTCTGCTTTGTCAGGTCAAAGAGAACAAACAACAGTGCTGTTAGGTGTGAATAGATGAAGGTGATTTGCAGAAAGATACAGACTGCTGCTATGCAGCCACAAAATTAAATGTCTTCTGGATACCATGCCAGGGGTTTAGATTTACACCATGAGGAAATAAACGAACTCCTAATGCCTCTCTTGTTAATTCCTGGCTCCGTCAGCTTGATTTGATTCTTAAAGCAAATTTCTTTTGATCCCATGTATCATGGGGCTGACATACAAGGTCAAAGAAGTTGAAAAGCTAACAGTTTTTCTGCAGTGCATGCCAGGAACAGAGCCTTATTCCATGAGGGTTACCGGAGTGGTGACATACATGAGAGTACTAGGATATAAACCCCACTGCTACAACTCAGTCCCAGTTCTTCCCACCTCTAATGATTGTTCTGGTAAAGTGCAGGATCCTCCACTGGCATCTGTGCCAGAACAGACATCACATCGAATCTCCTGGCTGTAGCAAACTGGAGCATCCCAAGTCTGAACATATGAAGCTTGAAGAAAGTTTAGAGTAGAAATGAATAGTAAATATTTAACTGTGATGATAATGGAAGGTAATTATCTGTGAAGGTAATTAAAACTAAGACTTTTTACCAAGAGCTGTGCTGACTTCTACATTAATGAACCTTTGTAAATTCAGGTCAGATTCCTTCCTCTTCCCATTTCCTAAACAGGCACCTGTACTCAAAACAGCCAATTCAGGAATACAGTTTAATGGCTGTGTAAATGTAATACAGAAAGTCAGAAAAGATGACTACAAATTCTCTGTACAACCTATGAATCAGTCTAGGTCAGAGATCCCTAACACAACTTTTTCCAAGCTTCTCTGCACTCATTCTGGTTCAAAAGTCTCTCTTGGAGTTGTTTGCCCATGTTTGGGTGAAGTTTCACTCAGGGCTTGCACAGCAGCATTAATATTGCCCTGTCTTCACCAGAAATCCCCACGTACATGCCTAAATAACAAATAGTAGGCACAGGAGTGGTGACAATGCTTGACTTGGTGCCAGAAGATCTGCGTAGAAGCATTCGCAGCAGGGCAGCTTAAGGGTATTCTGATTTAATTTAGAACTCGAGCATAATTTTTCTTAATTAACAAAAAATACTCTCTTTGTTTCTAAAGTCTGACCCTGGCCTCTTCCCAAGTAAAAACCCCCATGTTAGACCAAATAAGCAATAACGATGTAAGCTAATCATTACCCACTTACAAGGATTTTCTCCATGCACATTTCATTACCTTCACACAAATACCCTATGGCTTCTGCAGCTGTAGAAGGATTACTAACAGTGGTTTCCCTTCCCACCATACACTGAACATCCCAGTTGCTATGTGGGTGTCAGGCTTCAATCAAGGCAATGTGTCGCAGCCATCAAACACTTACTGTGTATCTTTGAAAGGCACAGTACATGCACAGAGCCGTTCAGGTGCACCAGAGGGACTGTCCTCCAGTAAAACTGGGTCCCATGACAGTAGTGCTGCAGGTTAAAAGCCTCCCAGTGAGTCAACAGCATGAGCTGTCAAGCCAGAGGAACTCCCCGACAAGTGAAATTGCTGTTTGTGTTCTGCCCAGCACGTCACACCCAGTCTATGTTACTTGGAAGACAGCGTGTGAGCAGGAGATCACATTGCCTGGGTACGAAGGTGCTGGTGCAAAACAAGGTAAGGAGGTCAAGAGTACAGCCAAGCTAACTTTGTTTGTGTCTCAGAGAGGGGATTTGGAATGCAAGTAATTCTACAAGGGGTCTTGCTTGCATGCCAAGGGGTTGAAGAAAGTAATATAAATCAGATGGACAAAAAAGTCTAGCAGCAGACAGGATCACTAAATGGGGATGCTACATCCACACTTGAGGGGTGTCTATTCAGCAGAACCCATTAGGTGCTCACGTTCATCTGAGAAGCCCAGTTCTCATGCCCCATGAACAAGACATTCCAACCACAGCATCAAAGAAATGGTCAGTAAGTGCTTTATTTCATGGAAATGCTGCTGACCCCTACTCATAACTTTTGCATAAGGCATGCTCTGGACAGTCTATGATTTCATAGCCAGCATTAATACCGGCAGCCCCACTCTCTAAGGAAATGGGCTTGATAGTCCTGGCTCCCTAACCTGTCACCTTATATCTATGTGTTCTGCCTGGTTCTCCTCCGTCATGGCTGAGCAGCTTTTCTCTGCTTAGTTTTGTCCTTCAGGGCATGTTTATATGACACTGCCCAGAGCAAGACTGAGAAACCCCCCCATCTTTTCTTTTTCTAGCCAGTAATTACTTTCTCAAAATGCCTGTGAGATGGAGCAACCTGGGTTTATAAGTGGAGAGCTACTGTACAGAAGCCTAAAGAAAAAATACGAATCCATTTTGGAGTGTCAGCTGAGGTACCTAAACCCAAACGTCCTATTCAGGCTCCAGCCTTTTCTGACTTCAGTTGCAGCTGTGAACAAACAGGGCTTGTACAAGTCATAGCTGAAGGTTTGCAGTTAAAGAATGAGGAACCTGTAACCAGTGACAGGATTTGTGAGACTCATGGTTTGGTGACATAATTGGCATTATGCAAAACTTTTGTGGCAACTGCTTGCAGATTATAAGATTTTTTTTTTCTTTTTGCAGTTCTCCCCTCTCTCAGTACCCACCTTCCATTTTCTGCAAGAGGTAAGAAAGCAGAACCACAGGTATTTTAGTCATCTTCAAGACCTGCTCAAGCCAGGAGCCCCATTTCTCCAGTACAATGAACGAGACATGAATTCTGTGGAAAAAATAGCATATGACAATGTCATGAGAATAACTTCTACACTAACAAGTGTGGGCGAGAAGGGCGTGGGGGAAGTCCCTAGTATTGGCATTTCCCAGCCTTTTGTAACAGGAGTCACAAACTCAGCAATTTCTGAATGTAAATTTCTAGACATCAGCCAAAAAAAAAAAAAAAAAGGGAAAAAGCAAAGCAAGTCCCATCAGCCTCAGAATCCTTCACAAGTTCTTATACTGCAAGTCTTCTTGCACAGTCAGTCCCTTGCTTCTACTCCACCTTCCACCTTGTTGGATTTCACTACTATTATCCTTCCCTCCCAAAAGCTTCCCTAAGTGTTCAGTCTCCTTATTCAAGCCTATATGCTGAATTCCCCTGAATTTTCCTTGCCCCTCCAATCCCCAGTGGGTCTAGCACCTGAGGAAGCAGTATGCTGCTGCAGTGGGGAGCAGTGATTGATGGAAGAGCCCTCTTCACCACGTGCAGGCCAGGACAGGACATACCCTTTATAAAGAATTTAGCCACCAAGTTCTCGGACTTTACCCAGGTTGTGTGGCCTGTATTCTTCAAAAGTTTGTCATTTTCCCAGTGGTTCTATCCCAGAGACAGCAAAGGGAACATTTCAAACACCAGAGTGACTTCACCTTCTCACTGAGTTTTAAATCCTTCATCCCTTGCTAGAGACCAGTGTAGCACAACAAGAGTTCTTTTTCCATCACGGGCACGACACAACCTAAGTAACTTTACTTAAGGGTATTCTCAGAAATCACATAACCATTTTAGCTCTTACCGTCAGCAAAATTAGAAGTAATCAGAGGTTTATAAAGAAAGCATTTCAGAAACCTTATTGCACCTGGCAGTACCAGCTCTACAGCCTGTAAAGTAATACCTCAGCCAAATACCCTAAACTGCTTGTAAGCTCCTCCAAGTTGAAGATGGAGTGATCTGCCCTTGCAGAACTCACCTCAAGTAACAGATGTTAAACAAAGCAAAACTCAGGTAACTGCATGGAAGTCCAGGTTCCCTGACACTCTGCCCTCTCAGGGGGAGCAGAGACTGCACTAGATCTTTCTGTGCCTCTAGCTCAAGTGAAATGCCTAGCAGCCTTAGTGTGTTTCAGAATAATGCTTTACAAGGAAAGCCGTCAAATATGTGTTAAAGTTTCAGATGGCAAATCAAAGTACTGCTTGCGGTCTGGAGCATTAGGTTGCTCCAGATTGCAAACACACCCCATATGATTTGTGTGCCAGGGAAAAATTAAAATAATGCATCAAAACAAGCTCTTGACAGTATTCCATGTACCCTCTGTTAGCTCTAAGCACTGGCAGCCTACATGCTAAGTTCACTCTGCATGATTGAACCCAGAGGTTACAATTCTCTTTTAAAGGTATCTGCTGATAATAAAGCCATAAATATTTTAGTTCTGCTCTGTCTCCTACAGGAACTTTTCACCTTTTCTAAACGTGTTACAAATACCTTCAGTATTTGCCTCATAGCAAAAGTTTTGTTTATAGGGCTCAGTCATCAGTAAAGCTTATTTGGTATGACGTTCCCCCAGCAATAGCTTCATGTCTGACAATGGCAGCTCCCCGCTGTAAAAAAGTGCTCTTTATTCTCCTCTTCAGGGACAGGAAAGAGGAGGTGGACTGAAGATTCATAATTCATTTTCTAGAGGAGATATCTGTTTGAATGGGATCAGCAGAACCTGCAGCAGTGATGCCTTGCAGAGGTCCTTCTGAGCAATGACGTCTCTGTGCACTGCGCCATGCTGACAGTCAAGTCAGTCTGGCCAGTTAGAGATGGGATTTCTGGATTTGGAGTCTGGTTGCAGCATGCTGTCTAACCTCTCCCTTGGATTAGGAAGGGAAAGAGGCCGGGGATCCCAAAGACTTTAAATGAAGAATTTACTCCATGAGACTCTATATCTCCCCTCTAGTTTTCCACCAAGTCACTACTGTTTGTATCCAACATCAACTCAAACATGGACACCATAAGCTTTCCACAGGAACCATAAACTATCCACTAAAGAAAATGTCAGGGAATTGTCACTGTGCTCTTAGCTTCTTTCAAAATTTGACATTTCTTTCACCATTTCCAAACTTGATTAAGAAGTGCTAAAGAAGAAAAGGAGACAGGAGAAGGCAACATCTCCCCAGATACATAACCCATGTCATGGCATACAAGACTGAGCTGAATGTGTGTGGCTGTGCAAGATTAGCCCCACTTGCCTCTGTGGATCCTTCTCCTCACAGTCAGATCACCCAGCATTCAGGCACCAGCCCTGCTGTGCTGTCCTCGCAGCCACACTGGGCTGACAGAAGAGATGGGACCTGGAGGATAGCTGGGAGCTGGGGTTGTCAGGGGAGACCATCTTGCTCTCTACAACTACCTGAAAGGAGGTTGTAGCCAGGTGGGCGTTGGTCTCTTCTCCCATGTAACAAGTGACAGAACAAGAGAAAATGGCCTCAAGGTGTGACAGGAAAAAAACTCTTCACTGAAACGGTTGTCAAGCACTGGAACAGGCCGCCCAGGGAAGCGGTAGAGTTACCATCCCTGGAAGTATTTAAAAGCCGTGTAGCTGTGGCACTCATAGACATGGTTTAGGGATGACCTGGCAGTGTTACTTTAATGGCTGGACTCCATGACCTTAGAGGTCTTTTCCAACCTAAACAAGTCTACAAAGTGAAGGCCTCTGCTGCTTGAACAGGCAGTGGCATAGCAGCCTGTTATTATTTTGCTCTCTTTGTATATACCAAAATGACAACACACAGCCTCAGGATAGGAAACCTCCTCCTATTTTCCAGCCTCAGCTGGCTCCTGGCCAACTCAAACTGGTTTGTCTTTGTGACTGCATTGCCTTCTGGCTCACCTCCTTCTCTGGATGTGAGATTCTCTCACTACTTCATTTGTCCTGGTACAGGTTTAGACACCTATTATACCTCCTCTCCTTTCTCAGGCTGAACAAGTTCTGGTCGTTCTGCTCAAACACCAGCAGCTCTGCAACTCTGCCAGCTCCCCAGAGTCACAGCTGACAAGAACTGGAAATGGGGTCAAGGCCTCTCCACAGCCTTGGTCACCATACTCATTTTTATTGGCCACTACTGGACATACTTACCTGGATGCATGCAGAATCAGGTGGTAGCTTTCCAACAGCCACATCACACTGCTGGCTTGTAGTTTCCTCATCAAAGCCTTCACACTGTCCTTCTGGTGTACCCACAGTCCAATTACACATTTTCCAATGCAAAGTGCTTAAACAGTTTCACCTAGAAGCTGCAGAAAAGAGTTCCCAAAATAATAGAGGTATGAAATTTCTGCCAATACTACTTTAGAACAGGAGAGTACACAAGACAAATCTACCATGCTGTATTTTAAGACCCAAATCCACAAGAGGATTACAATAAAAAAGCATTGCTATCTAATGAAGTTCTTTTTCTCTGACTGGCAAGCAATCATATGACAGATCCTTATATGGAGATAGAAGCAATACACCTAAGTTGTTTTCCATCAGAATGGCATTTCCAATGATCTATTAAGTCAATTCTAAACCCACAAAAACCAATTATAATTTACTGCAGTACCTTGCTGTCACACAGACATGTATCTAAACAGTATTCTAAGATTAAAACCTGATAAAAACACTGTTATCATTGGTCGTCTTCCAGAAAAGTGAAATCATGTCTATACTCTCCGGTAGACAAGAGAATTAAGGAACATACTGTTACTGCTCAGAAAGGAAGGAAATAACACCTTTGCTATGCAGTACTGTAACACTTGACGGAACAAAGGTCTCACCCATAAGAATCTTTCCTGATTCTATCACAGAAGAGCAAGTGTGTGCAAGCATGCAGCCGAGACACTGAGAAACCCAGCTACACTACACACCATGCTTCCTGTAAGGCCAAGAACCTATGTCCTAAAAGCTGTCAAACAAGAGTATACAAGAAGGAGCAAAAGGTTTGGAACTGTGAAAGGCGGTGTGGAAGCCCCTTCCTCATGCTGCTTCTTTCTTTTCTGCTGAACACTGTTCTTAATCCCTTCCCTCTTACACATTTCTAAATCTGTAGCTTTAACCACAAATACGTACCCCAATGGGTTTTACAGCAAAGAACTAGACTGAAAAGATAATGAAAAGAAAGCAGATGCGGTAGATGGAAGCAGCATACAAATAAAGGTCTGCTTTGGAGTCCTGTTCTCTCCAGAGTACTTGCTGACTCTTCTTTTCATTGCTTTTTCACAAGTACAAGTGCTACAGCATTGCACAGAACAGTCAGAAATCAAAGAAACTGAGTAAGAGCAGAGTTGACTCTTACTCTACTAAATACCTACAGAAGAATGAGAGCAAAGTAAGTGGATCCAAAGTGAAGCTTTGTGGTATGGCAGACTTCAAATTTTACTTGCTGTAAAACCTTACTGGGAGTTACTGAAAACGTAAGAACAAAGAAGCCAAATACAGAACAGTGATAATTTTTCTGTAAGTGAATTTCTGCCCAACACATGAAACATCTAAGAAGTAACCCATGCAATCTTAATGTTTCAGTCACCACAAGTTCATTCATAATTGATAAAAACTCCCTGTATTTTTCTTGTGTTTCTCAAAATTACAGAGAACATTTTTTATTTCCTACAGCCTCTTCCACCCTTCTGACAAGAGAAGAATGATGTGTCTTACTGCAGTGTATCATCCAAAGACCTCTCACGACATGGGACAGAAAACTGAATAAAGCACAAAGGCTGCAGAGAAGAGGAAAAAATGATGTTCAAGAGAAAATGTTCCTATTTCTTAAATCACAGCAGGTGCATAACACTTGGTTGTTGAGAGAGCTAATTATCCCACAAGAGCTTTTTCTACTTGTATGCTTCCAGTATAGCTATGCATTTTTCCCAGATGAGATCCACTTACTTAGGCACAATTGGGAGCTTTGGCTAGCTTCTCAGTATTAAATCACTTTCCAGATACCGTACAGATACCCTATGATTGCGGTTTACCCTCCCATTTGCAGATTTGCTTTGGTCCTGCAAACTGCTCAGAAATTATTTGTACACATCCAGGGCAGTCGGCATGTTTCTGGCAGTTAAGAGTGGGTACTGCATTTCCAGGGGTGCAGCCTTCAGAATTATTTTTTCATTACTTCCTCCCCAGCTTTTTTTTTTCTTTCCTCCTTTCTGTGATTTCAAACAGACACCCACAGTAGATGCTTCACACTTTCAGCCTGCCATGTGCATGCTGTCCCATCACCATCTGCTCCTCTGGCATGCACATACATGCTACGGGGAGCATGCTTGCTCCTCTGACACCCCCCCAGAAAGTTTCAACATGTCCAGCATCTCCAGGGGCCTTAGAAAAATCGCCCATGGCTTTTTTCAGCATTGCTCTCACAGACTTTGTCTTGGTTGGGTTTACCAGTCTGGAATTTCTAACAGCACAGCTCCTTTTCGTGACTCAAAGCAAACACACATCTTTTTTGCCTTTCACTCCTGCCTGGAATAAAAGGGGAAATGATGATTTTACAGCAGGAAGCCCCAAACAGCACCATTTTCGTGCTTACACCAGCCAGTTGTCATCAGCTGCATGGCTGCAGGCTTAATGCTGCTCTCTTCATAAGGGAAATGTCTCCTGCTGCATAGCAAAACAGGCTGCGGGCCTTTCAAAGCTGCTCTGGTGGCGAGGAGATGAGTCACCTCAGGCTACTGCCACACACAGGAAACCAAGCTGACAGCTCAGCTGCACACAATTGCATTAAAAGCACAAAAATAGAGATTTATACAAGGGAGCACCAAAGCTGGCTGCACACATCAGTGTGAGCCGAAGTCACTCCTCCTCCAGGAGGGAGGCACTCTGCTCACCAGCCCAAGTACCTGCAAGGCTTTGCTGCTAATAGGATCATTTCCTTCTAAAACCTTCCCGATGGCAGCAGCCCAGGAACACGCACAGCTAACTTAGGCTGAAAGGGAATTTTCCACCACCCACAAGCCTCTTTCTACCTTGCATAAATCTTCTCAAGCACAGGCCACAAAGAATCCACACCAGCCTCTGCAGATGACATGTAACAAGTAATTGGACACGATAAATCTCCAGGAACCAACTCCCATGCCAAGTTTCCTTTACAGCCTCCCATTTCAAATAAGCACATGTTGACTTTACACCTCCTTCCAGGTCCCTTCATGTTGCTATAACAATAGGATAGGGGCTTAACATAAATCACTACATGGCCATTAAGCAGAAAGATCATTCCCTCTTCTCTGTCAATTAAGCAATATCAGATACAGACAGATACACTGACACGAAATCCTTTTTCATCTGAGAAAATAAGCCTAAGCAATCCCTATATAATCACTCTGCTTCTCAGCAAACTTTCTGGAGCACAGATAAGATCAAAGGCTGCTTTCCCAGCCAACAAAGTTATTAACACCTCAAGGAAAAAGTAATGTTGCACGAAAGCCAGAGCTGTCTGATGGCTTCCTTAATCTGAGGATGGAGACACACAGAGCAGCAAGGAGCCTTACCCCAGTACAAACAGGGCAGCATCTGTGCATGAATCAGAAAACAACATGCTTTTTTTGGGAAGAATACATATTTTCGAGACATTTTCTTTGACAGAACAGTTCCCAAAATAAAAAAAATGCACATGTATTTTTAACTGCAGAAAAACATCTTCATGGCACGCAATCAGAAAGCACAGCAGACAATGCGCTGCTTGCTGAAATTAGAAGGAAGGGGGTTAGGTATTACCCTAAAGTTGTTTCACAAGCAAGTGAATTCTGAATCCATTTTCACAAGACAAACCCTCTTACCCCCAAGATCTCAAAAAACCCAGTCAGCTCAATTTTATTAGGAATGTGAATATAACAGACCCATGGAATACATTTTAATTTAATTTTTGTCTTTATTAGCTGGGATAAGAGGCCAAACTGTAGGGAGCGCTAGGGAAGGGAGTCCATTAGAGACTAGGAGCTCTATACGAGCAGATACAGTAAAACTGTTTCCTGTCTGTACTTTTGCTAAAGCCAACATACAGCATGGACTCTCCGATGCACAAGGAGTGTTTTTCCTCCTATTTTCAAGAAAATTACTTCAACTCACTAGCCCTTGACTTTCCTTTGTAAAATGTGGCTAAAATGGGCCAAAGGATTCAAAAGCTGCTGAGGAGAGACAACAAAGAGAGACAGAGATGCACAAACTAAGGATATGAATTTGCTTCCTGAAGCTGTAACAACAATAAGAAAGGAGAAGGAATAATCTGGGCCAGCAGTTCCAAAAATATGACGTAAGTATCATCTGCAGTTTGAAAGCGGTATACAAATGACATCTGAACAGCCAAATGATGTTTGTGCATGCCACTGAGACTACATTTGTAAAAGCCTTGTGCAGAGTACAATCAAGCTAAAACAAACCACAAGCATTTAATTAATCATAACTAGCATGGCAAGAGCCTCCTCCCTAACACAGCACTCTCTGATCATCCCACCTGCACTACACCAATTTAAGGAGAGCCCTACCACACCTTGCCAAGGACCATCATGGTATCTAAGGTTCTTCCAAGAGACACGCCAAAATTGCACCGTTGTTACTTCAGCCACGTAAGGAAAGAAAACCTCCACCCTTCTAGAAAGAAAATATAGCTCAGGAACATATAACTGAAAGGAGAAACACAGCATTTGAATTGAAGAAATGATAACGCGCATTCCAGTTCCAGCCTGAAAAGCCTGGGAACATGGACGTGGGAGAGGATTATGCACCTCTGCCTAGGTCAGACCATAGCTCTGTTCACAGATGCCCAAGAGAACTCAATGCAGAGAAAGCTATCAGAAAAAATTATTATTACTTAACATTTATGCAGCACTTCCCACCTGGCAATTTTTAAGCAAGCAATACATTAAGTAATTTACCAAGAAAAACATACATTGGCCTTCTGTATGATCCATAGCTCATGCTTTCACAAGAAAACAGTTCTACTTTATTAAACTTTAAGGCCTGAACTTACTATACATGATTCACTGTTACATTTTAAATTGGTAGCGAGGTAATGAATCAGGTTATTAGCTCCAAAATGCATTTAACAGTGCATTTTGCTAAGTTCCCATATTAAGAAAACCACAGAAGAACCTGGAGCTGTTAATATTTTTCTATCATTGGTTAAGAACTAACAAGTTAGGGCACTGTAACCGTTGTTAAAAAAACCAAAACAAACCAACCTGAAAAATATCCCACCTTCCAACTTTGCCACCCTGGATTATTCTCTAGCTAACGATGCCCGGTTAGTGATTCTCCCTTATTTCAATTCATCTGTTGAGATCTTTCTGAAATCATTTCCAGCTACAACAGGGCTTCCTTTTTGTGGGTAGCAGCACATGTCAGCTTGGCACAGCTTTCCTTTTACACAAGTGCAAGATGCTTCCTTGTGTTAATACAGAAAGCTATCAAAAACATACAGTGGTTGGATTTAAAAGCAGATTCCATAGCACTGGCTGTCATTAGCATTTCTAGCCAGCAACATTATGCTGATCTGAAAATAAATCTTTTGGGGTTATGATTTAAAAAATACAATTCACATGCTCACTGAGAGGTAATTCCTCTATTTCAGGTATTTGGTTTATCTCTCTTCCATGGCCTATGGGATGAAGTGGCAGCACACTGATTTTTATTGCTGGTGAACTTGGACAAGAGACTACTCTTTATAAGACACAATACAAGCACAAGCAAATATGATGGCTGCATCCACTCAATTCAGATCTATTTTTTTTTAATGCATAAAATGGGTACATGAATTTAGGTGACATTCAAACTTTTGGCAAATAACCAATCCACCACATCAGTAACATAAATTTGACTTGGGATACTATGGCATGAATCACTGGAAAAATCAGGGATTCATCTTGTCTCCTTCTCTCCTTTAGTAGTAGGGAGATGAATTTCCAGACGGGGATAAACTTTCTGTTCTCTGAGGTACTCAACTGAGCAAGGCTGGATATAATAAAAAGGTGGACCGTTAACACAAGTAAGCAGCTCTTTAATATGACATCTTGCTTTTGTAACTTCTTTATTAATCTTAACTGTTAGAAGAAAATACAAGTTAAATTGCGTGAGAGCATCTTGTGATTATTATATGTACTCCCACAAATACAACTGATACTTTAAATTAATTTTCCTTAAAGTTTCCTTAGCAGTTTCATATTTCTTCAATGCTCCACTTGCAGCTGGTGTTCTCACATAACTTACATAGCCAGGAGTTAAGTAATCTCTTGAAAATCAAAAGTAGAATTATGAGGCCCAATACATCAGTAGTAAATACAGTAAACACTTGACAAAAATACAGAGACAACTGTGGTGTGGAACCAGTTCATTTTCTTACATCTCTAAAAGCTTCTGTCTCATTAGGTTCATTTTTTGACAAACAAGAATGGGATTAGATCAGCATTATTGTTATAGCAGTCACATGACAGAACCTAGATGGTTATATTTGTCAAGCATTTAATCCATTTCTAGTCCTGTACTGGCCTCTCATTTACAAAGCTCATGGGAGACTACATGACTTTCTCATGAGCAGGAATCATCATGTTTACCCACATGTCAGGGTTAACCTACAGTGGAATCGTCATCTTTATAAATACTTCACAACATTTCAAAAATGGCCTTCTGTCTGGGAGGAGAGGAAGATCATAGCCCATTTGTTCTCCCTCTCTTTTTTTCTTGGAGGGAAGAGGGGAGAAGTCAAATTTTGTATTTCAGATAACAGAGACATAATTCCTAACAAATTGCAATGTCATGTACTGAAAATGTGGTCAGGAAACAACAACTATAAGCCCCTACTTGTTCATATGACAAATATTTCACTGAAAAGTGGAGCAACATCAAAAAGCTAGAAAACAAATGGTCATTCTCAGCTGTGTCAGTGTTGCAGCTGGTATTCACGCAAGTTTAGATTAATCCATGAGACACTTTTTCAGATCATATCCCAGGTGTCAGTTAAGCAAGAAATCAGGCTCACGATAACCAAAGAGTTTAAAATCGCCTTCAAATCGTGCATAGAGGCGCCTTATGTCTCTCTTGCTAATTCCTGAAAAATACCGCTCTACTTTTGTTCTGTTGTACACTGTTATGCCTGGTGGGATGGTGGGGTATGACACCAAGTGGTCTATGCCAGCTGCTTTCAAGATATACGGAGCATCGTCCTCCAGGGTTTCGTGGTGTCCAATCACACTGTATGTGATTTCACAGGGAGCACAAAGTTCCACATATGTTACCCAGTGAATGATGTGGTCACCAAACTGGACATCCAGCCATCGGTGATTAGGGTCACCCAGGTAGCGCACAAAATCCTCAAACTGCAGCCCTTTGGTCTCTGTGCGATTCTTTCTGTATTTACGAATGATGCCGGGAGCAATTTCATGCCGGTACCAAGGTTCAAACCGAGGATTGTGCACAAACTTGTCTTTAAATGCAGAAATAAGTCTTTCGAATGGATCTCTAACAATAAAAAACTTGAAGTATAAATTCAGTCTAAACAGAGGAAGAAAAAAAATTAAAGAATTAAGGAAAGTGTTTAGCACATACTTACAAAATGTACATAAAACTCTGAACACAGCCGCAGCAATGTGAATCTTACAGCACTTCCATAGTCTATCAGTATTATAATCAATAAAACTAGAAATACAATTTCTACTACTTCTTATTAGCAGTTTTGGCATACAGGACAAACATTTTTTTCAAACTGGAGGAGTTTAGCTTATCTCAGTCCATATAAACAGGAGACAAAAGACGCTGAGAACTCCAAGTCAAAGATATTTGTAATGCCATGTGATCGAGCTCAAAAAGCAAAATACATAAGGGCATGGGGAAAAGTGCATTGCTAACGCTAAATGCATACAGAAGGCTGCATTTTTCACTGGCAGGCAGTTAGATAAATTGCTGCTTAACTAAAAAAAAAAAAAAAAAGTATTTTATTTGATGTTTCGTCATGTTTTCAATAGCGGCTGAGAACACTATTGAATACTTCAACAGTGAAACATGAGACCACAGTTTTCAACAGAATTTCATGTATTACTGTGATACTGTAACATGTAATATTCTGTAGTCAGATTATCTGTAGGAGGAGTAAATTGAAAAAGTTTATTTCAATAAATAGCTAAGGAAAGAGATTGAGAGCCCAATCCTCACTGAAATAAGGATAGATAGACTGGATGTGGATGCACTCTTTTCAGCCTCTACAGCACTTGAATCATACTTCAGATTCTCCTGACTTACTCCTAGCCAGGCAGGGCTAGATAGAGGTCAGCAAACTAAATCAACAGATCCACACCATCCCGCTTTCCACACCTAAAACTCTGGTAATTTCAGAATTTCCAACCACACCCATGCTACACACCTGCAGCATAGCTTCCATGCTGAGCAGAATGCAGCAACCCAAGCAACAGCGGCACTCAACTTCATATATCCTAACTAGGGCTCACCCCTAGGTGAACAGTGTTCAGGGCTGCTCACAGGGAGGGAGAACAGATCCCTGTTCTCAAGAAAGTAGCGACAATATTTTGCTTGGCACAGTATCAACCCAATCAACTGACCCCAATTCTACAGGCAGAGCTGTGATAAATGGCCTTGTGCCACTGCATGCAACAAAAAACCTTGGGCTGAGCTCTACTGACATCTGACACATGTATAAGGGGTTGAGTCTTCAGAATGGCGTAATGCACACAAACCCCCTGCAAGCACATGCTTACGAGTGTCCTGTTCTGTCCATGTTGCCAGCCCTTACAGGGATTATATATGGCATAGGCTCTAGCACAGATGAGAGCAGGCACAGTTAAAGATCTAGCCAAAGTAATGTAGAAGTTCTATCGCAGAGTATTTTTTGGCTCTGAAAATAACCGGAAGCACTTAAACAGGAAGATAAAGTGGTTCAGCTGAATGGAAAATATTGTGGGGCTAAGAAGCACTAACAATTTAAACCTAACCAGTTCAATCCCACTAATAAGTCTGCTGCAACAACAATCTTACCCGTAGGCAGTAAGGTTTACCATACAAGACATCAGAATGGGCTGTCTAATTAAACCTTCAGTTCTGAAAGTCAACTATCTAACAACTAGGTATGCATTGAATTACAGAAACATTATATCCCAAGGAGTTGGTTGGCTCACCTAACCATATCACAAATTACACTGGTGCTCTCCTTCAAAGCCAGTAGGAAGGCAGACACAGCGACATCTGTGAGGGTAACAGAATAGTGCCATAATACAAGTGGTGGGGCAGAAACTCTGCTGTCCTCAGTTTCAGATGCAGACTTCAGCTGTACCCTTGATTGCTCGTAACACCACTGACCTCGACCCTGTCCCACACTCATTAGAAGGGCCACTTACCGTTTTTTAATTTCAGAGTCACTGAAAGAGGACAAGCGTGGAAGGCCATTCTTCTCATGATCATGTACAATGTTTTCTGGGATCTCTTCTATGGAAGAAAATGCTCCTAGACAAATCAAAATGACAGAGCAAGTGATTCATTCAAGGGAAAAAACAGTGAGTATAAGCAAGCATGTGTGCCTTTGGCTGACAGTTTTATGTCTTTCTCTTTTTTTTATTTTTACCATTTAAAGTTACTATGTTTGAAACTGCTAAATTAAGAAAGATTCTGACTGCAAAGCTGAAACCTGCTGAAATTCTTTAGGGTATATGATATCAAGGTCCAAGACCAAACAGCCCCGAAATTCTCAGAAAAGCATATTATGCAAATTTCATCAACAATTATGTCTAAGCCTGTAACTGCTTATATGTCAGTGTCCCCATTCTCTTTCCCTCTGCCTGCACATACAAATGGAGGAAGACTTTAAGGATTAACTCAGATGAAGGAACCAGCTTTTTGGCTGAGCTTCAACCACCAACAAAAATAAATGCTATGAGCTGCTTTTGGAACTGCTTCAATGCAAAAATACTTTGCTGTCAGGATCCATAAAGTTTTTTTAACAAGCATGCTGTGCTGAAACAAAAATTCCAATCAGAGAATACTCCACAGATTAAAAGGCACTAAAATTAACAACAAAAGGTCTCCAGATATTAATTTCTGCAAGCACATAAGCTGACAAGAAAAATAACGTCACTTAACTCCACTGCGTTCATTTTAATATCCTGATACAGTAAAGTTTTATGACCTTGAGAAACATCTCATGTGGCCCCTTGGGCTTTAGGCATAAGCCTACACACAACAGCATCATTTCAGAGTATGAACCTGCAACAAGCACAGGGTGCTACAAAACAAGCCCATCAGGTGAAAGTCTCTACAGCCTTCTCGTTTCCAGAACTGAAGTGAATAATACACACCACTCAGCTTCTCAGTTTTCCAATTTTTTTTTTCCCTGGAGGGGGCAGGGCCTGACGGGTGGGGACTAGGGTTGTATTTTATCAATTTCAGGTTTTCAATTGTATTTTTTGGTACCACAGGCGACTCGCACGTGGACAACGGATGTCAGATTAGACAGCCTCAGGAACAGATACCTTGCATTCATTCAGAGAACATATTCAGTACAAGCAGCAGCAGAGTTAGCTCCCCCACAGTGCCATAGCTGCATTTCCCCATCCCAAATCTCCAAATACCACTTAGGTATTTGAACATAAAATATTCCCCCTCAAGTGTGAGCCCTGACTTCTGAAACTACCCAAAAAGGAGAAAGTTAGATCAATGGCAGCAGTAGCCTTCACCAGCAGATACCAGTGCACTGGCACCTTAAGGCAAAAGGGAACACTGTTTATGTGGAAACAATTTTCTGTCATTATCTAACATGACAGAACTAGGAAACTCAAGGTGAAAAGTTCCCCATTGTCAAGATGCGAGTTATCCTCCACTCAGCGCAGCCAATACATCCCTGCCCATCCTGAGGCAGTCTTTGCATGTTATCTCTCAAATGTTGATAAGAGCAGGTACTTCTAATGCCCTCACATAGTTCCATATTTAGTACTTCGAGTGTGGCTTTCACAGGTATTAAGACACATGCACACACAGAGGTATGGGCGTATCTCTGCTGGATTTTTAGCCCACATCCATGGATCAAGGATGAAACTAACATTAAAGTTTTTAATGTTAGTACTGCTTGCTAGAAAAATTTTGCTGAGGGACACAGTTCATTTGCTTATTTTTCAAACATACTCGTCCCTTTATTCCTTCTTTCACCATCTTCTATAACATAACTTTGGTGAGCAAACTATTGCATCAAGCACCTCAGAATCTTTATAACTCTTAAGATGGTTCACTGATAGAACAGATACAAGATTTCAGCAATACAGACCAACAGCACCTGCCAAGTTTTAACTGGCTTTCTTCATGGCTAAAATCTCTAGTTAAAAGTCACTGGCCTGTAGTCAGAAATTTCATATTACTGTTACTTAGGAACTATGATACCTTTTCATATACTTTCAAATTCTATAAATCAGTGCACCCCTTCAAAGATCAGAAACCTACCTACCACATGCATATGGGGACTCTGTCATGACTCAAATAACTTTTGAGACAAATAATAACAATAGTTATTTTTACAGAAAGAATAGATCTCATTTTAAGGGGATATTTTGAAAAGACTAGAAACAACTGTGATAAACGCAAAGCTGAAATTAAGTATCAGTGTACAGAAATGCAGAAAGAATCCATTTTAGTTGCCCCAGTTAGAGCAATTCTGTTTCCTCCTCCTCCTCAAAGAAACCCACACACCCACAGAAGAGTAGATACCATTTAAAACGATCAAGACTTTTTTCCACTGAGTGTTGCCCACTTTCGGCGTCTGACAAAATAGGATCTTGTGCTTGTCACACACAAATATTCGGTCCAAGACGAATTTGGAAACTGCAGTATGAGAAAGATCTCTCAATGCAGTGTCTCTGCAGACATTCCTGAGAAGCTCAAGTCTTTCCATATGAACCAGGGGTTGGCGGATCAGATTTCCTGAAAAAGCTTTTCCAGTTGGCTTTATGAAATGCAGAGGAGAAAGAAAAAACACAAGTGAAAGACTTTAGTTTTCAGATCAAATTCTAAAGTATAAAAATCCCCAAACTATGCACCCTAATGACTCCCAGATTCATGATTAAAACATTGCTATGTATTAATTAAAGGAGTAGCCCAGAGTTTGCTTTCTGTGCTGCTGCTATGTGAACACTGAAAAGTGTTAGCAGAGAAATTTTCTAGCTTTCTGCAGCACTCTGTGAGAGCTCTGTTTCTCACAGAAACTATGAAAAACAGTGCTACGATTTTGTAAGCAAAACTTCCTCTATCTTGCACCTGCAGTTGTTGTGTAGTATTGTTATGATATTGTCTGGGAAAAATATTCTGAAAAGTTTTAGCCAACCGGTACGGGAGGCGGATGGTCGGTGACCAATGACCTTATGCCATGCTGGCGACCCAAGTTATAGAAACTGATTTATAGTTAAATAAATGGATTATTATTATTATTATTATTATTATTATTATTATTGCTCCTGAACTGGTGTGTTGTTCCTCACCGCTAGTGCCGCTCACAGTGACACTGCTATATATTGTTTCAATTCTTAAGACATTACATGATTCTATACAGTAGCAAGAGCTTTTCCGTACAATAATTTAAGTCTGCAGCACAGCAGCAGTGTCTTATCTGTGTGGATAAAACATGCCTTGATCAAATACTGGAACTCCCACAGAGTTTTAACAACCTGTAAGAAAGCTTCTGAGAGGTTAGGACAGGAATTTCAACATAAATTATGCTTTAGACTCTGAGAAGTTGGGGCTGACCCTTGGTGTGATTCTTGGGGATGTCCTGTGCAGAGTTAAGAGCTGGACTCTATGATCCTTGCAGGTCCTTTCCAACTCAGAATATTTTGTGACCCATCTGGCAGGGAAAGAATTTAGGATGAAAGTTCTGTGTTGTTGTGTTGTTTGCTAGCACCTGTAGGCATTCACCGTTTCCATTTATCCAAGTTGAAATAAAATCAGGTGAATAAAAATGTGAACAATGAGCATCAGTGTGACAAATAAAAGAAGTAGCAGGATACCTCTCCCCAAAAATGGATGAGCTGTTTCACATGTCTCATTTTCTGAGACTTAGATGGGAACCACAGCCACCTCCTGCCTCACAACTAGTGGAGTGAGAGAAAAAGGAGCTTCTCTGATTAAGAGGTGATGGGAAAGCTTAAATTTCTACTGACAAACTTTCACCTTTCCACTAAATGAATGGCAATCCCCAATATCAATACAGACTAAGGGATTAACTGATTGAGACCAACCCTACCAAGGACCTGGGGATACTAATGAGTGAAAAATTGGATATGTGCTGGCAGTGTGCACTTGCAGCCCAGAAAGCCAACCACACCCTGGGCTGCATAAAAAAAGCACCGCAGCCAGCAGGTCAGAGGAGGTGATTCTCCCCCTGTACTCTGCTCTACTGCCACCTGGAGTCCTGCATGCAGCCCTGGGGCCTCAGCACAGGAAAGACCTGGACCTGTTAAAGGAAGGTTCAGAGGAGGCCACAAAGATGGTCCGACATGGAGCACCTCTCCTATGAAGACAGGCTGAGACAGCTGTGGCTGCTCAGCCTGGAGAAGAAAAGGCTCCAGGAAAACCTCACTGCCGCCTTTCAATGCTCACAAGGGGTTTTTAAGAAAGACAGAGAGACTTTTTACCAGAGCTTGTCGTGACAAGACAGGGGTAATAGTTTTCAACTGAAAACAGATAGGTTTAGATATTAGGAAGGAATTGTTTCCTATGAGGGCAGTCAGGCACTGGAACAGGTTACCCAGAGAAGCAGTGGATGGCCCACCCCAGAAATATTCAAGGCCAGGTTGGATGGGGCTCTGAGCAACCTGTTCTAATGAAAGGTGTCCCTGTCCATGACAGAGGGGTTGGAACTAGATGATCTTCAAAGGTCTCTTCCAACTCAAACCATTCTGTGATTCTATGATTTTAGGTACAGAGTCCAAGCTACAGATGAAAAAGGAATTATTTTTGTCCCAAGCTTCCATAAGGAAAAAAAAAAATCTGCTTTTTCTGTTTGTTACTCTTCTCCAATATCCCCTGCTCAGAATGTGATCTGAACAGTCTGTCAGATTATTTTATCTGTCCAAACAATTCTTTCTGCATGCAACCAAAATTAATGTTGTTATTCTACATTTCATGCTGTCAGGAAGTCAAGAGGGAATTTTTTTAGATCCAGAAACCTTATTATCCTCTTCCATACTAGTAAAGAAAGCATTTAAAACTCACTACACATATCTGCCAATCTTCCACTGAATGAAGTGTTTTTCCCAAGTATTTTCAGGGTAACTTAAATTTCATGTTTTTGAAAAATGAAAGCAAAAACAGTCATGTTTATACAGCTAACCTACCTTCCATGCTGCATCACAAAAATACTTTAAATATAAGATGACTTATGTACTAATGCAAAAAAAAAAAAAAAAATTTGATTTAGCCCATTCTGCAAATGGTCTCAAATTTACATTTGTATAAAGGATTTTCAGAGTTTCCTTGTCAATCTGCTGAAAGCACGGAACTATGTACCTAAAAGATTAACTGGTATTGACTACTACTGTGTTTATATTCTACTTTGGAAAAATGCTGAGATGTGACACACAAAGAGCACAAAAGATGAAAAAGAAATTGACACTGATAAAAAGAAACAGAGAGATTGGGAAGAGATCTAAGGGAACAGAGAAGACACAGGCTTGCCCTCAAAAACCACAAACCTGATTGCTACGGCAAGACAGAACTCAATTAATCCAAAACTGGGCCATTATATTAAAAAGGCTAACAAAAATGACTGTCCCGACTCGATAAAGGAGTACTGTAACAATTTTCTCCTAGAAACGGAAACACATTAAGTTCAATCATTCAGATGAAACAAGACAGCAGGTTACCGTGACAAACCAGCTTTGTGAAGTTAAAATGAATTCTGTCGGCTCCATCTAAATAGAACAGTCTGAATAAATAATTCCTGTCTAGCAATTCACCTTAACATCAGGAAGCCCTTCCTTAAGCTCTTATTTTCTTCTACTCTTTAACACACGTAACCCTTATCTCAGCAGTATGCACCTGGAATTCTTCAGGCCAATGTTTTTCCTCTGGCTCATGTACCTCCTCCACTTTTGTCACAGCTGTCAGTATCAATGGCTCTTGCTTGGCACCATAGCCTAAAGAAGGAAGAGAGATAACAGCATTACAGAAGGTGAGGAGAAGGCAACTATTTCTGCTTTACAACTAAAACACATGAACTTTACTTTCTGTATTAAGCTTACAAAACATTAGAATTTGTTTCTACATGGAAAGATACTAGACAAGACAGACACAGACTATGAATATTTTAAAGGATGCACCCTGTGGGAATTTTGGATTCAATTTCATTTGAGTTTTATCAAAGAAACATGCCCATTATATTTTACTTGGTTTTTCGGTTGTTTGTTTTGCTTTTTTCTAAAAACTGTACAGAGAGACATCGAAGTCTTGAATCCAAATATCACAATTGATAGACAATTTGGTATAACTATATGGACTTGTGCATAGGAGATTTATATTTTTCAATAAAAAACTTCTCAAAGCATGTCCAAATAAAAAAACTTAACCTATCAGGTTTCTCTCTTCCCTTATACTAGTAGAAATGTTTCTTCTTCTGTAGACTATTAAACTTACAAGAAGAAAAGTGTTGTTATGGACACCCTTTTATTTCTGTGGTGCTCTAAGTAAGCACCTATAACCAACAATAAATAAAGATCCCCTCTTCCTTTCTTACTGGACAGATGGCCTGCCTTAGAGATTCTCACAACAACAAACTCAGCTGATATTCTTGTTCTTTTTTTAGTGGTTTTAGGGCAGCTAATAGTTTGAAACCAATTTAAAGCATGTAAGGGAAGAACCCTTTTCATCTTTTGCATTTAGTATGGTACAGAAAACCCAAAAAATAACACAAGGTTATAGCTTTAGTCTACACAGTGCCGAAAGATCAAAAATAATTTAGAGCAGCTTTCCCTAACTACAAGGCAAAAAGAACACGATTTCTCCCTGAAAAATTATTTCTATCCATATTGGATTACTTTTCCCTTCATACAGATTCTTCTATGAATAATGTTTCTTCATCTGCATCCACAGGGTCTTACCGTTTTATGGTTGAGAAAATTTGTGTACTGCCTATGTCCTTTTCTTCAAGGAGTACTCTACTCTGCCTACACTGGATTTTAACAAAGGGCACGCATGGAAAAGCAAGTTAAAACTGAAAGCAATGTAAGCATTCAAGCATTCAGATACTGTAATTATTGCTGTGCACAGACTTACTTCATGGTATTCTTCTGGAAAATACAAGTAAACTGATTCAGCTAAACTATTTTTCACTATCATTGTGTAAAAGCATGCCTGTAGATGCTACTAGCAATGATGGACAGAAACTTGCTCCTTAAGAAGTTCCTATTGTTCATGCACCCAAGACATCAGTACAAGGCTTAAACAAAAGAACATTGATTCATTGAGCATCTGCTAAGAAGACACATCCAAGTAAGAAAAATTTCTGACAAGCCATATTTTATTAAGTCTAGAAGAGCTTCTCCAGGATTTGCTATCCTGTCTGGACTTCCTCCAAAATTCTGTTGGTATATTCAAAGTATTTCCCTTCATTAGTTCTATTACAAACACTCCAACACATATATACACTTAACCACAGTCCTGCCTTTGCAGGACAAGCTTAAGAATTTATATATCATCTGCTCAGAGAACTATTCAAAAGGAATGGAAGATTCAGCATAGGAAAAAAAAAAAAAAAAGAGAAAAAACTTGGCAAGCCAAGATAATAAAAAGCAAGTAAATGCAGAGGGTATGCTCTAGAAATTAATTTTTTAAACTACATTTTAATTTTCCTGACAAATTCTGATGAGAAGAACCACTCAAAGACTACCTGAGCTGGGAAACAAGAGTCGGCATAGAGTGAAATACTGGAAGATATAACTACCTAACATAAGAGTAGCTGATTTGCAGGGGTACCAGGACAGAACAGCTGGGTCCAAGGAAAGCTAAGTTAGTCTACAGTTCTCCTCTGCAAGACTTGCTGAATAAATCTCCACGTAGATGCATACTATTTATAAAGGTACACCTAATGTACTTATCCATTATCAAGTTATTGAAAAATATGGCACTAGTGTCAATGCTTCAAAAGTTACATTATTTTTGCATATCTTAGGAAGATTCAGAAACACAGATCTCTTAAGACTCTAAGTCATATCATCACCTTCACCCAAAACTCTTAGTAGGATGGCTTTTTAAGAGCAGCTCCCCAGCAGACAGAAAACTAACATGCTGGGTGGTGTCATCAAATGGCTTAAATTCCTCATCATCTTAATAACATCTCAGCTACTTAAGCTAAGCAAAAGCCTATAAGCTGTTTACAAGTCAAACAGCAGGCGATAAAACTGAATGCAAGAAGCAGGGCAGAGGTGGCTAGGCAAAGTGCATTGCAAATGAAATAAAACTTTCCACAAGTTTTACATAATACCTCCGCCACAAGACAAGCAGTCACAAGAAGATAGAAACTAGTATCATGTTAAATGGACTCTTCAATACCTTCTGCGTCTCTTTTGACTTTAAACAGGTAATAGTGCTCTATTGTTTTTGCACATGACTTCTACCCCCAGTAAATCAAGATACTGACACTAAATGTATTTGAAAAAGCAGACCTACCAAAACAGTACTACCAAACATGATCCCTCCTGTTCTTAACCATCAAAACCCCCACCATGATGTTAGATTTGCAGACTTCTAGCAAGGAAAGAAGGAGCTGAATATCAGTACTCTCACTTCTAGAAATTTGGTTGTTCTGTTCTCAGCCCTACTGAAAAAGTGGTAACATGCCAAGGACTACTTTTCATAGAAAAGAGTATTTGTGTGAAACACTATTCAATTTTCTGTTTCACATCAAACATTAAAGCTGAACTTACCATCTGGGTCTTTAAAAGTCAGTGTGATAAACTTGCTAGCAACCATGAACATGAATATCACCCAAAAGCATGCAGCTAGCAGCAGCCACTGGTGGTGCATGTTGTCAGATGTGAGCCATATAAAGTTGGCACTTCCTGTTTGAAAGAAAAGAGATTGAAACATTAATTATTTTTGTTACAGTTTAGACAAATACTTTCTATAACCTAAAAGAAAAAACGTTAATGTGCATGTGTGCCATAAAACACAGCAGTAGACTTCACTTTTTACTTTTTGTCCATTCAGCCGTATTTTTAACCAATGTTGAGGCTGAGGCAATGTAACCACTGACTGCTATCAAAAGGCTTCACTCCTTTGCCCCTGTGTACACATTCCCAGCCCCCTGCTTGTGCTGGGAATAGCACTGTCTGGCTGACTGCCTGGGGAGACAGATCAGCAAAACCCCCGATTTTTTTAAAGAAGAGTTTATTTTTTGATTCAGCTTAGAAAGACAGCCCACTGCAGGAAAGGAAGGGAGAATGAAGAACGCTGTGCTCTCAGCGGTAGATGTAAATTAACATTGTTCTCGGTTATCCCAAGTCAGCTTATGACATAACATGGACTCTTCCCCTGCCCAACCTACAGAAGCTACCAAGCTGCAACACTAAGCTTAACCTGACCAAATAGTTTTCATTTTCCTTGCAGCAGTGCCTACTACCTGTAGCTGTATCCCTGCAGGTAAGCCTCAAAGACAGAACTTCCTCAGGAGTCCAGGAAGGGTTACCCAAACAGTTGAGACTGCAGTTTTAATGTGCAAAGAAACCACCCACAGGAACGGACTGAATACACGCAGTTTTATCCTGATTTTTGAAACTGCAATCCTAATACATTATTTTCCATGACTGTAAGTTAAGATTAAATATAAGGAAACCAATGACAAAAAAGACTGAAGCTCCCAGCCACTAAAAGAAATGGAACATTTTAAGCTGTATCTTTTGCTGAATTTCCAACTTCTGATGGGCAATACATACGGGGGTGGACACCAGGTATCTGTGAAGCTCCACTGCAAATAAAAAACAACCCACAACCAAAACCTACAAAAATACAGCACTTTTGTCTCTACTGTTGCTGGAGAGATAAGACACCTGAGGGGCTGAACTCAGGTGCTGAAAAGAGTGAATGCTTCCTTTTGAGGACACATGCAACACAACATCAGAACACTTAACCAAAGAGGATCTAATACAAAAATCTCATACAATTACATCCTCACAGCAATCCTCTAACTACCAATAGGATCAAACTCAGTCCTAAAGTAGCCACACGAAACTTCAATAAGAGTCACAACTGCATGGTTTGTGATCACAATTTCTATACAGCCATTTGACTGAATTGCCAAGTAATATAAGAAATGCCCTCATTCCCAGTTATGATGCTAAAAAATGTTAGTTAATACTTCTAAGGAAGTATTTATTAAGTTTTTCAGTCATATACCAGTATTCCACCTTCTTCATTCCCACAAAGTTTCAATAACAGAAGTAAGCTACTACTGCTACAGGTGCCAATTGCTTTTCCAACTAGCTTTTGCCTTCCAGCAATGCAAATGTTTCCAGCAAAAGTTCTCTCCACAGCTGACAGCAGTGAACCATCTTCAGAATATGCTGAAAGCCTGTGCACGCAGTCAAGCAGTTCAAAACACATTTGGGACCTAAATGATGTATGCAAAATGGGTAAGAGGAGGAAAAGAACTGAATATCTCCAGTTAAAGGGAAAAAAAAATGAATTTGGCTAGGGTGGCAATGTTCAGGCCTACTTTTATTTTCTCAATGCAGCATTTTTCAGCTTGGCTTCTGAAAGTTCCCTTCTTTCCCCCTCTTCTTTCATGAGTTCATTTTTAAGTACTTCTAAAAACACCACACCTAGATATCAACTGTCTTTTGGACACTTAAGAGGTGCTGTGACCTCCATTAAGACAATGTTTGTCATCTGTTTTTTGCTGCAATTCCCTGGCTGACAACTGAGCATGCAATGTCCAAAACATGTTTATTCTTCATGATCTGGAAGACTGTTGACTAGGAAAGGCAAACATGGTATGAATTCCATCAGACTGTCCTCTTTTCAGCTAAGTAGTTCAAAAGTTATTCCCAACCTACCGTTGCACTAATGCAAAACCTGCCCTAAGATTCATGCTGAAAACCACCAGGTCTCAAAGGTCCTCATTTTCCAGTCCGCCATGAAATTCACCATCTTCCACTTAAGCACTGAGATTTGTCGCCTTTACTTTCAGGCATCGCATTCATTTCCAGCTCTCACAGACGACAGAAATTCAGACTGAATATCAAGACATAAAAATGTAGCAACAACATTTTTTACTTTTTAGGTAGCTCTGCTAAAACCATGAGACCCATTCAACATTCTAAACACTGAATGCAGCAGGCTGACAGAAGCTTGCAGAGAACACTCGGCAGGAGGAAAATCTCTAACCATCAGCTAAGGGCTTTTCAGAGGTATAATGGAAGGTCTGGGCCAAACCTCTCTGCCCAACTCAGTTTATTTGTTCTACATAAAGCAGGGTAGGAACAGCCTCCAACATTCATAGTATCCCTGCTAGTCTGCCCACTTTTATAATGGTGATGTATGCACACCATTCAGTAAGGACTATTGATCTGTATCCCCTTATGTAATTTATATATTGGATTTCTAAGAAATTGTGTTAAATCACATGGGAAACGCAGTTTCCGTGTGCTCTGACCTGAAATGCAGTTAGTGTAGAGAGGACCCTGCTGCCAGGTCCTGTGCTGTAAGGACAGGAGAGAATTTCAGCCGAAGTCACCTACAAGCAGTACAGTTCTCACCTCAAGGACAGGGCTTAGAGAGCAGGAAGGGGTCAGAACTGGAGCCACATGCATAAGAACCACCACTTTTACCCTTCAAGACATGGAAGCTGAGAGGAAAACATTAAGCAGTTTTGTCTACTCTTTTTTTTTAACGTGCACAGGAAATCTGCAACCATACTCATGAATGTAAGAGCCTTGTCAGAGGATCTGTCATAATGTAATTATGTTACTACACTGTTACTCACTTCTAGCATCCTAAAGTACATCTCTATCAGCAGCTCATCACCCATCTCAAGAAGCAGAACTATTCAAAGTTACAGACATAAGTACCTCAATCATTATGCTCACTTAAATGCAATGATCAGTACTTTTTAAAAAAATGTGTTTATGTTGTTTCTCTGTCTCTACCTTAATATTTTTACTGCTTTCACATAGGGCAATTGCATTTCCTATTTTATCCCCAACCTTACTGCATTTCTGTTGCCTCTCTTGCACTTATTTTCTAGTAAATACAAGTACTAGCTTTTGTTTTTTTCTCTTTAAGTTTCCTTCAGCTTCCAAAACAGTCTTCTATTTCTGGTTGTCTAAAACACAATTTTTCTTTACAAGTAGAAAAAAGTAAGAAATATGTTGAAGGTTTAGTCCATTTACACAGAGTTTTCTGGTTACTCTTTCTCCCTCTTATTGCAATTCTACACTTTTTAGGAGCACGCGATCTCAAAACTCCTGTCTCCACCAATTCCTCTGTCCTTTCCCCTCAGGGCTACCACAAACTGCCACATAACCCTCAGATTAGCCAGATGAAGAGTTTTGCATGAGAAAAAAATGGGATCACCAACACACACGCACACACGAACCAAAGATCAAGACACAGAGTTGTAGGCTTGACCCGTGGCCTGCAAGTAACCTGCTACCTCGAATAAACAGTCATTCTTTGCACAAGACCACTGCCTTCAAGTGAATGATGGGACGAAGTGCAAAAGAATTAAGCAGCATTAAAACTCAGTGCACAGTCTCTGCTCTGCAGCTTATGCTGCTTGCATAGGGGCTCCTTGGCAGGACAGTCCTTGCACACATCGCGAATGGCAGTGACACGCCAGGAGGCTCAAACTCCCAACTGCTTGCCCATCAGCACATGATTAATGACGTAACTGGAAATGGAACTGGTAAGGAAGGCCAAGCAACAGCTAACTGGGACACCTAAGCCATTTTCATCAATGCTTCCTTTGTGTTATCTCACAGGTAAGAAAATCTGGCCAGTTTGTTACATTTTTTAAAAATTCCTGACTAACATCTATCGCGGGCGGTCCTTTGGCAAGTTGCGTGGTGCTACTAAACGTTGTAACACACATCGTAACAGGCTGGTTCTTTCCTAAGGCTTTCCTCCTTCGGAGGGCACTAAGAGGCCTGTGTCTCTGCTCTTCCAGCTCCTGCTGGGGCGCGGAGCGCTCCCTGCGCACGCAGCCCACCTGTCAGCGGGATGTGAACCGAGCCCGGGGCAGCAGCGCCTGCCCCAGCTTCGTGACCCACCTCAGCCCGGGGCAGGCCCGGCGTGCGCCGGTGTGGCGGCCCCGGGCTGGCCGGGACCCTGCCTCCCTCCCGTACGCCGTGCCCTGTCTGACAGACACCAGCTCCCACTCCAGCGGGCACCCCACGCTCTTCACAGCTGGGAACGGCAGCGGCTCCTCTCTCTCCTGCATCCAGGCTTCCTGGGTGCTCCATTCATTCCATAACAGCAGAGCGGTCCCCGCCA
>VZTI01000835.1:1076484-1093329 GCA_013397865.1 Struthidea cinerea
CGGCGCCTCCCCGGCCCCGCTCAGCCCCTGCCGCCGCCGCCGCCCGGCCCTGCCGCCGCCGCCTCCATTTCCTCCCGGGGCCGCGGGCAGGCCCCAGGCCCGCCGCCGGGAAGGGGAGGAAGGTGAAGGCCGCCGCGGGGACGGCTCGGTTCGGCTGTGAGAAGACGCAGCGCCGCACCCGGCCGCCCGAAGGCGGGAGGGAGGGAGGAATGGAGGGCGGGCTGGGCAGCTCTGCCCTCCCCTCCCCGCCTCTTCCCTCCTTCCCCTCGAGTGTGGCTTTCCAGCTGGACTCACGTATATACACGTGTGTACGTGTGTTTGGGTTGTTACGTTTGGCTTTTTTTAACGGTTAAAACATCCTTCGTAGGTCACTAATGCTCGTGTTTAAAAAAAATATATAGATCTGGAAATCACAGAACCATTAATATTGGAAAAGACCTCTAGGATCTTCGAGTCCAACCCTTTCCCCAGCGCTGCCAAGGCCACCACTAAACCGTGTCCCCGAGCGTCACATCCATACGGTTTTTGAATGCTTCGGGAAGGCGATTCCACTGCTGCCCTGGGCAGCCTGTGCCAATGTTTGACAGCCCTTTCCACGAAGAAATTTTCCCAAAAACCTGACCGAGATGTCCTCTGGTGCAATTTGAGGCTGTTTCCTCTGGACCCATCACTTGCTACTTGGGAGATGAAATCGATCCTCGTTCGGCTACAGCCTCCTGTTAGGGAGTTGTAGAGATCAAGAGTCCCTTTCCATGTGACTCTTCCTCCCTGATGTTTCTCCAAATGCTTCTTACTATTTCTGCAATTTTCTGAAGCCCACCATCACGCAGGAAAGTTGCCCCGGTCAGGCAGGAATGAAACAAAAACATTAAAGCAGCTGGCAGAGCCAGGCATTCTCCAACCCCTCATCCTGACATGGTAGACACAGGGTGGGTGTAGGCTCCAGGAGAAGGGGAAATCTGCCCTAAAACACTGTGAAGAACAGCTGTAGTGTGAAGGCAGGTGTTTCTGAATGCTGTCCACAGCCTTTAGCTAAGCCCAGGCTCCTTTTCCCCCAAAGACACTGCATAGTGCACACAGTCACTGCATACAGCTGTACACTCAGTGCTCAGCTCACTGGACAAGAAAGATGCTCACAGGGGACAAGCAAAATGCTCACCTTGAGGACTCTGATACACACAAACCCCGTCAAAACCCGGTGATGGTGATGAGTCTCTTCTTAACATCTATTTAAACAGGTCCTCTTGAGGACATATTGCAGTCTTACAGTGCACTCCTCCCTGTTAGAGAAAGATTTAGTCCCTCTGATCCATGCCTTTTCAGACTTGACTACCGTGGTGCACTTTGCTGAAGCCTGACCAAGGAAGTCCAAGGATTCTGTCATTGGTACAGATACCATGGCCACCCTAGGGAGCAGAACAGGCTAATGCAAATGTGTTAGCAATTATGTGCTCAGTGCTATGCTGATGGCTGCTGGTCTCCAGTGAAGCTGCAGAAACATAGATCTCACTGGGAACCAGTGGCCAAAAGCCAGTAATCAGAAACCCAATTCTCTGACTGACTCTATGTTTGTTTGTATCAGCACTTTGGGACACCACATGCTTGTGCATCCCTTCCTCTCTACCTCTGAAGTAGAAATGATGATTGTGACAGTTACCTTGTTGGTAAAGCACATTGGAAATCTGTAGCTGTCACCAGTCTGAGTCTTGCACAGGCTAGAAAGTTGCTCCTTTCTTCAGGTTTCAGTGATGACTACAGTTTCAGCTATGCATAGATTTATTAATAAGCAGTCTCCAGCTGTGGAACCAATTCCTGCCAGATTATCAGGCTCAATTTAGGAACTTTAACCTTTCAAGTGTGTTGTTACTGACATGTATAATAATTAGTTCAGTACAAAAGAGACCAATTTTCCAAATTAAGCACAGTTAATAAGCTTTGTTGTCAGTAATTGGGCCTGAAAGTGTCTGATGAAGTTGAAGAATGCATAGGCAACTGTCCTGTTGGATTATACAGTTGCTACTTCAGGCCAAAAGGATTCTTGCTACTAATAATGCTAAACTGTAGTGGAGTTTAGTGTTTCAAATAGGCAGCAAAATTGATGTGTGAGTCTGGGTTCTTTTTAATACTAGAGAATTTTTACATTGCCAGAGAGATGTAAAGGATAACTGAGCTAGTGAAAAGTCACCCTGCTCTCTCTGGGATATTCTAGAGTGTCTTTCCCAGATATATGATGCTAAAGCCAATGGAAGTGATGTACCCATTTTGTTTTCTGTAAAGACATGGGCCTAAACCTAAAAAATTCATCTTAATAACATGTTCAATGTTTATGCCACTAAAAACAGGGGTGTATGTCCTAATAGCTTTTGTATATCTTTATTCCAGGTTTAACATTTCTCCTGGAACAGTCTTACAAAAGATCCACATTTGCAGCTTGGCCAGTCAGGGAAGACCAGGTGTAGCTCATTCAAGCATTTTAAGAAGTTATCTGTCAGTGGCAGGCTGTCTTGACTGCCCTTGGTATAAGTTAATTCTAAATAACATTTAAGCATACCAAAATGTTTAAATGAGTCCCTGTCTTGGACAAGATAAGTAATTATCCATACTGCAGTTTGCATTTGAATACATCCAGCCTAATCACACTGAAGGAACCTTCATTTTCCTTGACCTTCCAAGCTCATTCTATTCAGCAGAAACCTTGGCTTGCCCATATTATTAAACCTATGCTATGTTTATTTTTTGCTCTTTGCTGTTATTTCAGGTTTAAATCCAATGCCAATTACTAGGATTAGTCTTGGTAGCCCTTTTTAGTCATGCTTTGTTTCCATAAGAGCTGACCTTAAGACAAATCACCTGCTCAGTATCAAGTACTTGCGAAGATTTAAATCTTATTTAAATCAGCAGGAAGATGTGCTTTTCCTAGTGCAGTGCCATTATTAGTGAAATCATCTATCTGCTTCATGACTGCATTTCTGAGGCATGACTGATCACCAAAGGAGATCTCTTGGGTACCAGTACCTTGATTTGCAGGTCAGACATGGCACCTTTGGTATGTAACACATTTATAAGGGTGTGATCTTCATCACCAGATTCTGTCTCTTTCTGGAACTTAAGGGAGCTTATTTAAATGTGGTTTGTGTCGATACAAGATACAACATATAGAATACTTTGCAGCCTCTACATTATTAAGAGACACAGTGGAAATAAAAAAAAAGGCAGGCCGATGAATGCAGGGAGGAACAGCCTCACACAGATGCAGGATTTACTAATAAGGCATAAATATCATGCATAAAGTAGCATGTGTTTCCTGGATTTTTTTTAATATAAAATAACTTTGACAAAGAATAAAGTGCATGTCAAAAACAGCTCTTGCATAGGAAAGATTGAGGTGTGTGGAGGGACTGGGGTGGCTTAGGGCTGATATCTGTAGCCAGAACATACTGCTTGTAGTAGGGGTAAAATCAGGTCCATAAGCAGCAAATGAGATGTGTTCATTTGAAGATTAAGTTAACTTTTTATTTTGGGTTAGAGGCAAGTTTTACCTTGATGATGAGTGCCTTGGAATTCTTAAATCTTTGCATATCATTACACCATTTGATTGCCCTTTGAGAAGGAGACAAAAAGTTTAGATTGAGGTAAGTAGGTCATTAGCTGAACCATCTAATTTATCTTATATTCTTCAGACATTTAGTCTGAGCTGGTAGTTTGAAAAGGGAAAACAGCTTTGTGAAGTTTATTAATAGCAAAGAACCAAACGTGCTGCTAGGACTGGACTAGAGTAGCTAAGAACTACATTTAATTATCAAACCAATTTCAATTAAAATTGAACCTAATGATTCAAAATTAATTATATAGGTCATAAAATGAGTGCAGCCAATCAGCAAACTATCATGTCAATGTAGCAAGGTAAGTCAATTCTTTAAATAAAAATCAGAAATAACAATTGTTAAGTGCCAGTTATGGGTGTTTCCCAAAGTAGAGAAATTAAGATAATTGACTGAATCACTTAGTGTTCAAAACAAGTTACTGTATTGCAAAGTGAACTGCTACCCTCTTTTAACCGTCCCCTTTCCCCACAGTCCAAATCAGACAGCTGGATTCACCAACTTTCATTTCTCTCTATGGCTGGCAGAATCAAACTGGCAAGCAGCTGAGTCTTAAATTCACCTGCTGCGTTCCCCAAGGGACAAATTATTTCCAGGCTATTTCCAGGTGACAAAGTTGCTGTGACCCTGCAGGTATGGCACTCATGGTTGCATCTGTGACTTAGGCTCCAGTGAGGACAAACTGCAGGTTTGCCCGTGCACCTGCCAGTGCTGTGCCTTGCCTCGAGAGGAGCTGCAAGATTGGCATTGCACAGATAGAGAGCACCAGAGCTGGTCTAGGCTCAGATAAAGAAGTAAGGCAGATTTTCAGGTGGTTTTTTTTTTTGTCATTTTTTCTCAAAAAGGATTATGGAGTGAAGGCAGCTGTGCTGCTCTGAACCAATACTTTTCCTTACCAGTGATTGAGATTACACTCTAAAATATTGAAAAAACACCTAAGGACAGCATGCTAAACAGAAGACACAATTCCTGACGTATCTGATACCAGTAGTGCTGCTGTAGCAAGGGTTGGGAGAGCTGTTGTCTTCTGCTTGATTATATCCACATTAGAAAACTGACCAGTTTTGGGGTAAGCAGAAACACCTGAGGGAGGCTGAGGGGTGACTTGGGTCATGGGGGTGTGAGATTAAAAAAAAAGAGAAGTGGAGGCAAGCACAGAACCTGGGTTCCATTTGCTAATGAATGTATGTAGGATTAGAATGTTTTATGTTAAGTGGAACAGCTTTCACAGGGACATTGAGTGCTTCAAATAATTTATAACTTGCTGTTTAGGGCTGGCTCTTGGGAGGTGGCAGATGTGGTATCTATCAGCAGGAATTTGAACATTTGTTTCCCATATCCTTATAGCTCAATAATTAATTAGGAACCACACAACTGTTGTGAAGGCAAGAAAAAAAAGTTTGTGCCAGAAATTCAAGGAGATGTAAGTCTAAAAGAGTTATCCTAAAATGACAGGCATTGTGCTACAATCCAAACTCGGGAGGGCAAGTGGGTGAGAGGTGGGACTTCACCTCTCTTGGCACATCCTCCTGACCAAGGCACTTCAAATGCAGACTGTGCTCTGGCCACAGGGAGTGACTCCCCAGGTGGGGCCCATGTCCTCCTGCATGGCACAGCCCCTGTGCCATACCTCAGAGTATGGTACTCATCCAAGAATAATTTTGGAGCTATTTATATGTGACTCTTTCCAGTGAAAATTAAGAGCCCATCATTTTACAGAATCTGAAGCCTACTCCATAGTTTCCTTGACTCTTTAAAACAAACAAACAAAAAACAACAACAACAAAAAGTCCCCTCACCTCTGAAAAGAAGAGAAACAAAAGTTGAAAATTCTTTGTGTTTTTAGGGGATTATTTTGCTGCCTTCCTGAGTGTGAGCTGTTAACTATGTTACCATGTGTCCTTAACTTACCATGCATGTTCACATGCTACAATATAAAAAAGAAAAAAAGGGACAAGGAACTTCCCCAGTCACCACGTAGACAGAAATAGGGATGGGAGGAAGAATTAAGAGGAAGTAGTTGGATTGTTTTGGAGAACGGGCCTTTGGAGTTGCAACACTGAGGTGAGATGAATTCTTCAGTCACTGAAACTTATGTTGAAGTTTCTTGCCCTTGAAAAACAGACATCAGGTCCACAAGATCTAGCTGTACCTTGATTCTCTGTGGCAAATTTTATTTCCTTCAGCTTAATGTTTCCCAAGATACTCGGGCACAGCCAGTCTTGGGCTGCAACAATAAAATCTTGCTCTCACTAAGGTGAGAACACATGGGAGATTGTCTATTTGAAAATGCCCATTTCTAAAATAAGTGTAGTTTAACCAGTTATGGCAACCACCACCAAAAAGAGCCCAGAAAATATGAGGGGTAGGGTAAATATGGTAAGTTTCAGTGACACAGCTTTCAGCCTCACTACAAGGAAAAAGCTTGAGAGTATAAGATGATTTCAACATTTAATGTAAAGCTTTGAGAGCTCCAGAATGGTTACCAACTAGCCTCTCCATTTATTCAGTTCACCCAAACAGCAGTTGATGTTTTGGAATTAAGTGTGACCACCAGCCATTCATCAAACCTTATGTTAGGACCAGCCATGATAGATCAACCATGAAAAGCGTCATGTTTTATCTCCAGAATTTCTTCACCTAAGAAGAGGGAGAATGATTTTACATCTTCTTGCTATGTATTCAACTTAAATGAAAGAAGGTTAACAATTCATATTAACAGACGATCTCTGACAAGTATTATAAGATAGTTACAAAGCATACAGTTAAATTAATAAGTCACCTGTTGCTATTGCAATTGGTATTTGATAAAAGGCAATATTGAAAGTGCCAGCTTTATACTTCAAGCAAAGAAGAGTCATTGTTTAATGCTTTGTATCTGTCACTGTAGTGTTTAAGAAAGTACCATGATGTGTTTTTTCAAGTGATGTTGCTCTAAATTGCAAAATCTACATTTGAGCTCAAAATAATGAAATGAAATAAAGAGTAAGCCAAGCCAAGATGTTGTTTTCAAGTGTGAACCAAGTGTTATGATTAAAAGTACTTTTTTTTAGTGGTTCAAGATACCATCTTGTAGCACAGATCCTACAGACTCTTTTCTCAGTTCTTTTAAAAATACTGCGGGTAGCCCATATTAGCTGTATTAAGTATTCCTCTCTTACCATATAACAGCATAAATTCTTATTAAATACAATCTTTGTTGACCATTCGGAGCCAAACCTTTCCCTTTCTTAGGCTGTGAGCTCTTGCTGCAGGGCACTAGATCCTCTGTTCACCTTCAGGCTCCGCTCACAATAATCTTTGAGAATTACAACTATTTCTTTTTTTAGTATAAGGAACACCCCAGCCCTGCATTTGGAAGCATCACACCACTTAGGCAGGCATATTTCCACAGCAACACTGTCTTTCTTTTAAGTTGTATCTCCAGAAAAGAAGGAGGCTGCCATCCATCCATCCATCCATCCATCCATCCATCCATCCATCCATCCATCCATCCATCCATCCATCCACTTACCAATTCCCTCTAGACAATCTGTCATATTATATTTTACATCATTTAACTAGTAGGCTTTCCTGGTCTGAAAAAAACCCTCCCAGAGCAGTTAGCATGTACTTTGCTGTGACATCCTTATTTCCTAATTTACACATCTTCATTGAGCACTCACTTCATTAAGGAAACTGTGTTACTAAGCAGTGACTCATTGATCCAGCCACTGCAAAGAGGGCAGATTATTTTATCCTTCAGGAATGATAAACAACAGCAACACACTGAGCCTCATTCTCTTGGATAACTCGTGGTGCCACACTGTGCCTTGCACTGTTGTTGTCTAAATGCACTCCTGTTACAGAAGTTATTGGGTCATATCAGCTTCTGCTGTTCTCTTGATATTGCTGGAGTTAGAACAGGAAAATTAATTTTGGCTATGTTTTCTCCAAACAGAAGGCAGGGAGCTCTGCTTGATTTCTCCTTTTTTTTTTAATTGTCACACTGTAGTCATTATTGATGGCATGATGATTTTTTGCCTTTTCTTTTACACCACTTTTATATACCTTTTTATAGCTTTTTGTATTCTTAGTGTTTTTTAGCCTACATTCTTAGACTTATTTTGTTAAGCTAGGAGACTAAACATCTTAGAAGCCTTGTAGTTAAAGATCAAAAAGCCCCAGACACCAAGGTCTTCTCCAGAACACATTTTGTACACTAAGATAGAACCATCCAGGGGAAGGTTCCTCGAGGAGAAGGGCTCACTCGAGCCTCTCATTGGAGAATTTTTGATAGATATGCTAATTAGTAAGACCTATAATGTTATACCAGTTCTTTTATGGGTGTGCATTGCGGTGTGCATTTCGACGCATTCCACTTGGACATGGTGCACCTAAGGATCCTTAAAAGTAAAACCCCTTTTTCCCTTCTAACTGTGCTTGATTCTTAATTTTAAGACCAAGAAATGGCATCATTATGAGGTTATCCTTAAGCCATTGCACACAGATTTCATCTTATCCAACTCCTTCACACAGAAAACATCTCTTTTCTTCACTAGCATTTTACAACTGGGTAAGTGAAGCACGTTATTGATTCCATGGCAAAAATAAAGCTGCTTTAAAACAATGCTTGATAATGGCAGTTTGATATAGAAGTTACTTCAAGACTGCCTTTCAGAGTTGCAGGCAGACCAGGAACTGCAGCAGCATCACTGTTTTATGCCAAAACCTCAGCAAATTGCTAGAACCTGCCAGGCTACACTGTGAAGTGAATGTGTATTTTTTTAACGTAAAACCAACAGAAATTGGATACACAAATGTGTTTCTCATGTAGAACAGAGGACATTTAAAAATATTTTTCAAATGATAGCTTGGATTTTGGAAATATGTCCAATATACTCTCTAGAAATTGTTTCTGTAACTTTATTATGCCTCATGAAGCTTTATCAAGGTCTTTATTGGCTTCTTTAATGTTGTACTCATTTATCTTACTGTATTTCATCGTAGATGAATTGATTTTGACTTTACATCATTCCTCACTATCCCATTAAACACTATCTTCTTTAGACACTCTGTTGCCAGCTGGAAATACGATAACTCTGTCAACAGAAAGAAAAAGAAAATTGAAATTGCATGCAGTTAATTCTCCTGCCTCAGGACTATTCATCCAGCTAAATAAACATAACATGATCTCCAGTTTCATGTGACTTCATGATAGGCACATACCTCTGGCCATCATAAATCTCTGAGGTTTGCAGTGATAAACTAGACAGGATTTGCCAGTTACTGCACTGTATCTTTTTATATTAACAAATTAGGAGATGTGGTCCCAATGTGACATCTCTGCTAAACCTCTCCCCAGTGACATGTACTTAGAAGAAAGGTACCTGATATAAACATTGGTGTGGCTGCCTGTTTTGGCTTTTCCTCCTTCTTTAACAATTAAGTCTTTCCAGGTAAAATCTGAAGTTCTCACTTTTAAGTGGGGTGCCTTACAGCAAATTATACTGCAGAGAAAAGTCTGTCTTCTCCACTTATGTGCTAGAAAGGCTCCAGCCTCCACATTTTTCTGTAGTAGGGCTGAGAGAGGCAGGGACTGCATTCGACAAAACATGAGGGATAGAGTAGTCCTCTGCTGAGTCAGAAAGTAGTTTTCCCTGTGGATAAGCTCTCCACTCTGTTCTTTGTAATTATTTCCTTCAAATTCTCTCTCAAATTTTTTCCCCTGCTTTTTTGGCTTTGGAGTAATTCCTTCTTTATCTTGGAGCCTTCAGAGCCAGCAGATAGTGCAGCAGTTGCCATTTAGGACAGACAAGATGCATTCTCAAGATGTGTTGCTATAAAGGGGAAAAGAAAGCTGGCCTTACTGCATTTCGTGCACAATGTTACTAGCACTGAGGGACCTTCAGGTGCATAATTATCACAGGGAAAAACTGCTCATAGTTTAAACCAACTCAAGACTGAAGTAGTTTATTGAATTATTAATAGCACATAATTGATCAGCAACTGGTGAAAAATATATTCAAGAGCTATACCAACAGATAAACCTCAACATTAGACACTCACGAACTGTCACTGAACTAGAAATTTTTGAACACCCTTGTATAACTAATCTCCAAATGCTCAAATTCTGCACAGGGAGGGACAAGTGCCTACCCCTCTCTCCAGGGTAAGGGGCTCCCCTCCTGCCCACTTCTCCTTTGGGGGATGTGTGTGCTCTGGCTGTATGTGATCCCCCACTGCTTCCAACACTCCCTGAACCCTCATGCCGCCAAGTGAGCCCTGTTGGACCACAGGTGCAGGGTCTGCACTACATCCACTGGTTCATCCCTACTGGGTGCCAGCTGTGTCCCCCAATCCACATGGGTGCTGCAGTGCCAGTGCTGAGCAAGGCCCCTGTCACTGCCAAACCCTGCTCTGTTACCATCACCAGGGCACTACCCTCCGTTGCAAATTTTGGTGCATCTTTTGCACATCTTTTCAAGCTCAGTCTATTTCAAAAGACTCCAAAATCTTGGTTACTGTTAAATCCTGGTGATGGTCTTCTTCATACATAAGCAGCACCAGTTTGGGCAAGCATCTTCTCAGACAGTTTCTGGTGTTCCACTCGTCCTTGTTGACAACCAACTTCCTGTCTTACCAGGCTTTTTTGTCAAGGGCGGTCCACAAAAGCATTCCCCCCCACAATATTTTGCTGTCAAGAAATACTTACTAAGAAGAGCAAGTAAATACAGATGGAAGATAGGAACTCCCAAAATGTCTGTATTCCTGCCACCACACTATCATTCTCCCTCATTTGTCTTGTCTTGTCTTGTCTAGCTGGTGCATCCTATTATGGGAGGTGTTTTTCTATGCATTTATGTCTAATGGTGTGTCTAGATCTTGGACTGGAACTTTGGCCCCTGTTGGGCCTGGAAAAGGCTGAGCAACACAAAGTTCCCAGAGCAGAGATCAAGCGAGCAGAAGGGTTTATTCATGGGGTCCTTCCCCAGGCAGGGAGAGCTTTCCTAATTCATGGTTTGGCCCATATGGAGCAACTAAACTCAAGAAGATAATGTGTAAATTGGGTGTTAATGGATACAAATTAATTCTGTATCTATAACAAATGCCACCATGCTTCTGCAAACAGACCTTTGGGAAAGTATAACAATTTAAAAAATCTCATTCAAATTTATTTGAGAAGGAGATTAAAAGCTTTTAAAAGACATTCAACTGTAAAATGGTTCCTTCAAAGGAAAACCTGCCTTTTGTTTGCCTGTGATTCTTCTGGACAGCTGCTTACAGGCAGACCAGGCAGATCTTTTGCCATAGAGAAAAGATGTATGTGTTCTGGACATAAAGGGCTCTAGGACTCAGGTGTGGAGAGAAACAGCTTCTGAGGGTGAGACGCAATTCTCAGTAGAGGCTATGGACGAGACATCGCTACTGACAGACAGGTTTGGACACTAATCCAAGTAGTAGGATTAATATTAATGGCTCTTAGTTTATTGTTGGTTTACAGTCTGTTCGGATTGCTAGACCCAGGAGTGCATTTCCTGAAACATACAATTCCAATATTTTCAGGCCAATAAAATGCCCAAACAGCTTAAAAAATGTTCACTTTTTGACACAGTAAAGCTTTTGTGGAGTGATATAATCTAATGAGATAAAAAAAATACTCAAGCCAATGAGTGTCAAGGCATAAGTGCTTTGGCCAAAGGACAGCATAAAAATTAGCTTAAGTTTTACAGCTTAAGTCAGAAGCCATACAACAGTTCATACAAATGACATTTAATGTGTCAAAGAAGCAATCACTTCATTTTCAATACCAGCAATACTCTGTAAAGATATAGCTGACTTGAAACAGAATGAGAAAAATTAATTGCTTTCATATTAAGTAAGTCAAATTACTTAAGAAGAAAAATACAGATATTTTCAGCAATAAGTGTAAGTGACAGTGTTTGAGTACTTACTCATTTTGAATGGCACTCAACTCAGGTGTCTGACAGAATTAAGTGCTGCTAAGTATGGCTAAGGGAGTAGAGCTTTGGGTTAAACTCTTTGCTCCTCACTCAATAAGTGACACATAAGTTGGAGTGTCCAGAGGCTTGAGCTCCAGTTATTTAAGCACTCAGCTTCCCAGATGGGTTCATTTTTGTGTATCACGTTACAGTCAGGCAGATGATGGGTCATATCACTAGCACAGGGTTGATGGGTCATATGATACTGAAATAGATGAACGTAGCCTGGTGATTTCTTCTCTCTGGCTGGTGGGTTTAGAGTGAGTGATCTTCGAGGAAACATGGTCAGGTAGTAAAAATGGTCTGGGATTGGCTCTCCCTGTAATCAGTCCTTGGTGAGACAAACATTTATTTTCAGCTACTCTCTTCTCACATAGTAATGGAGATATAGGATTTGGGTATTTGCCAGAAATCTGAGATGTATGGTACACATGTTGACCTAAATCCTGTGCTCTAGTAATCAGTGTAAGGTGTCCACAGACTTACAGTGGTGATCCCTCTATAAACACAAAATTATGATTTACATATAGCTATACTCAAAGAAAATTAAAGATACAAATGAAATCATTCAGATTTAGGAGGCATGGATGAATGAGTGTCAGCATTATAATTCAGCTATTAAAATCAAATTTGTTCAGCTGGTGGTGTGAAGTATGTGTCAGCCACTCCAGCATTTGACTCAGAGACCACCTGGAAATTAATGGCAGGGCTAAGATGCCAGGAATGAATCATTCTGGACAAATCCTTGATGAAAGCTCAGTTGCAGATATTGATTGAGTTATCCCACCGGTTGCCTAAGCAGAAGAGCATACTGCTTCCCTGGAACAACACCAAATAAAATTAAGCCAAGTCAGAGCTCCAGGTTAAAGATCTTTTCAAATGTCTCAAAATCTAGAAATTATACTGATCCTTCATCCCACTGTAGCCAAATACAGCCCATTGCTACAGCACTGTTTCCATACAGCACAACACAGTAGGTGCAAATTGCTCCATTTCAGAGGAATTTACACTTCTCTGGCTGAATGTAGCAGACATAAAATTACATTTCTGCAAAAATTAGCCAAGAAACTATCCAAAAGAATGCAAATATTCAGATTCCTGGTCTAGTTTCCTAACATCACCATTAGCGTCTGTCCCCCATTTTGATGCTCTTGGTTAATTCTTGTCTTTGAACTCCTGCCCTGTGGGACATGCTTTTAACTGATCCCCTTGATATATTTACTTGCTGGCCTAATCAACTTTAAGACCATGGCTTTATAGCTGTAAAGTATAGCAACCCAACCACAAACAAAAGCTTAAGATTGACTATTCTGTACTTACTTGACATTCTGACAACCCAATCAGCACCCATAGCAGATATCAGTTTTACAAAAGTGTGATATGTGCTGGTAAAGCAAAGTTTGGGCACACAGCTCTGAGTGCCGAGTGGAGCCTTTGATGCCATGAGGATTTTTTGCCTTTTCTTTTATACCCCTGTTATACCTTTTTATAACTTCTGTATTCTTAGTGCTTTTTGCCTACATTCTTAGACTTGTTTGCTCAGCTAAGAGACTAAACATTTTAGAAGCTTTGTAAGTAGAGGTTAGTGTGCCCCAGACCCCAAGGTCCTCTCCAGAACACATTTGGTAAAAACTAAGATAGAACCATCCAAGGGAAGGTTCCTTGGAGAAAGGGAGCTCATTCAAGCCTCTCATTGGAGAATTTTTGATAGATATGCTAATTAGGAAGACCTATAATGTTATACCAGATCTTTTGTGGGTGTGCCTTGCGGTGTGCATTGGGGTGCATTGGACCTGGACGTGGTGCACCTAGGGATCCTTAAAATAAACACCGAAGTAAAATCCCTTTTTCCCTTCTAACCATGTTTGACTCTTGATTTTAAGACCAAGAAAAGGCATCACCTTGCCCATGTAAAAACAAAAATGAGACAAGCTCCCACTGTTTGGACCATTTGTTTGTGCTGGAAAGGTAAACAAATGTTAACTAAAACCACATCAAACACAGCCTTGTATTCAACATAAGTAGGCACTGTCGTATGTAATAGAAGATGAGTGGTGGGAGATGTCTGCAGGCTTTGTGGCAGGTTTGCCTAATAAATACCCTCCATTTTCTGCAGCTTTCCTCATCTTTCCAAACAGGTCGTGGGTGAGGTATTGAAAGCCCTCAGAGCAGGGTAAGGCTTTGTACGAAGTACTGCTGAGCTGCGGAGGGGGAGAGGCATGAGCAAGCAGAAGCAGCCACTTGGGATGCACTCGGGAACTGCTCGACGGTGACATTTTGCAGACTCTGTCCTTGCTGTCTGCAATAACTACTGATTTCATTTACAAAAAGGAAACCAGCCCTTCACCTTTTTTGCCCATTGACGCCAAATTTTCTTCTTACTCATTTATCAATCACAGCATGTTTTATTCTAAAATTATGGGTGTCATAATATTGCTGTTGCTAAATATATGCCAAGCCTCCTTACTCACAATAAAATTCCTCTTGTTTCTCATCGACCCCCCACTAAAGCTTCATTTTAAACTCACTTGTGAATCACTGTGGGCACTGAAAGTCACCCTAATTTTCTCTTTTCATGCAGAGAGCCCAGGACCTTAAAGCAGGAATTTTCTTTATGCAGTAAAAGTGTGGCTCATTAATGTGGCTTGGTGTTGATATATCCATTGGCAGAGCTGCACCTTAGCTAATGCCTTTGAAATGGAACATCCAGCAGCAAAGAAAGTTCTGATTTAAGGAAGCTGAATGTGTTCATAATATAACACCCTCATATATTTGAAATTTTAGTTTTCAGCACTTTCCCCATTCTTCTCTCATACTGCGCAGCTGTGATAAAATACTATTTTCAGCTAGGAGATAAGTCGTGATTTTTTTTAGTGGAGTTTGAATGAGTTAATTTTTATCTCATCTTTAAGTATTAAGCCTCGCTTGATGCAAATGAATAGCTCCATAGGCTTCACTGTAGGCAACATTTGCTGAAAGAAGACACAGAGTACACTTAGGGTACTCCTTGGTAAAGGGTGAAATAAAGCAGCAGATGGTTTATTGTGCATGAGAAGGAGGAAGGAAAGGTTCAGGTAGCATCCAGTATTTTATGTAAGGTAGAAGTAGATTTTACTCACCCAGTATGATCACATGTCACTTTTCCTATGCTGTTACAAAAAAATCCCACTCCTAAACTCAGACGTGTTGAAAGAGGCTACTATAGGGCAGGCTGTGTGAGAAAGAAGTGGGAATTTAGGCAGGTAATGGGTCACCTGAGGAAAAAAAGCTGTGCTTTTCTCCTCAGATAGGGAAAGCCAGAGAACCACATCCCATTACAGTGAACTATCACTAGCAATCTGGTAATAATTTACAAGTATTCTCTTGCAAAAAGATAGCAAATTATTAGGATTTAAAAGGATTGGTATCTCATATGTTAATATTAAAAAAATAATAACAAATAGTGAATCTATAATGGCTCTCTAAGATCCCGTGAGTCTGCAACATGGGAGTGATTTGGATCACAGATCTTGTGATCTGTGATAAGCATGGCAAGAGGAAAACTGTTGGTGAACAATAATTTTCAGTTTGGTTAAAGTGTTGAAAGACAGAAAGAAAACAGTTAATATGAAAATGTGTAATCCTTCAGAGTATCTTTACCTTCTCTCATTTTACTATCTACCTCTGATGAGCCCAGTTCACATTTAGTGGGGCTCTGCTTTCACATTTCTGTGACTACATTGGCTTAAAAAATTACATCAAACACAAACCTGCTTCTTGCTGCTATCAAAAATAAAACACCATCCTCCTTTTATGAGCGAATTTAACAAACGCAGAGAGTCCTTTCACTCCAGGATTTCATGGGCTTGGGTAGAAAGCAGGGCCACTGCAAATGGGAGCTATGGGCTTCCTGGAACCCTGCATCTTCTTGTTAATGAAAGCCTGGGAGGATTTGATGTGAGAAACCACCATCACAAAACTTGCTGCAATCTGCTTTAGCTCCCACAGAGGATAAAAATTATACAGTCAGAGGGACTAATCTCTTTGAATTCTATCCTGTCTTGAAACTCCCATTTCCAGTTAAGACAGTGTGAATCTGACAGCTGAGTGTCTACTCCAGCAATGTCTGACCTCTCCTGACATCTCCCTACTCAGATTATTGCCCCCAAAAGGCTGTGATGAGGCAAAGACAGCTGTCTCTCCCAGGGGAAGGAACAAAGGGTGAACTAATGGTATTGGGGTCACTCAGCTGCTCCAGTGCCTCTTTACGTGTTCAGGACACACAGCTGTGTAGCTGACAAAGTTGATGAAGTCTGGCTCCCTTTTTCTTTGTGAGAAAGCAGGTATGTCTCCTCCCTGACTGTTCTGAGATGCTCCCACTAGGAACAGTCCTGCCATCATCCTTTTAGTGTGCAGCACAGCCATTGAGGGACATTATGAGATGAGGTGGGATGCTGTGACAATAATACCTTCTGCAGCTCTTTATGTCTCACATCCCACACTGGAGCCATTGCCTCCTAAGCACATCTAGTACATAGAATCATAGAATTGTTAGGGTTGGAAGGGATCTTAGAGATCATGTAGTTCCAACCCTGCTATGTTAGAAGTTAAACAACTGAATATGTATTTGCTTCAGCAGGCCCAAAGTCTATAAAAAAAAGAGTTCGGGAGGGCTCTGCCTTTCTCAGTCTGTGATCTGATTAGAAAGCATTGCCCTTAGAACTTGCACAGAGAAAACCAGGAAGAGTTTTCCATAGTCAAACCCAATGATTAAACCAGAAAGGAGATTCACTTTCTGTTGAGAGCAGATCTGTATCTTTTCTACAGCCATACCCACTACGAAATGAATTAAGAGGTGGATGGCTTTCCTTGTTTCACGTGAAGGTAAATGTAGTGAAATGGGCCAGGACTTGTTCAATATGAAAGTTCACATCCTTTCTAATTAGAAGGCAAACTTTATTTCCCAAGCTGCCGTGAGGAGAAATAATTTCCAAACACTCAGCAAGCCCTACTACAAAACAGAATTTTCTGTTGCTCCGTCATGTGATCATGCACAGCATCTTCTTTTCATCTCCCACTCTTTCCTCTCGGTCACCTCTTCTAGAAAAGCAGCTTTGACGGAGAGTTCTAGGGGGTGGAGAACGAGGTCCCTACTGCTGGGGTGGGGGTTTCTCGTCACGGCGGGCCGAGCCGCGGGGCGGTGGGGGCGGCACTGCTTGTCCGGCAGCGGGAGCGACACCGGGAGCGACAGTGGGAGCGGTGCTTGGGACCGCCCCGGCGCC